>LR749746.1:1660139-1864757 GCA_902729485.2 Mus minutoides
CCCACAGCTCCCACAGGCGGCACTAACCAGTAGGAGTTGATGATCTTGCAGAAGGCCAGCTCGCAGCACATCTTGAGGTTGCCCTGGTGCTCGGGGAGGTCAGCGGACGAGCACTTGCTTGGGTCCACTTCACAATTTTCGTCTGACTCATACAGAGCTTTGATGAACTCACCTGAGGGCGGGCGGGTGAGCATGGAGAAGGCAGTGAGGGTCTGACGAGCACTGCCCAGCCCTTGCCACCTGCTGGCCCTGTACTGTCCCCACTACCTAGTGCGTCCTGCAGGTACTTCTGGCCCACAAGTTTGAGGTATTCCTCGATGGCTTTGGTGGCCAGTGTGTTCTCCCGGAAGATGAGGTGCTCATTGTCCCCACAGCGGTCCACCTCTGACATCATCAGGTCTGTTAGAAAGTCCTAGGGAGGCAGAAAGGGAGCAGAGTGGAGCTGAGCTGAGCTGGCAGAACCACCACTGTCCTTGGCGGCTGGACCGCCCAGACCGACCATGGAAAAACGCTGGCCGAGGAGCTCAGCCACACCTTCCCTCTGGCTGTGGTACCTGACAGGATGGGAGCGCCCTTCCTCTCAGGCCCCAAGTCTATATGGTAGGAGACGAAACCCAGCAATCCAGCACAGGCCAGGGTTTCTGGAATTATCAAAGCTCAGTTCAATGTGCCCAACTTCTGAAGATCCTTTGAAATACAGAATTAAGACCCTAATCTAAGAGGCCAGATGACCAACAAAAAGAAGGGCTGAGAGATAGGTGGGTTCAAGAGGAAGCTATGGTTGACCCCCTGTTGCATATCTTGGAAATACAATGAGCAGAGGTAAGGACCCGTCCCTGCTGAAACAGCACCAAGGCTTCTATTCAAAGCCACCATCTTCCTGAAGTTCTGTGACAGCTCTGGACCTCAGCACTGGGGTAAGACATGAATCCTAAGAGGTGGGCAACAGAAGAGAGAAAGCAAGGCACAGAGCAGATAGACAGCCTGCCCAAGGCCCCCAAACCATCTGGGGTCAGGTTCTGCCTCCAAGATCACAGAAAATTCACTGAGAGGGGAGTCCTAGGATGGAAACTGGAAAAGCACACAGCTTAGACAACAGGACCTGAAGAGAGGGCAGGTGTCAGGACTCAGGTCTGGAGCCCTCAAGAGTGCAGCTACATTGGGAGGGCAGAGTGCCTCACAAACAAACAGTCTTCAGCATGAGTTCTATCTAGTTCAAGAATGCCCTGCTAGTTCTAGGTTGTTCCAGAGACATCAGTTACTTCCTATCCCTGTGTGCCTCTTGGCTACTTCATATGTCAGCCTCCCAAGCCACAGCAGCCCTTGGGACTAGGAGCTAAAAAGACTCAGCAGCAGGGAAGGTTAAACCTTCCAGCTTACTCTCTCCAAACTCCCCAGAATCTCTAGCCCACCACCAGCAGCAAAGCCAAGCCTGGCTGTATGGGCTGAGGAGCTGGTTCAGCAACTAAGAGTACTGGCAGCTCTTCAGAGCCAGCTTTGATTCCCAGCACCCACATGGTGGCTCACAATCGCCTGTAACTCTAGTTCCTGTTCTGACCTCTGTAGGAAGCAGGCATGTATGTAGTGCACAGACATGCATGCAGGCAAAGCAAAGCCCCTGTACATATAGAATTTTAAAAATGTAAAAACCAGACTACAACAACAACAAAAACCATGCAGTACTTCAAGAGTTGGCCTAGCTGGCAACCTACCCAGCCAGCCTGAAGGCAGGCATATGGGGAAGAGGGTCCTGAAGACATGGAGGAAGGCAGCACTCTCCCTAAGGAAGTCCTTTTCCCTCCCTGTCCTTCTGCAGAGCCAGTCAGTGCAGCAGCCAATGGAGGATGCAGAGGACAAGGGGCTTCCAACCATGGCCTCCCCCTGCCAGGGCCTCTAGGAAAAGGTTAAGAGTTGATCAACAGTTCATGGAGTCTTAGACCACTTGAGCTCTGCCCACTGAGCATCCAAACCCAGTTCCCCTCTTGGGCCTCCCTGACTACAACAGGCTGAGGGCTTAGGACATTACCTCAGGGTGACCTCCACTCCCATCCTCATACTAGCCTTTGTTCTCAAACTCTATCATTCCCTGGCCCATTACCTCAAGTCTCCTACAGTGTGAGGGCTAGTAGAGCTCAAGTCCTTTCCCCTGATTCTTTGTGGACAGCAATCTCCAAGGGACAATGAGTGGTGACTGGGAAGCATCTCACCACACTGGCAAAGCCCATCAGAACCATGCGCTACTGAAATGCTGTGCCTCCTGGAGACATTCTGTTCTCTAGACCAGTTAGGTGGAGCAGAGCTGTGTCCTTTCTGGACCATGTTCAAGAATGACAGGCATTGAAAGGTGGTAGCAGCAGCTAGGTTCCTCTGGCTCTGAAGCAGAGCCCAACTGCATGGCTTTCTAATCCCTATTTCTACAGTCACCAGGGCCATGTCTGGCTGCACACACTTAGGAAGTGTGCATACTCATGCACCTGTGTGTAAAGCTCCATGAGAAGGCGTGGGTTGGTGGCTCCTCTGTTGAGAATACCTGCCAACAGGTATCTCACTGGGTATGTGGGTTTGGGCTCACATGCTGGAAGAGTCCAGGTGTACAGCAACGTGAGCACAGCAGGGGAGCCCACTCAGCACTACTAGCTCTGGTCTAGCCACTGTGCAAAGTGCCTTCAGGGCTCGGCACTGCTACTGGTAGAGTACAAAGTTGTCCCAGCTCATGGCACAGGGCTCAATTTTAGGGAGCCCATGTGGCTGAAATGGGTATTCCCAAGTCCTTGGAAACAAAGCAGATCCTAACAACCCAGATCCATCAAGAGTAGACAGCCCGCCCGGTCTTCCTGCAGCAGGGAGCCACACTCACCTTCACCTTGCCTGTGCTCTGCAGGATGTGCACCAGAGCCGATGCCATCTCCTCCTTGGTCTTGGCACTGAGGATGGGCTCCAGGGCTGCACACAGCCCCAAGTAGTGGTTAGTGATGTGCTCAGCAAACTCTTTGTACATCTCCATAGGCAAGATGGTGATGGTCTGGTAGCGTGCCTTGATTCGGATCATGGGCCCAGGGCCTTTGCCACCCTTGGGATTGGGTGTCACCACTGGGTACCACTTCTCCACAAATTGCCGCCCAGCCACAGAGGCGGCAGGCAGGCTCACCAGGCCCAGGTAGCTGTTGCGTTCCTTTTTCTTCTTCTTGTCAGTCTCCCGGTACAGGTGGACAGTGACTGTGCGTAGAGGTGGCAGGTTATGGAACTCAAAGTGCTCTCCCCAGAAGACATTGTCCGTCTTGAGCTTGCCTGTGGTACGAGCATACAGTACATCGTCCAGGCACAGTTCACACAGATACTTCTTCTTGGCCGGCAGATCCTTGGCCTCAATCACCCACAGCTTCAGGATATGCTCCACACGCCGGCTGTTGTCCTGCATAAGAGGGGTCTGGGGTGGTCAGTTGGGGCTGTTACCTATCTACCTGGCCAGCCCAGAGCCTAGGATTCCTCCAAATTCCAGGAGGAACTGAGTGGTGGGATGTATGGGCAAGGACAGGAGACACACCCATGGATATGGCTTCAACTCATCTGCCCTCCTGATCACTAGCTGGCTCACCAACATAAGCCCCCTGGGCCCAGGCGTGCTCTCTCAGAAAGCAGTACTAAAGTAGCCCTGCTTCCAGGCGACAGTGTAAGGAAGCCAGAACAGTGCTTCCCCCTTACAGGCCAGTTCCTCAGCCTCCTGGTCTACAAAGCAACTTAGAGATGACTGCTGCTAAGACCCCTTTAGTGATGTCATGATAACCAGGACTTAACTTAGACCCACAGTCATCTGGGAAGATAAGACACAGGAGTCCTAACAGCCTGGATTGCAGTCAGGGCTCCAAGCAGATGGAAGAGTCCAGGGACAGTAGAATGTAAGAGGACACAAGGGGCACCATGTGAAGAAGGATGTGAATGTTGGAGCTAGAACAGAAGTACTGTGGTTGGCTAAGAGGAAGTGGTTCTGAGGACCCCACTTCTAAAGGGAAACCCAGCTGTCAGAAGTACCTAACAGCTGTCATAGCTCAGCAACTCCAATTGGTCCCAGGCCCACTTGCCCCTGCCCCTTCTCAGGAGTCAAGCCTGTTCCCTGGAGTCTGTGTTTGGCCTCATCTTTCATGCCCCACAGGAGCAGGTACAGGTCTACCTTGTTGGGGTGCACTGCTCGCCTCAGGTTCTCCATCCACTTATCTCGTTCAGCAGCTGACCGACAGGAAAAACACTTGCTTCCTGATGATGTTGTCACCTGTCAAACAAGACGGTGTTAAAGGGGAAGGGACAGGCTGGACAGCTACGGAAAGCACGAGGCCACCATGACTGCATAGCAGCCTAGGAGCCACAGGAAGAGGCAAGGAGGAGCTGCCAGAAACCTCATGAACCACAGGTGGCACACTGGACCCCACTGTGTCCCAGCAGGTCAGCAGTGGGAAAGTAGCGAGGCTTCTGCTATGGGCTTTGGGGCCTGCTTCCTCATCTCTGGCCTCCCTCTCCTAAGAGAGGCAGAATGGTGTGCCTGTTAAGAGGCCGAGTGCACACATACCCAAGCACAGTCTCCCTAAGGCAGACCATAGGTTCCAGGAGATAAGCAAGAGTCAGATTTATCCTAAACTGACCCCTCCTGGGGTTTCCTTTGCTTACCAACAATGACAACATCACCATAAAAAGCTAACAAGTGTTAATCTAGAGAAAAGAGAGCTGACCTGCACCCTCCCCTGATGGTATGAATCCTGTTCACTTCCCAGTTGCAACCCCAATGTTTTCCTGGTGTGAGGAATTTGGCCAGAATTGTCTTTACTGACTAGGCGGCTCCCAGCAAAATGCAGGTTCCACTGGGGAAAGCAGACCCACATCCAGGCACACTAGTAGGTGTGATAATTCTGTAGCAGCCTTTACTGAGACAAGAGGGTAGACCCCAAAGCTCTCAGGCTGTCCCAGATATGGACACTTGAATCCAGAGCCAGTGTGACGTGGCCTGAGTCTTAACCCAGAAGAAAACAAGGGCACAGAATATGGTAGATGCCAAGAGACACATTAGACCCCACTGGGTTGTCATTACTAGGCTCATTCCTCTACCAGAGGGTTCCCCCCAAAGTATGATTATTGGGGGTGAGGACAGTATGTAACTTGGAGCAAATTCCATACTGTTCCCAAAAGCCTGTACCCTGCCAGAGCCCTCCAGGAGTCTGTGGAGCAGGCCTGGCCAATCTGAGTAGGGTAGAGAGCTGTGGTAGACACCCACCTCGAAGCAGTAGTCCTGACCCAGGATGCTGCTGTGAACAGGCTTGATAATCACCTCCTCCTCCATGCTGAGGTCCAGGGCCTCCACTGCGCTGCTGGGGCTGAGCAGGGACTCGTGTGACCGAGACTCCTTCAGCCTTGGCATCAGATGGGACCTGAGGAGGTGGTCAGCAGGGATATCACACAGGGCCTGAGACTACCTGCATCAAACAGGCATCCATCTGTCCCTTTGTCTTGCCTTTGCCTCTAGTACTCCCAGAAAAAACCCTTCCTCCCAATCCCCCCCCCCCAAGTCTTGCAACAGACAAGTCTGGAGGAATGTTACAGCTCCTTTACCCTCCACACTGCAGTCTGAGTAAGGCATTCCTTTGTCAGAGAGCAAGCTGTTGAGGAGTCTGTGTCTACTTGGGCTAGGGGTTGGATCTGGCCAGGATCTAAAGTGGCCCCACAAACCTGCAGGAAAGAGCTGTGACCTTGTAGTCTTCTGGGACCTTTCCTACTCTGCCCTCTGCCCAGGCCTTTGTCACTGCCAGCAAAGCCCTTTCTCATACACTGCCCCATCCTGCCAGCCCCACAATAGGCAGGGGTTCTCCCATAGCCTCTGGATAGCAGGGGCCTCAGTGTTGTATACAGCACCAGAAACACTGACTCTAGGTTAGGGTCTGTATACCACCTGGCAACAGGTAAAGACAGGCTCAGACTGGCTCTGCTAGGCTTGGCCCTGGAAACATCTCTTATGCAGCCCCAAGTAAGCCATCTCCACTTCCCCAGACCCTTGCATGAAGAGGCATCCAGGCAACCCCAGGAGACCCACTCAACCTTTCCACAGAGACTCTCCAACCAGTAAAAAGGTGGCTTCCTGGGGGCTCTGAAGAGATGGGCAGACCCAGAAGGGAGCCGAGACAGGTTAAAGTTGGCCAGAAGTGCACTTCATGTTCCTTCAGCACTCACCCTGGGGTGTGTGTGACCTGGCCAGGCCCTCTGGCTGCACAGCAGTTAAGTGTACCTGGATCAGCCTGCCATGCTCTGCCACCCAGGACCAGAGGGTGCCGGGCTCCTGCAGCACACCAGCATGTCCCTGAGAAGGCAACTGGGGCACAGGAGAGAAGTGGACATTTGTTTCTGTCCTGGACCTAACAGGTCCATCTTGTCATCCTCTCCTGGGATGCCCCATATTACAAAGGTGAACCTGCCCTGCCATGCAACTCTCACTGTTTAGATGGGCTTTTCACTAAACCTCAATCTTGGCTCCAACTCCTCACCCCAGCACTGAGCACTTCTGTAAGTGAGCAGCCAACCTCACAAACCCTTGTAACTCCTAACTCAACGGAAGATACCTCCTGTCTCAGATGCTGGGGAAGTCAGCTGGCCTCAGAAAGAGCCAAGACCCAGCACCCCTTTGGTCTAATAGCCAGGTTGTAAAGCAGCAAGGTGAAATCAGGGTGCTTTCTAACGCAGCTGGGAGCCAGATATGAGGAGGAGGAGCCCAGTCAAGAAAAGGGAGGAGCTGGAGAGCTGGGATTACCCTCTGGTGCTGGAGACAGGAATGTAAGGCATACATTATCACCCTATGCCTGCTCAAATGAACCTAGAGCCTGAGGAGCCCAACAGGCCAGACTCCAAACAACCAGGGCTAGACTCAGTGGTTGTAAAACCTTTACTTCCCTCTCTTTTTTCTTCCCTGGGCTGTCCAGCTGACCTGGTCCTCCCTGGGAAGATTCCTGGGGAAATAGAGCTGAAGGGAAGCTCAGGGTCCTTAAGGCTTCCAAACTAGTCCAGCCCAACTGGCTATAGCTGAGCAGTCCTGGCTTGCCTATCTCCCCAAAGGGAAGCCAGGAGCAGAGGTTACATCTCCAAGGCCTCCCTGGCCACCTGCTCGTGTGTAGTAGGGCCCTGGTTGGTGCTGGCAAGACTCAAATGACCATACATCTGTACTTCCTTTCTTCTGCGCTTGGAGTCAGTCTACCACCCTCTGCCCTCCAGGTTTCTGACACATACTAATCTCAGGTCTTTCTCCACGCAGGCCTAGAAAAAGCTGGGTGCTACAACCCACTAGGTTATGGCTGCAGGGACAGTTGGTAAGATGAATAGACATTTAGTAAGAGAAATGGTCATCCGATCATGTCCTAGATCTAGCAGGACCATCTCATGGCTTTGGAGCAACATCTCCAGGAAGCCAGCTCTGCCCTATGTCTGCAGCACCTCTGGGCATCTATCCCATCAGTCCAAGCCAAGTCTATTACCCTACCATGCCTTCCACTCATACACAGAGTTGGGCCAATTCTCTCTCACATCTAGCCTCTGACATGCCAGGTTGATCAAGAAGTTGATCTGAGTCAGGGAGGAAATTCACACCCCCAAATTACCCTGGCTCTAAGGGTAACCCCCTGAAGCTGTGAGTGATCACAGCTCCCCCCTATTGGAATGCTCAGGTGAAAGGTGTGCTTAAATATGCCCCACTAGCCCAGGCTGGACACTAGCTGGTTCACCTCACACACCCCTACCAAGAACTTCACTTACTCACCTACTTTACAGGAGGAGAAGGTGGGCTTAGGAAGTTGTTTGATCTGCCAGAGGCTCCCAGCAGGAAGACCTGCTCATTCCAGTTCTCAGGACCTCTGCCACTCCCCACTCCTGGCTGACCAAGCTGGGTGAAACCAGAAAGCTGCCAGTGGCATGGCCATCTAGCTCAGGCTCGTGGTGACTTCCTTCCCTGACCTCTGTATAGTTGATGGGGAGCCTTAGTCCTGGCAAAGTGACTCTAGAGGAAGCAAAATGCCTCCAACTGGGACGTCGACCTGGGGATCAACTCCAGCCTCCAACTGGGCCTGCAGCTGAGGACCAACTCCACAGTCCAGGTCTGAACATCTGAATATGCTTGGCCCACAGGAGTGGTACTGTTAAGAGGTGTGGCCTTGCTGGAGGAAGTGTGTCACTGTGAGGGTAGGTTTTGAAATCCTCCTCTTAGCTACCTGAAGAACTCAGTCTTCTGTTTGCCTTCAAAACAAGATGTAGATTTCTCAGCTCCTCCAGTACCATGCCTGAACAGATGCTGCCATGTTTCCCCCCTCCCATGATGACAATAAACTGAACCTCTGAACCTGTAAGCCAGCCCCAATTAAATGTTCTTTATAAGAGTTGCCATGGTCATGGTGTCTCTTCACAGCAATAGAAACCCTAACTAAGACACTGTGTAACTACACTGTATTCAAAAAAACTTAGGTGTCTATAACAGGCCAAGGTCTCAAGTCACATGTCTGCCCTCACAAGAGAAGAGCCAGCACCTTAGGAAAAGCCTTAACCCTAGGCTACTAGCCACATTACATACATTACCTCAAAGACTCTTCAAAAGCCCACGGGACAATGCTGACCTCAGCCTGCAAAGAAACAGAGGCCGAGATTCCCACCCTTGTAGTGTTCTCTCGTCCATTTCCTTATCTGAGAAAGAAGGGACTCTTGCTCCAAGAAGAGAACAGCAGGGCTGGGCACACAATGAAGAACACATGGGGACTCACTTCCTAGGTCTTTGAGTTGTGATGGAGGTTACCACAAGATTCTGTTCCAGCCCTGGTCCCACACTCTGGGCTGCTGGCTGGCATCCCTCCCTCTGCCCGTCCCTCCTGTGCAGGCCCACTGCTCACTGACCTGCCCCACTCCTACTGTATGTCCTCAGCAGGCTTCCAATGCCTGACTACTCTGCCTTGGTTCAACCAAGTCCAATATCCAGCTTCAAGCCCTTTATTCCATCAAGTTTTTCCCAGATCCCCTGAGTAAGCAGGGACATTTGCCAGGCCATGTTGGGAAACTTATCACATTGTAGTTCCTTTGCCAGGTAGGGGACTTCCTGAGGGTAGGCTGTGTTTATCTTGTCTTAGCTCCAGTACTCAATGCCTAGAGTTCTTGGGCCATAGTCCCCAAGACCCCAGCAGCCAAGTTCAGGCATATCTGATGGAGGTCAGATCAGCTAAGAGAAGAACAGACCTCCTCAGTTCAGATGCTGTTGAAGGGGCCATCCACTAGGAGAGGTGTTAAATATGATTCAAAAGTGCCTGTTCAAGGCTAATTCCTAAAATTTCCCTGAAGCCCTTTATCAAAGAGAGGACCCTATGGGGATCACTGAATGTTCTGTGGCAGTATTTTGGTCCATCCACCTGGTCCTTCTGAGACCTTTTCAAACTTGGCAAGTTCTGTAGCTCCACAGTAGCTCTAGGAACAGAAGCCTAGTCAATGTACATTCCATGGAATGGAGTCACACACTTCCTGGGAAGCAGATCTTCAGTAGCTCACGGGCCAGCCAGACCACATAAGATCTACACTGAACTCTGCTGCTAAGCAGGTCTGACCAGGGCCTACAGCCTGCAGGGAAAGAGGGAGTGACTCAACAGCCATCCCCACCTGGAACATTCCACTGAATTTGCTCTTCTACCTAATATGGCTCAGTCCATTTCTTCCTCTCTCCCCTCACAGTTCCTGTGCTAATCAAGCCCCATAGGTCCCAAGCTAGTAGCCAGACACACATCAAAAATCACTTTGGCAAATGAACAAGACACCTGCTACCACTCTTCTTCACTTCTAACAAAATCCTATCAATTAACGCCCAGCCCATGTTGTCCCTGATCTCTCTAGGCAAGCAGCCCACCTCCATGCTGCCTGTGGCCTATCTACTGCACACTGCCTGCCTGTCTCCCTCTAATTCTCACCACGGCCTTGTCAGGACTAAGACACAGCACCCTATACAAGAGAAATAACTTGCCTAACTTCTTGTAGGAGATCCCACTACGGCTCAGAGGAGCCCAAGGCTGACTCTGTTAGTATATGCCACGGCCCCAGCCTGGCCTTAAACTCACCCCACAGAAGCCATTGGGCACTAGGAAGGGTAAAGGCCAGAGCAGGGCTCACTACTGTTTGTGAGCCGCTCATTCCACAGTCCAGGAAACATAGGCACGAGCAAGGGGGAGCTGCTGTTGGAGGCAGAACCAGCCCCAACAGCAGCTTATTGTAAGGCCCAGAAGCAGGAACAAGGGGGCATTGTCTGGCTCCTGGGGGACAGCCTTATCTGATACCCTGCCGGCCAGCCCACAAGCTATTTTTCAACTCTGATCTTTTTCTCTTAAGAGGTTAAAGACACAGAAGTTTCCCATTATTTCAATGAAGGAGGAGGTCCCAAAAATGAAAAACAAAACTTTTAACAATTGAGACGGTCACTTGACCAGGAGTAGGCTCATTGGCTATGGGGTGGGTGGGTTTACAGTAAGACTGTTGGGTAAAGGGGGGGGGCTCAAGGTCACCTCCAAACCTCAAATGGGCAGAGAAAGCAGTTGTGTGTGGCCCAGGGCATAACTGAGATGGGGAGAAGCCAGCTCAGTGCAGGCAGGCTGTCTGCAAACGGAGTAGTGAGAGGACAGGAGCAGGCCAGGAGACCCTTTAAGACATTGACGGGCGGGAGAGATGCATCAGAGGTGAAGCACATTGGCTGCTCTTCCAGAGGACCTGGGCTCAATTCCCAGCACTCACATGGCAGCTCACAGTTATCTGTCATTTCAGTATCAGGAAATGCAGTGCCCTCTCTGACCTCCGTTGGCACCAGACACACACGTGGCGTCCACTTATGCATGCACATGAAATACCCACAAGGTGGAACAGCACCTGCACTACCGGGTAACGGGGCAGACAGGCAGGAAGTGAGCCTGGGGCAAACATGCCCACGTGAAGGACCACTACTGGATGCTAGCCGGCAGCACAGCCGGGCTGAGGATCAGCTGCCAGCTGTAGCAGCAAGCCCGTCCACACCTAATAAAGACACTCTAAATGCCTGAGTCGTTCGACCTGCTAGACCTGCTTCCCATCTATCAGTAGGGGACAGACACAAAGCTCAGAGAGGTCACTCTAAAGTCAAATGAGAGCACAGGGGGTGTGTCCATGAGGACACGCCAGTGCCAGGAACCACCATTGGTCACTTGTGGCCATCCTCTCTTCACCCACCTCTCAACAATACAGGCTTTGGGAAATGTGTGAAGACAATTCCAGGCTGGGCTACCCTTCTGGCATTTCCCAAGCTGTTACCTATGCATCCCTAACCACTCAACTTCCTTACTTCCTCATCTGAGGAAAATGGCCAGTCTTAGCTGACTAAACTCCAAGGATGCCTTAAAAACAAACAAACACCCTGATTTTCTGAGACAGGGTTTTCTCTGTGTAGCCCTGGCTATCCTGGAACTCACTCTGTAGACCAGGCTGGCCTTAAACCGACATGTGAGTGCTGGAAATTGAGCCCAGCTCAGAAATCCACCTGCCTCTGCCTCCCAAGTGCTGGGATTAAAGGCATGAACCACCACTACCCAGCTAATAATTTTTGTTTAAAGCCATAAATTTCCTTTAGTGAAAGAAAGCATACATGGGGGTTCCATATCAGGCCTGGGACAGAGGAAAAAAAAAAAAAAAACATGAGCAAAGTTATTTCTCCAGAGTTGATGCCCACCCAAAGACTAGAAGCCTGACCAGTTCTGGAGTGAGAGAGCCCAGCAGACTCTCTGCAGGCCTCTATCTGTGTAGCAGGCAGGCCCAGGCTACAGTCCTGGAGTGTGTCAGGACAAGGGCACTGACCTCCTGGGAATCCAGGGCTGGACATAAGCTGAGCCGTGCCTTGCTGGGGACATCTCTTCTCAGCCCTGTCAGGCCTGAGGACTAGCTAGCTGCTGAGGTCTGATCCAGCAGAAATCCCAGTGGGGGGAAGGAGAATTCAGCTGCCTGGTGGCCTGTCCTGGAATAACAAACAACACCCTAAAAAGGCAGAGGGGTTGGCCAGTCAGCCTGGGGAATTTCCTGGGAAGAAAGCCTGGAAGAATTTGTCCCTCTCAGGTCTGGGTTCTTTCAGCCCAGGACTTGAAGTAGCAGTCATCAAGAACCTCCCTTTAGATACATACTGGGCCCTGGCCTTCTGCTCCCACACTACTCCTAAGATGATCTCACCACAGGGCTGAGAATGTAAAGAGAACACAACCAAATCAAGACAGCCCATGACTGGCTACAAAACAACTAAGGCCGGGCACCAGCAGTGTCCAAAGGATGCTGACATGCTTATCCCAGTACACATATCATCTCACAACCTTCTCCAACAGCCACACACAGAAGGGCAGTGTAAGCAGACAGCACAGCAGGGCTTCAAACAGGCCCAGTGATCCCCAGCTCAGTGGTAATGGCCACACACCAAGATTCAGACAAGGCATGGCTTCACAAGTCCAAACAGAAAGCTGTGGAAGTGGTAGTCTAGTCACCCTGTCAGCCTCCCATCTCACACAGCAAGACAGAGAAGCAGGCCAAGGAGCTCTGGGTTCCCATTTTAATTCCACCCTTAATTGACCTGAGTCCTCAGGTCAGTTTTCCCTCAGGGCCCACAAACCCTAAACAAGTCTCTTCTCTGGGTTGTTTCCTTATGTGCTGAGCTAATCACCCCCACAAGTAAACACAGGAGATGGTCACCACTCCTGGGGCTACGCTCTTGCTCCTATCAGCAACAGTAATGCCTCCCTGCTGCCTGGTGGGGACTTAGGCCAGTGTAGCCAACAGACTCCATCCTACCCGTCCCAGGACTCAGCATACCCAATGGAGGCTGCAGACCTCTGAGATCACATTCGCCTTCACAGCTTACTGCCTTGATCCCGGGGATGGGCAAAAACAGAAACCTTTCCATCTAATCCCCCCATCATTCTGCAGCCTGAATAATTTTGGGTTTTTAATCAATAGCTGTCAGACTTGTCAAATTACTTTGGGGACCACAAAGCAGTTTTTAAACATTCATAAACCTCAGTAGAACAGCGAAGTGCCCTGAATTTTAAGAGAAGCCAAGAACACTCATAGAACAGGAGGAGCAGAGCAATCCCAAGGAGGACTGAGGCCCAGTGGACCCTGCTGTTTAAGCTCTGCGCCCTTCCTGGTTCCCCGGAGAAAGCTCCAGGCTTGGTTTGCCACTCAGAGACCAGCGAGTAGGGCATTTCCAACCTCTCAGCCTGCCTCTGTCTCCCCAGGGAAAGTGTCTCTACCTGTGTCTCCAGGCAAAGTCCAATATCCATGCACAGCACAGCAGACACTTAGGGCTGTGATCCCAGCCACCTCAGCTTGTCATTCTGCTGCCACCATCTCCTCGGACTGTTCTTAACTCTGTGAGTGAGATCAGGGACCACAGGTATGCCCAGGGACATACCTAGGTGTCCCTTTAGTCTGGTGTGGGATGGCTCCTGCTTGATCTCCCAACCCTGCTACAAATACTTCCAAGAGCAGCCTCTATGGCCCTGGAAATAAGAATGCTCGTAGAAAATGATCATAAAATAAAAATCAAGAATCAGCTAAAAAGGGAGTATTCACATTCCATAGAAAGCAGCTCAGCACCTTGACTAACCCAATCAATCTACAGTCCTTGACATGTGGGAGGCCTTCCCTCCCTTATGGTGCAATATGGGGAAGCAGACAGCATCCTCCGCCTCATCTTCTCTACCCAAGACACAGGTGCCATTCCATGTAGTTGGTTGCTTGCATTAGAATGACAGTTAAGCTGAGGACTGCTGCTCTCTCCAAACCATTGGGTCATACTTCTGACAACTGGCTAAATGTACTGATCTCATGCAAATCAGACTTGGGCATGGACGCACATGCAATTCTAGAACCTGGGAGGCAGAGGCAGAGGCAGAGGCAGAGNGCATGTACACTGAGACTCCAGCCACCAGTTCCAAGAAGGCGCCTCTTTAAGTCTAGCCACCACCAGGGATGGAAGGCTTTGTGGCCACACAAGTTCTGTCAACAGCCTCGAGGAGACAGACACAGCAGACACAATGGGGAAGGAGCAGAATGAAGGAAATGTGGGCCAGCCTTCTCACCTATCAAATGGGCTATCCTATGGCTACACTGCACTGGCACCTATCTGTTCTGAGCAGAGACTACAATAGCAGAATGCCTCTCTTATGTCATCCTTGAGCCTGCAGACCCCCAGAGGCTACCACACTCAAACTCCAGGAGGAGGCAGCCAGGAGCACTCACTGGGGAGCACTCACTTGTAGCCAGTCAGTAAGAGGGCAGCTATCAGCAACCCATGTTCTTACACTACAAACAAGACTAGAAACTCAGAGGGAAAAACCATGTCAAAGAAAAGCAGGGGTGCTCTCAAGTCCCTACAAAGCCATCTGCTGCTAAGCCACATGCCTAGGAAGTACACCAAGGCAATGGTTTCACATTCCTTTTGACTCTTATATACCTGACCATGGTTAAGGAAACTGAGGCCATCACAGTCCCTCTTTTTCCCATACTAGGGACTGGATACACTTGCATGGCCATTTGCCATCTTGCCCAAAGTATCCCAGCGATCAAGCCAGTCCCCTTAAAGCAGGAAGGTGTATACCTGGCCAGCAGCTGGGCCAGCTCAACCCTTCCATTAACCACTCTATGGGGCAGCCCACCTGTGCTCACGGTGAGCCACTCCTGGCGGGCACGCTCATTTCCTGTCTGAGCCCTGTTCAGTGGGCACTTGTCCAGCACAGTGGCACACACCTGTGATCCCAGCACTCAGAAGGCCGAGGCAGGAGTTTCAGACCAGCATAGAATATAGGCTACAGAGAAAGATGATTTTGCAAGAACAAGAGAAAAAGGAAGGAAGGAAGGAAGGAAGGAAGGAAGGAAGGAAGGAAGGAAGGAAGGAAGGAAGGAACACAGATCCTACCATTTCCACAGGCCTCTCCAATTCACACTGAAAAGTGGCTTTAGCCAGTGTCATAGTACATAGGCACCACCAGTACAGGGGAGGTTTGGGTAAATGAACTCCAATCCCAAACTCTTCTCTGCTTGTCTGCTGATGCACACCAACCCTACAGAAACTGTGTGCTGAAATGTGCCAACTATCGAGTAACTACAGGAACTGCAGGTAATTAACAGGTCCCTGCCCTGTCACCTGGTGATCCTATCTGGAACACAGAGAGAAGGGTATCTTGCAGGCAGTCTTACTTGCCCCTACTATGGTAACAAGTGAGAGAAGAGAAGGCTCCCACTGAAGACTACGACAGCAACAGGATCTGGTTTCTGACAACCTCTCCAGCTGCAGCCAACAAACTCAGCACCAGACAAAATACAGGAGCCAGGCAGAGGGAGGTGAGCAACGGCAAGTCTGCTGGAGGGGAGATAGTTACTATCCAAGTGTGAGCAAGCACAGCTCCACCCAGCCCAGCTGGACAACCAGAGCAAAGGCCAGACTCCTCAGGGATCAGAATGCTCCAAGCAGTTCCTGGCATTCCCTGTTCACAAGCCATGGGGCATGCAGAAAACAGCACTGCCGCCCTCATCCCTAAACTAAAAGCAGCCACAGCAGCAGCCGCAGCAGCAGCAGCAGCAGCAGCAGCAGCAGCAGCAGCAGCAGCAGGCTCACCTCACCCCACCCCCTTGTTGGTCTCCTGCTTAAGCCAGACCTATCCTAACTGCTTCCAAGTTCTGGGCTAGTAATGCCTATCTGGGTGGAGCTGCCATTAGTGGAAACTTGAGTCCCTCCTAGGCCAGGCACCTGTGACAATCAAACCATCTAGTACTGATAGCAGCCCCAACCCATCCAGGCCTCTCTGGGCCCAGGGCTCCCTTCTACTCAGCCTCTGCTAAGGCCACTCACCATGTGAACAGAGGCTAGAGTAGCCATCTAGCTTCTGGCCGTTTCCTGCTAACCTCAGTCAGTCCAGCTCTGTGCTCTAGTTCCAGACACAGCACTCTAGTCCTACCCACTGGGACCAATCATGGCTAGTTAAACAAAAAGCCATGTTCCAACTCTCTGTAATGTTCTCTTAAAGGGCCAGTGTCCCAATCTGGTCTGCAAGAACTTAAAGGTACAGAACCCTTTTTCTTTACAGGAAGCAGGAAAAGTGAAATAATAGTCCATGAGTCATGATCAGATTAGCAGCCTTAGGCTTCTAACAGAGACTTCAGGCAACATCTGTAAGAGTCACAATCTAAATTTCACTTAAAGGTTCCAAAGCATGTGAAACAGAAACAGTAAAACTAATTCTCATGTAGAGACTATAAATGGGCAGGAACACTGCCAGTTCTGAGAACTCTACTTAGCTGGCACAAGACAGCGCTCCTAGCATTGCCTGCTTCGCTCCCCCAGAAGGCAGCAGCAGCATCCCAACTCCCAAATGAACATGCTGAGGTCAAGAGGAAGCTTCTCCAGGATCCCACCGCAGAGGTCAGATGTCAGCTCACAGTCAGCTCGCAGGTCGGTGTGAGCCGAGGCCCCCAGCCCAGCAGCAGCTTCCTTCCGAAGGACCAACTCTCTCCTGTTCCAACCTTAGGTCCCGTGAGACCATAGCCTTCAGTGCCTTTCTCTTCTACTAAGAAAGGATGGCACTAAGTTGTGTTGCTAAAGTGCCCGGTCACGGGGCTTTTTCAGGTTGAGCCGTAAGACCCTAAAGTCTCTTCTGCTACTTACATTAGACCCAAAAGAAGACAAATGCCAGGCAGAGTCACGAAAGGGAAGAGGATAGGCTGCAGGTTCTGCAGATGTGTGGGCATCCTCACAGACCCCCAGTTACTCCACAAACAGGTTGTGTGGACAGAGCAAGAGGTGAGAGCCAATGTCTCTTTAGCCCAAGAGTCAGACACAGAGTCGCTCATGGGGATGGAGTAGAGCCACAGAATGGGGGAAGGGGGTGCTCTTGTGCCTTCCCAAGCTGGGACAAGGGAAAGATGCTTGACTGTCTGGTCCTGAGACCTGATCTGAGAAGGTAGCTAAGAAGGGTGAGCCACTCTAGCCCTGAGTGTCTGGGCTTAATGGCCACTGTATGGCTCACCTTGGCCAGGTGGAAGGAAGCCTCAGCCCTACAGCACAGGGCTCAGTCCTGAGGACCTAACTTCACTGTTTGTACAGGGTCTGGATGGAAGCCCGAGGGTCTACAGCTGTCTGCACTCAAGCCTGAGCTGTGCCACTTGCTCCCACTTGCTCTCAAACAGGTAACACACCTCTGAGTCTCCCTCAGTTTTCTCCTTTGTAAAATGGACTATTTCAAAACAGCATTTACATCCCAGGACACAGAACAAGCCCAGCGGTCAGTGAACACCTAGCATAGGCTGGTCTCCAGATTGGCTGAAGGAGC
This sequence comes from Mus minutoides, assembly GCA_902729485.2. Lineage (NCBI taxonomy): Eukaryota > Metazoa > Chordata > Mammalia > Rodentia > Muridae > Mus > Mus minutoides. The sequence goes on from LR749746.1 coordinate 1,677,515, forward strand.
TGGGCATGCTGGGAGACACAGGTCGGGGACAAGCTTCCAGGACAGTGACTGGGGCAAGGCATTACCCCCTTGAGAAAGAATTTTCAGGGACTCCTTGCAGGATGACTACAATAACTGCCTTTCCCTGGAGACAAGAAAGCCAAATACTTTGAAGCAGCAGACAGCCTGCTTGGTGTCCAGCCCAGCTGAGGCCTAGTGAGTAGACAGAGGAGAAGAAGGAGCTCTAAGCCCAGGGCTTTGGGGGTTGGGGCAGGACAGGACTTCACCACCCCAGGTGAAGCCTATCTCCTCTCTGACTTTTGGTCTTTGAGCAAATAGTTTGTACATATTAAGTGCTTCATAAGCCACAGGAGCAACCTAGAGCTGTTGGTCATAGAGCCTCGCTCACAGCCATGGGGCCCTTCAACACAAACACCCCAACGCCTGCTGAGCTTTGAATCTGCAGCTCCTTGGAGCCTGATGCCTCTGATTTTTGTGTAGGGTAGGTCCAAGGTAGCAGAAAGGCCTCCATTCCTAGACAGTCTGTGGCTGATTCCTGAACTGTAACAGGAGACCCAGTACTTGACTTGCTGGTGGGGGCCTTTATGCCTCAGCCACAATTCTGGCCGTATTTCTTCCTTAGTAACTGCAAGCCCTTCACGTTCCAGTGACTCAGTTTCTCTTGTATAAAATTAAATAATACAGCCCCACCGGAAGACAACTCAGGTAAAAGCAATGGTAAAGCATATGTAGAAAGGCACTTGACCAAGCAAACGGGATCCCAAAGACTCAGATATTCATTCACTCTACAGGCATTGAGAACCTACCAGGGCCTGTTGCCAACTAGGCTATAGGCTGTCCCCTCACGCTGCACAACCAATCAAACACATTCTACACTCTCCCCAGAGCCAGCAAGGCCTTGGGACAGAGGTAAAGGAGCTAACAATCAAAGTCTGTTAAGACCTCAAATTCAGTGGGAAGACCTCTGCAGAGACCAGAGCCAGCAGGCCGGGATGGAGGCCTGGGAGCCAGGGGAAAGCATGGAAGGAAAGAACGGGGGTGAGGGGCAGTAACGTCCTTGCAGCTAGAGAGCCAGTTGGAGAGCAAAGAGGGGAGGGAGGACAGGGATATTTGTTGTTGACACTTGGGGATAGTCTACCAAGGTCAGACCACTGAGTAGAGTTAGGTCACCAGAAGGACACAGGTAGGAATCATTTAAGACAGCCACCAAGCTTCCCCGCTTTCTGCTCCCTTGCTCTATTCAACACATCAGGCTTCTCAGCACCAGAGGTCTTTGGGTCGCCATAGGTCGCCATCAGGCCATTGCCCACACCAGGGACCCTCATTCTCCACATGTCCCTTTGTCCTAACTGTCCTCCAGTCTCTTCAGGGCTCTGGGTTTGGAAGAAGATGCTTCCCTGTGATGATGTCACCCACATGGTGCTTTAAATACTCCAGTGTGCTCCAAACTCCAGCTTGGCACCACATCCTCCCAGACTCCTATCTCAAGTGGGAGGGAGAGCTTCATTCCCCAGAGAACCTCAGGACTAAAAGGCCCCTCTATGGGAGCCCAGAGAGCCTCTCTGAATAAGACTTCTCCACTCCACAAGGAAGTCAGAAAGCTTACTAGGAAGGCAAAAAACCTTTCCAATGGGGACGAGAGAGCTGGCTCAGTGGCTAAGAGCTCAGTGGTTCCAGTGCTCTTACGGAGGACCCAGATTCGGTGCCCAGTACCCACATGGTTGCTCACAACCATCTGTAACTGTAGTTCCAAGGGATCTGACCACTGTGTACACCAGGCACATGGTGCACAGACATTCACTCACATATTGTGTGATAAAACACCCACATACATTAAATACTATCAAACTAAAATGACAACAGAAACCTTCTGGTGATTTCTGGATAACTGCAGTAGGACCAGGCAAGCTCTGACCCCTCCCCAAGCTGGAGAGGCTGAAGACTGCTCTAAAACACTTTACACCTTTTTTAATAGTGTGTGCCTATGCTGGCCTTACCCAGCAAGGCGGAGGTTCTTGAGGATGCTGTACCTGTGATAAAAGTTCTTACTCTTCCCGTTTTCAAAATAGACTGTTCTTGTCCTGTTGGAATTCACTCTTCTTCCTGGACTCAGCCCATGCCAGGCCCTGCCCTGCCTCTTCCATTGCTCCTCAGCAAACACCTGGCTCGTTTCAGAGCATCTTGTGCATTCAGCCAACAAATATTTACTAGGTCTTAGCTGTGTGCCAGGTCCTGTTTTAGGCACTGGGATGCAGGTGCTAAACAAAGGCAGCCCCAGGCTTGCAGCCAGGTATGGCTTACTTATTTGTACCTATGTCTTCTATAAGGAAAGCTGTGTGTAGCCATGGGACATGGTTGTCCCATCTGTCCTGAGAGAGTGCTTAATATGATGTAAACTCTATTTATGAACCACCATATGCAAATCAGTTACCAGAGTAGCCAAGGAACCAAACCCAGAAAGCCAAAAAATGCAGAGCCCACGCCACCCTCAGGCAAGAAGCTGCAGAGGCCTGGGGGCTCAGTCCCGGGGGAGGAGATGTGCACATGGAAGCTCCATCTAGCTGCTGGAGAAAAGGGCACTGCAGGCCAGAATGCTCAGAGAAAGTCAGTCCTAACCCTCAGCCTACAGCAAAGGAGAGAAGCAAACTTTTGTCTTAGGTTCTGATGTTCTTTGCGCAAGTCAGTAAAGGAGAGTCTCTGCTCTGAAAACCCTTTGACTTCTTGTTAGTGTTTGCATCAGAACAAGTTTCACAGTAAAGCTTCTCTCCTCCAACAGTGACCACAAGAGACTAATACTTTTAAATCTGTCTCCAAGAAGCTAGTGCAGGGGGAGCCAGAGGGCTGGGGTAGTGTGTAGTTTCGCTGAAAGCCTTGGAAGAAGCTGGGCAAACCCCTTTCAGCCTTCCCAGTCTGCAGGACCAGGATCAAGAGCCAGGGCATAGGACACCCAACTTGCAGGTGCCCCAAGCTTCACCTGCTGGTTTCTTGGTCCTTGTTCCCCAAGGGCAGGGCTTGGCTCTTAAGGCATGAGAACCATCTACCCAGCAACCCCAGCCCCACGCCTATTCTCCAGTGCTCTCTGCCAGAATCAGGAAGTATAGAGAGATCTGGGTTAGGTCTTAGTTCACCTTCGCAGTATCTGCCGACCATTCCTCCTATGGCCACACCTTCAAGGAAACCTAGCCCTCAGCCTCCAGCCCCACCCCCACCCCCCACCTGGCCAAATGCACAGGTCAGGGAGCAAGAAGCTGTGTCTTCTTCCCCTTCCCTACACATCCAGTCACAGACCTTGGCAACGGTAGGAGTGTAGGTCTCTCTGCTGACCTGGGCATCTGAGGCCCAGCAGCCAGATGAGGCTTCCGAGGATGGCTGGGTCTCCAGAGAGTGGCACCTCCAGACCAGCACAGGATCTTGCCAAGGTTGTCACCGAGGAGTCCAAGGCCACAGAGGCCCATTCCCTAGGGTGGTACAGACCCAGGTGGCCAGGGTGGACATTTAAGAGGTGAACCCAAAGGGTTCCCCCTTACCACAGAGCACACACTATGTCTGTGTCCACCACGTTGAAACTCTCAAAATGTCTTAAGCACACAGAGACGACAACATCTAGAGATTTCCGGGTTCCCCAGATCAAGGAAAATTACAGTCTTCCACACAGTAGCCTCCAGGTCTAAGAAGTTGGAAAGGCTCTTGAAAGTAAATGGCTTCTTCTAGCCAGCGGCAGGAATCTTCTAGGGCCTGTGGTGGGTGCAGGAGTAGCAGGAACAGCTCCAGGAAGCCAGGAACATTGGCCCGGAGGTCCCACAAGCACTTCCCCTGGAGTGCTGGCTCTGCCCTCTGGAGTCCCGCCCCTGGCCTTTGTGCTAGCCAATGCCGGGCTGCTCCAGCTGGATGCTGGTCTCAGATCAAAAGATCAGTGTTGGGAGGGGAGGGCTCTCCCCACCTCCTCCCCCTTGGCCATTATCACCCTGCTTCATTTTCTTCATAGCAGGGATCTGAGGTCATCCTGCTTTTTTGCTGGAGTCCTCCCCCTCCCCCCCCACCTCAAGAACCTTACCAGTTCAGGCCAGTAAGCCCAGAACACTAGAACACCTTGCTGGGCAGCTGCCAAAAAAGCAGGAGTTTGATAGGCACTTGGAATCTATTTCCCTAGCTGGTCTGAGACCGGCCGGCCAGAGCTAGATTAAAGAGTTGGAGCAATTATAGAGATTTGAGGGAATCCCTGGACCTCTCATTCTCTCACGCCACCCTCAGGCAGTAGGACTTCCACCAGGCTACACTGCTCCCAGGAACTCTATCCAGGCCACAAGTAACTGGCCCCGCCTTCTCTTCTCCCAAGTCTCAAGAGGGCTTTCCCCCTCTTCCTAAGCCAGCTGTCTTCTGTTGCAACTGGCTTGAGACATGTGGCTGCCCTCCAAAGCAGGGGGAGATGAGGATGGGGACAATTTGGAGGGAATGGGAGGCCTGGGAACTGGGGCTTGGTCCCCATGTGTCCCTGCACCCTCCCCCAGGCTCCCGCTCATCCCAACAGCTCGTTTCAGCTACTACGCAGCTCCAAAACCATAGTCTGAATCCTCGACACTGCAGAGGGAGTGGAGACAGATACGGGCCCATTCTGGCTCACACCACACAGCCAGACAGCCAGGCAAACACCCCTCTCTCTTCCACTGCTTCCAGTCAGACATTTTAAAAAAGCAATACAAGGGTTTGGAGAAGGGTGGGGGAGGTGGGGCTGGGGACTACAGTCACTGGGACAGAAGTACAGAGGGGAAGTTTAGCCCCCCCCCCCCCAAGCTCTGCCATGGACATAGTCAGGAGCTCTCCAGTTGAGAAGTTGACTGAGCCCCAGACAACTGTCTTAGACACAAATTTTTCCTTTGGGGTGGTTTCTCTACTGCAAAAAGTATCTGGCTGGTCCACAGGGCAAGGAGAGAGTTAAAGGCAGGCAGGCTGGAAGCTGGAGTCCAGCTACCACCATTTGGAGGTATATCCTCACACACAAGTCTCACTGTAACAGGTACCTCTGGGAAGGTACCCTCAGGAAGCAGACATTTTTGCCTGGATGACCCTTTCCCATACTTCAAAGGCAAGCCACAGAACCAGGCTCCACCTACTAAACCCCTAGAACCAATAGGTCCACCCTCTTTTTCCCTCAGAGCCACCAGGCAGGAGGGCTTATCCAGAGCTTCCTCTAGCTTGTGCTTACAGCTCAGGACTTCAAGAGCTTCTGAGACTAGAAGGAAGCTGACTGGGGAAGGCCCCTGCCCTGGCCATGGCCCCTGTAATCAACACCACCCCAGTTTCATCCCCGACAGTCTGCCTAGACTGTCCAGCACCTACTGTGCACAGCCTTTGCAGAGACAAGTGCAGGACTGGTGAAAAGGCTGTATGTATTTGGGCCCCCGACCTGGCCATGTTCTGGACATGCTGGTCCAATGGCACCCCATGTGGCCACACCTGCACCTGCCCATCCCTCCGCCCACACAGCAGGAAAGACTCCTATCCAGCTGTGGCCTTCCGGGCTAGGTCTGATCTCTCAGTTTCCAAGTCTTAGTAACATTTCCTTGTGGGGAGAGGTGATAAATTATTCACACAGAACATGGGACCAGAAAAGGCCTCTTGGTTTCACAGTGGCCAAGCCAACAGGAAATGAGCAAACGGAGTCCATGGAGTCCATCCTCTAAGCAGCAGGGTGTGGTTCCATGCCGGGCCTTCTACCACCAGTTTCATGGTCCTGCATGGGACAGGCAAGACAGCTACTTCCAAACTACAACTGAAAGCAGACATGCTTCATTCAAATGCTCCTCCAACTGGAAGCCCTCCTAGATTTCTTCCAATCAGGAAGCCATTCCCTGACAGTGGACTTGCATTTTTGTTCTGAGACAAGACCTCAATCTGTAGCCCAAGCTGGTCTTAAATTCAAGATGCCACTGCCCCAGGCTCGCGAGCATGGCTTACTGTGGTGTGGACATAATGAGCTCTTGCTGCCACTTGTGCTTCTCCTAGATCTCCTATCTTCTTGTAGCAAACAGGGTCCTGGAGCAGGACTGTTTGCTCTGTGTGACAGCAGTCACAGGATGGGGTCACAGCTAGCAGGAACAGCGGCTGGACTATGTCCTAAGTTGGGTTCCCATCCCCACCAGCTATCTGGCCTTGGAAAAGCTGAATCTTCCACACCCTCCCAACCCAAACTAGAGGTGCACACAGATGTAAACAGTCCTGAGTGCTCAGCCTTCGTGAATAGGCAGGCCCTAGCTACCTCAGCACAGCTCTCACCTTCATAACCAGTGTCAGCAAGTCAAGATTCTTCCCTTTCTATGGCCACACTCTCCTGTCTGGTTACTCTACCTTCCAGAGGCCAGCTAGGACCTTCTCATTTAAGGTACATCTTCCCCATTTCCTGGCCCCCAGCCACAAGAATATGCCAATACCCTCCCCACTACCTTGGGTTCTTATGGGGCCTGCATGATACTTGTTGATCTCCAGGTCCTCGCTGAGGGTCTATCCATCTGTGGTTCAAGACTAAGGACTCCATCCTACACAATGAACACCCTACCCTAGGAGACGCTGCTACAACATGGCGACCACCTCAGGATGAGTCTGCAAGTCACGCAGGTGAGCACCAGCGAGGGACCCCTGCAAAGGAACCAGCCAGGCTGGCCTGTTCCAGGACACTTTCTAGCTACACTCAGCTCCTGGCAGGACTCGAGCTTGATGTTATTAGATGGAGGGACAACTCCAGAAAGAAGTTTCCACACACCCCAGCTGTTAATTTATGTGAGCACATCCATGCACGTGTAGCTTTATCATCACCAACAAAAAACAAATGTGTCCTGACACCTACTTGGTGCCAAGCCCAGAGCGAGGTATTTTACATACATTATCTCCTTACACCTCCAAGGGCTCTAAGCATGGGTACCCACACAACACCTGCCTAAAAGGAAGCTGAAGCACAGAGGCATAGGAGTAATAGCCAAGGTCACACAGGTAGTTACTAGTGGGAGCTGGAGTTCTGGGTTCCCTGAGACTCCAGGGCCCATTGTCTGTCTCCAGACTCCCTTACCACAAACTGTGTGGGAGCTTAAGGAAAGTCGGCAGTCTACAGCCCTGAATTCCCTTCCTCTCAGGAGCCTCATTTCCTCCAGAGAAGCCCAGCAAGCTTACAGCCTCTGGCTGCCTCTGCCCCCACCAGCCTGAATGTACCCCTCACCTGCCAGGCCTCCATACAGGGCTTTGTGGTTATCACTGTGGCTGGCATAGAAACCTGGAACCTTTCCCTCCACTGAGATTTTAACACATGTTGGCTCCCTAAATGTAATGTTTCCATTAAAGGCTTTCGTGGGAGTAAATCCCCACCCATGTGACACCTCTCTGAAAATACAGAGTAAATTTACTTGAACAAGCCATGAGACATGGTCAGTATTTCCCTTCCTTGGCTGTCACATTGCCAAGTGCTGGGCAGCAATGCACGGTGCGCCAAGGATTAGATGTTATCACAAGGCAAAGGACAGGGTGACCATAATCTATTCATAATGGCTGTGCTACTACCAGTTGGTGCTCAATGCGCCCCATTCTAAGTCTGACCAGTACCTCACTTGTATCCCTAAGTCATCTGTTACTCAGTCCCCAAATCCTGTCCCTAACTCCACTACTGTGGGTCCCAACCATCATTCTATGTCTACACTAGGCTACAAGTCAAAGTTCAAACACACTTATTGAAATTCCAATCCCTTAAGCTGTGTCCTTATCCCCAACTCTGGGACCACAAGTAACAATACTATGGGGATGCCAGGGTGAATCCCATCACTCTCTCAGGTCTGGTGGCTGCCATAAAGAGTCATTCATCCTAGCCGGGCGTGGTGGTGCACGCCTTTAATCCCAGCACCCAGGAGGTAGAGGCAGGTGGATTTCTGAGTTTGAGGCCAGCCTGGTCTACAAAGTGAGTTCCAGGACAGCCAGGGCTATACAGAGAAACCCTATCTTGAAAAAAACCAGAAAAAAAAAAAAAAAAAAAAAGGAAAGAGTCATTCATCCTGGCATCACTGCCTGGGTCCATGAAAGACTGGCCAGTCAGAGCTAATGCAGAGCAGTTGTGTGCTGTGTGGTAAACAGACAAGGGCAGGGGACAGCTACAGCTCTCCTTGCTGCTACATGTGGCCAAACAACTGGTCTGCAACAACCTGGCAATCATTTGGTCTCTCCCAGGACTCCACAGGGCCTTGCCGTTCGTCAGACACCCCTCTTCAGGAGGTGGAAAGGCAGCCTGGGACCTGCCTATTTCCTAGGGTTTTGTGAGCCTGTGCCACAGGCACTGTGCGCAGTGCTGCTGTTAGCTGCCAATAACCACTTAATGAGAACAGCATCAGAGAGGTATGAGCACCTGTTACCCACCCCATGCACCTCCCCATTTACAGATGAGAGCACAACTCCATTAGACGAACAACCTGCCCAGGCTACCTAGCTAGGGTCCCAAGCATGAGGGAGCCACCTGCCCCTGCCCTCAGAACATCAGCACCTTAATGGAAAGGTACCCCAAATTGGTACAGACTAAAACAACATGACAGACTATGCTTCCAAAGAGACGGCATCAAGTGTCCAGGTATGGGTCTGACCCCAAGGAGGCTATCAAAAGTATGGGGACACTGCAGTGCTAGGAACAGGGAACTAGGTTAGGTTACATGGGAGTAGGAGGCCCTGCTCATCTGAGCCCAACGATTCCCTCTAAACTCTGTGCCTGGGACACAGGACACTTGTCAATCCCAGCCAATTAGCCCAGGGCTAGCCACTGACATGCCACATCCTGTTTACACCAGGGCAGTCAGTGCAGCCCTAAGAGGTAGATACCCTGGGTGATGATGCTTAGGGCCCCCTAAGTCTGACTCTGTACCCAGAGAGTACTAAGCCTTAGCTTCCCCATCTGCACCAACTGCATGGCACCTGTGTCCTGGAGGTCATGTGCTTTGGGAACCTGAATGGCACCCGTTCAGTGGTTTATGTATCTCTCTCCGCCAGAGTCAGGCTTGCTGAGGATGGAGAACGTTATGGAACCAGAATCAGCAAGCTTGGTGGCACAGAGCCAGCAGCAGACCCAGAAGTGATGGTGTTGCAGAGGAAACAGCTGAGCACAGCAAATAGAGCCATTGACCCAATTCAGCTCCAGTCTGTCTTCAAGAGAATGATCGAGTGTAAATGAATAGGTCCCCCATGTCCCCAGTGGCTTTGGAGGGATGGAATGGAGAAGGAGAAACCAAAAATGGCTCCTGTTGGTTATTTTTGCATCATTAGACTAGAGAAAGGCTTCTTGCTTTCTTTGGTGGCCAGCAGGGGCTGGACACAACTGGCAAGCAGTGACATGGGCCAGACAACAGGATGGAGTCCAGCTTCACCAGCAGCTCAATGGGTGGCCCTGCTGGCCTCCTCTGAGGCCTGGGCTCCTCACCTCTAGAATGAGAATCCTACAACCCCCACCTTCCAGCAGCACTCGCACAGAGAAGGAAAAGCACGCCAGGGAGAAAGGGACGGGAATGCAGGCCCAGCGCTGCCAAATGTTATTCCAAGGGAATCCAGAACTCTCAACCAGAAGGAATGGTTAAGGTGAGTGGTTCTGGGATGTGGACATGCTTGCTGGGAACCACTGAAGAGAAAACCAGGAAGCTAACTAACACCATTCCACACCATCAGGTAAAACCCAGCCTGTCTGTGGGCTACAGCTAGTCATAAGCCACTGTGGGCCACCTCTAGTTAAATGACAACATGTGTAAGTTCATCTACCCTGTGACAGTGTCCTCCCACTGGCTTACTGCCTTATCATAAGCTCAGAGGCCAGGCTACCCCTGTCAGCAGGAGAGATGACCTCCTCCTCCTTTCTCCTGCTATAGGTAGTCTCCTTCAGGACCTGGGGAGAGGGGCTTCCGAGAGGCTGACCCCCCCACCCCACCCCCTCCAGACTGTAGGGAAGAGGGCTTCTGCCTGGCCTGGTTTTACCTTACTTTTTGGCCTACTTCCCTTCTAAGGTAAATCTCAGCTTCCTTTTTACTAAAATGTGGGCTTCTGAGAGGGCCAAGAAAGAGAAAAGGCTTAGAGACAACAGAGGAGAGCATTATCAAGTATCCCGGAAGAAGAAGTACTCAGAGCACAGGCACCTACCTGGGAGGAAGCATTACCCTCCGGGCTCCTAACTGTGTAAGCCCAGGAGTCGCCTCACGCTCTCAGTTTCGATACACAGGAGACTGTGGAACCCAGAACACTGCACAGATTAAACGAGATGATCCCTGCCAAGAGCTTGGTAGGATGTCTGGCACATAGCAAGGGATCAAAAACCGATAGGTATTATTATTCCTGTTGTGTTATCTTTAGTGAAAAGCATGCCAGAGAATTCTGAGTGGGTGACTACAATAAAGTAGTGCAACCAGGCAAGCTTGTTAGCAGCTGAGGCCACCTATAATTAGCAGTCATTACATATGCAAATGTGCTGCTCTGCAGCTAGAACCAGGATTGTTTGAAGAGTGTTTAAATAACCCTTCCCCTGGCTGCCCACCCTCCTCAAATCTTGCTTATACTATTAATTTCATTAACAAACATTTACTTCATAAAGGCACATAGAAACTCATACATATTTGAATCACAGGTTTTAAGGAGCGGGAATGTGGTTAAGTGATAGAACACTAGCCTACATGCTGCAAAGCTTTGTGTTCTCTCAAAAACAAAACAAAACACTGGAAAGGTTTTAAAGGTTGAGTGCCTACTCACCCTCATTGCAGTTATTTGGGGGATCTGGTTCTGGGTTCCATGGCTACCAAAATCCAGACTGACAGTGATACCTTCCACAGCCTAGATGGGGTCTACCCGAACACCTACAGACATCTGTCTCTTCCAGCAAGGAGGAGCCTTGGCTGGGTACAATTCCTAATCACTGCTCTGACCAGTTGCTACAGGTCAGTGGGCCAGATCTAAGGTCGAGCCCATGAAGCAGAGTGTCTTGGAGATAGCAGGTCAGGGTAGGGCCACCAACTGCTCTCCCAACCACGCTCATTAGGGGAATGTGAATGGTGCCAGGCCTAGTCTTCCCATGGATTCCTTACAATGGCTGTGTGGAGAATCATAGGAGATGAAGTCATCGCTCCCAGAAATAGACTGATTAAAAAGACGTGAGGGCAGTGCAAACAGCAAGGCTGGACGGACACACACACACACACACACACACACACACGTATTTCTCTGTCCTGAGAAGTCTGGCCAGGCCTGAGCTCCTCTGGGAAACAGAAAATGTGCCAGGAACCAGAGCCAGCACAAGGAGCCTGAAGGTGGGTGGGCAATACCGCTACAGCTTTGGTTTTTTTCTTCCTAAAGAATGGCTGGTACCTAGGGGAGATTTCAGGGACCACTCTGCTGGGTTCTCAGTCCTAAGCCTCAATAAAGTCCCTAACATGCAACCTGTTGGCATGCTCAGAAGCCTACTTTTTAATCACTTCCTCCTTGGCCTCAACCTCTCCTTCCCAAGGTAAAAACCCCACCCACCTCTTCTGGGACCCTCACATTCCTATCTGTTCAAGAGGCAGGTCTGACCAGCTGGTGGCTGGGGGCAGGAAAGGTTCCTAGTGGATAAAAAAAGAGCTTTAAAAGCAGGATACTCTGCTCATACCCTACTGTGTGCAATGAATCCACTTCTCTGAGATCAGTTTCTTGGTCTGTAAAATACAGAGAGCATGTGTCTATCTCAGGGTAAATTAGATGAACTGTTCTCTCACTGACACCACACCCGCCCCTCTCCTAGGTATCAGAGGCATGTGAAGGAGCAGGATACAGCCTATTCTCTCAGGCTCCTGGTCAAACGTGGGTCAGGTACAAATGCACAGGGAGTGGACCAGGACCAGAGTAGCTGGGAGCACAGAAAGACTCATCTAGTGTTGCCAGGTATGGTGACCACACCTGCAAGCCCAGCACTTGGAGGCAGAGACAGGAGAGTGGAGTTTGAGGGGCCCTGGGATATAATGCAGAGACCTTATTCAAAAATAAGCAACAACAAATATAATCAAAAGAAAAAAGTACTCATGCTAAGACCAGAGTAGAAGGGGAAGTGGGGAGACTAGGCAGGGTCAGCCAATCTTCTTCTTATCCCTGTCATCCATCACCACCCAACACCCTCGGCACCCTAACACTCACCCCTCCCCCAAAGCTGTGAGGCTGACCCTCCAGAGAACTCTAGGAGTAGGCTGGGCTCCAGTCCACTTTCAAATGACAAAGAACTTTGCTGAAGCTCTAGTCAGGGAAGGCAGGACCACAGAGCCTAGCCTAAGCAGACATTAAGTTACCCCACCCCCACCCCCAGCCCATCCAGCTGGTCCTAATCCACACATCTCAGAGCTCAAGCCAGGCACTCCTGGGAACCTCAACCTGTGACTCTCTTCCTCCACGGCCCACCTAAAGCCTCCTGTGGCCTCCTTCTGGAGCAGCAAACGCCCAGATAAAGCTGTGTTGAAAACAAACCTCCTAAGAGCACCAGGTACTGCTTCCACACCAACATAGGGAGGGACCACAGCTGATTTCTGTCCTTGTCCCCAGGGCACAGCACAGGTGAACAAAACAGAAATAATTCAATCCTAAGGATCCCTTGAGGGAATTCTGTCTGCACCAGTAAATGAGACAGGCAACCTGCCTGCCTTGGACTCTGTGAAACTGCTCCAAAGCCGTGCTCCAGAACCACCACCACACCCCCCACCCCGCACTCCTCAGACTGGAATACTTAGAGAACGTCCCCAGCTCAGCAGCTATGGGCTGTGGGTGAGGCAGGAATGCTCACTGCAAGGGTGCACAAACTGCACTGTCTTCCAACCAAGTAAGCTGAGGACAGGATGGCACCTGGTCCAGGCACAGGGACAGTATTTTCTGTGAGCCCCTGCAATCTTTCTGCAGAGGATAAGGTGGTTTTGGTGGGGTGGGAATCTGCTGAGTGCTTCTGGCTTTAATTATCTCTGCACTGAAAAAAGGCTAAATGAAGATAAAGAGAATGGGAGGGCAGAGATGAGCGTTCTGATTAAGGGCTAGCTAATATGACTCTCATCACCCCTGACCTCTGCTTGACCTCAGGTCAGCACCAGAAGGCAGGGCTGGGAAACACTCAGGAGCCCCACCTCAGATACAGGAATTTGGGGGTAGTAGACCCTTCAAGGCCATACAGGGGCAGTGGTGGGGTGTTTTCCATTCTCCTCCTGCTTCTGCACACTGAGGATAAAAACCTGGCTGCCTGGAGGTTTCACCAATGTATTAGTCAGGGTTCTCTGGAGTCACAGAACTTTTGGGTAGTCTCTATACAGTAAGGGAATTTGTTGATGACTTACAGTCTGCAGTCCAACTCCCAACAATGGTCAGCAAAAGCTGTAAATGGAAGTCCAAGGATCTAGCAGTTGCTCAGTCCCAATAAAGCAGTCGAAGAAGAGAGAGTAAATCTTCCTTCTTTCAATATCCTTATGTAGGCCTCCAGTAGAAGGTATAGCCCAGATTAGAGGTGTGTGCCACAGAGATCTCCCTGTCTTCATCTTCTGGGATTCATAGCAACTATGCCTCAAGATCTCCATACCAAGATCCAGGTCAGAAACTTTTATCTCCAAGCCTCCAGATTAGAATCACTGGAGAGCCTTCCAATTCTGGATTGTAGTTCATTCCAGATATAGTCAAGTTGACAACCAGGAATAGCCTGTAAAACCAATCTGATGCCTTTAGCGTCAGCTGCCTCTGGCTCTAGCCCTAAGGCTTCGCATACACTTTAGGAATAATTAGTTTCTTAAGCCTGAAGGACAGTCTGAAGGACCAGGCACCAGGTGATCTTCTATCAAGTCAAACACAGATTACAGAAAGTGTGACAACCAATGGAGAAAGACAAAAGGGAAAGTTATGCCTACAGGCCCAAACAGGCCTTAGTCAGGCCAGAGGTGATCCAGGCTCTGAGAAGCAGGAACCTACAATGGAAGGTGGGGAGCACAGGGCACAAGGTCCCTGAGAATGTTCTCCTTAGCAGCATAGGAAGGACATGCCCTGTTGACAGGAGAGCAAGTGCTAAGAGCAGCAAAGTCACACGTGTGGACAGAACCATCCCACAGCTTTATAGCTGTACCACTGCCTAAGAGCGAGATACAGGTGTCACAGGGTGTCTCTTAAGCCACTTTTCTTCCCTTGTCTGGCCAAAGGGGCTTATTTATGTGGTAAGACTGGGGAAGTACCCAGGGGGCAGTGAACATGCTGGAAGCTCTTAGGGTGGCTCTGCACACCACTGGGACCAAGCCAGCTCACAGCCAGGCAAGCACAGTCTACTAAATAAACGGTAGCGGGTTCCATTGTTTCTGCCCTGCCCCTCTACGAGAAGGCCTGGCCTAGTGCCGGCTAGCCTCTTGGCCTCTGGCCAACCATACCATAAAGGATTCTTACTGGAGGGCAGGCTGTATTTGGTCAACATTCATGTTTTGTTTAACCACACAGTACATGACATTTTAAAATTTTGAACCAATTGCCAACACTTAAAGATGTGAAACTTTCAAATGTCACAAAAAACAAGCTTAGAACTTTCTCTTCCAAACCCAAAGTTCTGCCACCAAAGCCCAGCAGCCATCTCTGACCCCAGAAGGACACAACCCTACAAACTGTTGAAATTGTCACCACAGCTGAGAAGTGCCTCAGCTAGGGTTCCTATGTCACATGGGCAAAGCAGGGCCCATAACATACCAACCCTCTCCTAGGGTCACAGCGGGTCCTGACACACAGCAAAGACTTGCCAATGTGTGTGAATAAAGACTAAAACGGCAGATAAATAAGGTAAACCCCTGGTTCACCCGCCCAGGATATCCCAATTGCCACACTGCTTGCTTCCTTGCAAAAGCCCTGCCGCCAGCCAGTACAAACTGATTCACTTCGCTCCTAGGCCCCTCCCACAGGTGGGTACTCGGACAGCAGGACATATGAGTTGGTAACCTTCAGCTTGTGTTTAGGTCTCTGAAATCATTCACTGTATGACCTTTGTTTAAAGGTTAGGCAAGGTAAGCAGCGATCCTGGCATCTCTGCACCTCTGGCCAACCCAAACAGAGATCCCCAGGACTTCCGTCAAGCTGAAAAGGAGAAATTCAACAGCATGAACTCACAGAGGCAAGGTTTCCACCGATGCTGCTTGCAGGAAGGAGGCCTGCCCCGCTTTGAAGCGGGTAACCAATTCTTCCCTCTTTCTTTCCAATAAATGAAGCTCCACAGGGTTTTCAAGGTCAGAGCTGCATTGGCAGAGCCAGTTCTCTTTGTTCTTCTACATCAGACTTGCCCCAAACACAGACAATTGTCCCCGACAGCCAATTCCTGCTGGGTGGAGACAAGGACCAGGCAGGTGCTTCCTGTGGCCCCAGGAGTCCTGCTCTCCTGGATACAGATTCTCTGTGGACCTGGCTTCCTGAAACTCCATCTCAGCATGTAGTTTGGGGAAGAAACAGCTGCCAGTCCCTAGAGTGTGCCCTCAACCCAGGGAGAGGTCAAGGCTCAGGCTGGGCTTGGTTCCTTGCTAGTGGCTGCGGGTGTTACCTCAAAGCCACTCTCCTCTCTATTTCAGTCTCCTCACTTGGAAAACAAGAAAATAAATATCCAATTGGAGAGATTCAACCTCCTAACGAGATCCAGAGGAGCTGTGGGAAGAATAAAGTGCCCTGCCAGAGTTATTATCCCAGCGCCTGGCACGGTGCACGGCGTGCAGTAGGTGTCATCTGTGCCAGGGACCTAGAGATGCTGCAGGACTCTATGTGCATGCTCTCTTGGCCACTCAGTAGTTCTTTCCCATGGTTAAGAGAACAGACTACCCAACCCAGCTGAGATGCCAGCCAGTCCTCAATAGGCTGTGTCCACCAGAGGACTTAAGAGCTGTGAGGCTGGCCGTTCCTTCTGCCTCTTCTGTACTGGCCTCAGGACCTTAGATAAGTACATCAAGCCCCTCTACACCCTTTACCCAGCACTGAAGCAAGCTTGCCTCTTAGACTTCTAATTCCAAAAACAAAGCACCTGGCACAAAGAGGCCCGCCATGGGCCCATCCTCTTCCTCCCTCAGTCTCTTCGCCTCTCCTTACCCGCGCTCCTGCCCGGTATGAGAACTGTTCCCATTCTCCCAGTACTGAGTTTCCTCTGCACCTCCCGCAGCCTGTTCAAGAAGACAGAAGGGCTCTAGACCTCTGAAGCCTTCTGTCCACCCACGGGATTCCCTCTGTCTGTCCCAATGAACTGTCCCTGCTTTGCCAGCTGAGAGACTTACTTCTTTCAAACCTCAGATGCTATCACCACCTCACACTTGATTCCTGAGAGCTAGCCGACTCTTGTCACACTGTGCCACAGACAGCAGTAAGAAGCAGCAAGCCAGGTGCTCTAGACCCTTCCTCACTTGGCCCCGGAGCCCCTCTCAGTGGGGCTAATCTCTACAGCCATAATTCAGCTATCCAGACTGGAGCAGAGTGCCTGCTGTAGGGCTGGCTGCACTCCCACTGTGTCCCGAGGAAGCTCTGCTGCTGAGAAGCAGACCCATGGAGGCTGGGCAAGCTTTAAGTAAAAGGGTCAGGGACGTGAAGGATGGGTAGAGCAGAAGGCATCTGGATAGAGGGGACACAGGGAGGGGAACACAACAGGATGGTGTCCTACTGGCCCCAACCTGTAAATCTCATCTATTCCTCTCTAGAGGCACTAGAGAACTGCCGCCATTCTCATCTTACAGGCAAATGGTAAAGCAGGGTTTGACAATGACCCTCATCTGCATGAGTAAACAGGGGAACCCAAGGGACAAGGTGGGGGGCAGCAAGGACAAGAAGAGTCCGGAGGCTCCTGAGGCCTGTTAAGCCCTTGAAGCCAGCTGTTGTCTCTGCAGATGCACCCTAGTGTACACAGAAGCAAGCCCAGGGGGTCCCGGCCAAGACATGAGCACACGTTGTCCGCAGACTCACAAAGTCTGATGACCCCGGCCCCTCAGCTTTCTTTCACCATTACTGAAACCGGAAAGAGACAGCTGCTGAGAAGCTGGAGAAAGCAGCCAGTCAGGAGGCACGCTCAGTGGCCACACCACAGGCTGGCGTGGAGCTGTTGCCAGGGCGGCTGAAGAGTCTGCCTTTAGAGGCAGGGCACTTCAGCACATGCTCTCTCTGGGCTACCAGCACAAGGTCCAGCAGGGGCACAGCAAGTTCAGCTCTGTCCTCAAGCTCCTGAGGCAGAGAGATCTAGTGACCACATGGGATGCCTGCCCCTCTGCTGGGGTGCGGGGTGAGTGAGGCGCAGAGGAAACAGCTGAGGAAAGAGCTAAGGGAAACAGGCCCCTACCCGGGCTCCGACCAGGCAGACCAGACTGGCCCGTGGGGTGGTTAGAGTCCCAAGTACTGCTGCGGACTGTGTATGCAGTGTAACCTGACACAGGAAGATGAATTCCAAGTGCTGTGGGAAACACGTGCACCTGGACTGACTCCACCCAAGGGCAGACTCACAAACCCGCTCAAAACCAGGACTCCAAGTGCAGGGAGTAGCAACCCTTTTCTTTAGTGAACTAGAAGGGATGTAGTGCTCTGAGAAGCCTCCCACTGACCACACAGGTGCCACTACTCTGTCTGAACCTGCCCCAAATTCAAGTAAGTCAGCAAACTAGTGCTGCTAAAGGTCCTGTCTGGAGTACTGTCACTTAAACGAAGCTTCTGGTCCCTGCTATGAACACACTGCAGCATGCTAGGAATGAACTAGCTAACACTTGGCACTCTCCAGAAGACAAGCACACACACTCGCATCCACAGCAGTCTGCCTGACACCAAGGCAAAAAGGATCCCTGACGTCGCCAGGTGCAGAGTTCCTGCTCCCTGCTCATGGCTTCTTAAGAGACTCGAAATTCAGCCACTCTAACGTGCCAGGAAGAGAGAGACTGCTGCACGGCTACTCACGGCACCCTGAGACCAGGCTCTGAGGACAGCCCACTGCCTACTTGGACCTATACACATTAGCACGGTGTCTGGATGCCACACTGGGATAGAAATAGAGAAGAAAGAATCTCAAATCCTCTCATGGTCCAGAGAGAAGCCACAGAGATGTATGTGGTTGGGTGAAGCCTTGACCAGGTGCCTTCCGCTTCACAACTTCCTGGGTTCTGGCAGGCCCAGGCCTGTCTGCCATGATGGAAAGCCAGAACATGCCTAGGAAGAGACTGGAGATTGGTACCCAGATAGATCAGAGCTGCTATGTGATCTTAGAGCATCACACAGAGATGCCAAGCTGGATGTGCTGCTTGGTTTTTGTCAGCCTGACACCCTAGAATCATCTGGGAAGAGGGAGCCTCACTTAAGCTTCCCTCATTCAGTCTGCTCTGTGGGCAGTGACACCCCTAGCTGGGGAGGTGTGGTCCTTGGTTATAGTAAAAGCAAGTTGAGTGAACCAGAGAGCAAGCCAGTAAGCACCGATTGATTCTCCATGGCCTCTGTTTCAGTTCCCACTTGCAGGCTCCTGCCATGACTTCCTCCCAAAGCTGCTTTTGGTCAGTGTTTATCAGGAGAGAGAGATGCCTGGCTCCAAAGAGTCAGGAGCAAGACCAGAAGGGTCTTAAGCACCCCTCCTAGCTGCCGCTTTATGGCAGCACAGGCAGCACACCAGCACACCGGGGTACTAGGCAGGGCGGGGCAGTCCCACAGTGAATGCCTTGTGTTTACTCAAAGAACTATGTTTACTAAGCAGAACTATGGGAGATATGAAATGAGAGTGGGACAGAGCCCTGGCTGGGCTCTTTAACCAACCACATAAACACTTAGCCTCCAGCCATGGAGGGCTGCAGTTCACCGTTGGCAAGGGGCAAAGAACAGCTAATCAGATCCAAGTTTAGGCTGAAACTTGGCATCTAGCCAGCAGCAGGAACCAGCGTGCCCAGCAAGTTCCTGCATCTTCCGAAGCCCAGCAACCCACCTGGCTCTGGCCTACTACCAGCATCCACAGGGCACACTGAGGCCCGGCTCCCAGCACACCCAGTACTGGGTTAGTCTGCAGACTGGTAATTCGGTATCTAGGCAGACCAGCACATGACACCATCATTCCCCATCTCCCAGAAGCCTGGACTCTGCGCGTGCTTGGGGGGGCGGGGGGAGGCAGGGCTACTGTCTGGGACCCTGATGCTTGAGCAGATCCCTGAGTTACTTAGAACTTGCAGGGGATACACACACCAGAGCAGACAGACACAAGGATCTGACCTCCCAGGCTAGGGTTCTTTGTACAGTTCCTCCAGCATGAAGACACTCAACTATCTCCAGAAGACAGGGCAGACAGCCTCTGGTTTCCTCAATGCCTCTTAATCCGTCTCATAGGAAAGGTCAATTCTTCCCATCTGCTCCTGCCACTTCTGAAACCCTGGGGAGTCCAGAGATCTCCAACCATGATCACCTCCACCACCTCTGTAGACAGCCAGCCAGCCCCAGGTGAGCTGGGGCACTCAAAAGGAGTAAACCAATAGGCCTCATGGGAGGGGGAGACATGTTCCATACAGAGCCTTTTCAAGACTCCTTAATACACCCAGAATTTATAACATCACAAAACTGTCAGGCTGCCATTAAAGAGGAAGCAAAGACCTAGTGAGGACGAAAAGTCTGGTTTGGGGATATTGAGGTCAACACTTTGCTGGCACATCCTACAGACCCCCAGTTCAACAGTCGGCAGCTAGCTGCCAGTCCTGTTGCAGGAATGAAGTTCTTGACTCTAGTTGCAGATGCACTTGCAGGTGTGAGCCTCCTACAGCAGAGGAGCATTCCTTTGGACTTGGGGATCTACAGGCCCAGGTCTAAAGCCAGCCGATCTTTAAGGGCTCTATCATTAGCTGCCTTCAGCCTTGGTTTCCATACTTGTAAGAAGCATATTTCTTAGGCTGTCAGGCCATGGGAGAGGCATAAGCTCTTGCCCAGGATGTTTTAGGAACAATCTGTTTCTACCCTACTCCCACCTGATCAAACTCTGCAGGTCTGGACTCACTGCCACTGGGCAGTGTGACTGTAATTTGCCTGAGAGACACGTTCACCCCAGTGTATCTCCTTGCTAGGGGAGAGGCTGAGGTGAGTTTTTCTACCATTACATCTTCCTGCCTCGCTTGATGCCTGACAAGTAACTGTACCTGAACAGTGCCCCTTCCCTCACGAGCAGACCATCAAAGTGCCTATGCTGTGGTAAGGCTCCAGTCCCTGAGGTGTCCTGTCCAGCAGGGATCTCAGACCTTTAGCACCTCACCACCCAATAGCTGCTCTCTCCCCATGGCCTGAAACTCAGCCTTGTACAACTCTCCAGATTTCTCATAGTAACACCTTCTCAGAGTTTCGGAAGCAAACCAAAGTCATTTGCCAACTATTTTCTCCCATTAATCTCACAATGCGTTTGCTATTTTCCTTCCATAATGACTCATTTAGCAGCAACAGAGCAATTAGGCAGACCACAGAATATTGATTTTCTAAGTGGAAGAAATGTCAGCACAAACATCATTTCCTGCTTGTCTTGGGCCATGTCTTCCTACATGATAGGGTAAACCCTAGGGGTGCTGATCATTAGCTGCCTTCAGGATTCTGGGGTCTCAAATACGATCTACTACACAATGAGATAACAAAATGATAACACAATATGACAGAATGATCACATATGAAATTTCAAGTAGAACTTAAAACCCTAAGGGACCTGTCTCATCACACAAGAAAATGGGGTCTGGTCCAGACACAGGTCTATGTGTCAAAGCAGAATTCTGTTCATCAGTGAGGCCTGGTATGGCTTGTTTTCAATGGAGTGAAGATAGAAATTCCATTCTAGTTCCAGATATATGAAACAGCTGGTCCAAATCCTGACTCATAGCTCCACCTCGGTGCAATCCCCATGCCTAGCCAAGAGCATGTCCACCTCAGGCTGCCTGTCCAACTTCTAGGTTCAGAAAGGGCTGAAGGAAGACAAGCGAACTGGACACTCCTCCTTTCCCTCCCAACACCATAGTCTAAGACAAATTCCTCATAGTTTTAGACACTTCAAAACATCTGACCCATCCAAAACACAAGGAAAGAGGAAGAAAAAGGTAGACTGTCAGGAACAGCCGGATAAGTAGGGCATCTGGTAGCCTTGTGCTCACACTGACACAAGGTGCCAAAGCCAACCCCACAGTGGGAAAACTATTAAATGGAGATTTTGCTAATCTCCCAACCCTAGATACTCCAAACAAGTGGAGAAGACAGCTGGAGAAGCAACAGGTCACTACCCTAGCCAACAGACTGACATTTATCCAGGGAGCAAATGGTTCTTGATAGCTATAAGGGAAAGAGCCTAAGGCCCAGATGGTGAATGTAAATTTGAGTGCAAATTCTGTGCCTTTGGGTGTGGCAATTACTCTCTCTGGGCCTCTCTAGTTCATCTGTAAAATGGGATGATTCCTGATCTGCCACAGCCTAAGGGGGTATGAAAGCCAAGAGGTGAATGATCCAGTATGCACACTCCCACTCTTCCACACCCTAACACACACACACACACACACACACACACACACACACACACACACACACACACACGGCAAGCTCAGAAAAAGAGTAGGGGTGTGCCAGCCCTGGCACATTCAGCTATAGCATGATAGGTCTGTTCCCTATGAACTAGGGATATGCAGAAGGATACTGTGCAGTCAATGTGGGCAGAGGCAAAGCAGCCTGTACTCCCTCTTGCAGATGCAGACACACATTAGCACTTCAACTTTCGTGCCTTAAAGAAAGTTACTTCCTCTGGTTCACTGGATGCTGCCCAGCCTGCTGGCACAATGGGATTTCCTCAGCCTAGCATACTTTAACACCTGCAAGATGGGGAGTCGGGGAAGTGTACCCAGGCTTGCAGAAAAAAGACTTTCCCTGATTCCAGGAGTGTGTCAGGGCAGTTCCAAGCCTCAACTTCCATTTCTAGGGAAGAAATGGGAAGAAGCAAGAAATCACATACCAGAAGGAATAAAGAGGCAATAAAAAGAACTGGAAATTTCAAAAGGAATCTGCTCCAGGCGACTTTGGAAGTCCAGAGACTGGAATTCAGGAAGAGGATGCCACGCAGATATGTCTCTCTTCCTTGCCTCCTGCTTGAAAACTCAGTTCTAGCCATCGGTAAGCATCATGACCTTTCAGCTTCCAGAAAAAGGGACTAGATCCCCACAACAGTTGGTCACACGTCTGAGAAGACACCAGACAGACACAGACACGTGAGCCATGTGTGCCAGAGCTTCCATTGTGCGTCCCAGAAGCAGCAAGGCCAGCCTGAGGGCCGTGGGCAGAACACTGGCAACTCCTCAGAACACTCAGTGTACCCATTTTTCTCTTAGAGAGGGGGCTCCTTGAAAGGTCAAGGACTCCAAGAACCACTGGGTCCTCTGCAAGAGCTCCTGACAAACCCTTCGTGGCAGACCTATCCATAATGGCGCAGATTTTGCTCCCAGCAAGGACAGTGCTTTATTAATTATTCAGAGGACAGTACAATTATGCAAATCTGTGGACAGCCTCTGCCCAACTACCTCCTTCCACAGAGAGCGCCTGAGGGGGATGGGAGACCCAGTTGTGTGTGGGGGAGCTGCTCATCCCACAAAGGGACAACTCCCAATATCCTAGCTAAGATTAGAACTGGTCAAGCCACTAACTCTTGGAAGACAGACAGACAGACAGACAGACAGACAGACAGACAGACACACACACACACACACACACACACGAGACTTGGAAAGTGCTTTGAAGAACAACTCTGAGGACCTTATAATAACTTTTTCCAACACGTCAACCTGCCACTTGAGCCAGCAACGCCATTATGCAAGGCTCACTTCTGCAGGTCCTGAAGGCAGGGAATGCATCCAAAATTCCGTCTTAAAAACATGCTTCTGATGAGAGGGAACACCTCAAGCTAATGTTTACCAAATGATATTCTGCAGAACACTCCTGCAGATGTCTCCAGCTGCTCCTGGGGCTGGGGTGGGGGCAGGAAGCCCAGGATTAAATAAAGCAGAACTGCTGTTTTCGCTGCAGGGGCTCTCAAAGGCTCTAACCTTGAGGTAAGGAAACAAATGTCCCCTGCAGAAGACAATGTGTATTCCCATATTTAGGAACCTCTGGAACCAATTTTCAGGTCATCCCCCCAAACCAAGTTGGCTTTTGGCTAGGAAATACCCCATCCCCAACCCATTACCACCAGCAAGAATGTGGAAGTCTTTGGAACTTAGTTTGGGAAACATTCCAGTGGGCTCAGACTATGGCAGACAGAAGAGCAGGTCCTTCTCCTAGTCTGAAGAGACAGTATATTTCACCAAGACCCCTGCAGGCAGCTAGTCACAGGCTGGGAAATACCTTGAAGTAGGTTTTCATGACTCCTACTCAGAGCACCAAAACTACACATCCAGCCTCTAGGGCAAAGGTGAGACCACTTCAGGTAACCTGGACCAGGCCTGTGGCCTGCAGCCCACTTGGCAAGCCCTTAGCTCTGCACCCCTCTCACAGACCCACAGTAAAACAAGCACGAGGCTAACTATTCACCAGCACCATATTCTCTGCCCTGATCTTCCAAGGCAGTAACCAAAGTCACATCCACGTTCTGACTTAGAGAGTGGGGTACTGTGAAAGCCAATTACCCAGCACCCCCAACCGCTGTTAATCAGTGCCATCCTAATAATACAGGAACCAGGAAGTTACAGACACACAGGGCTGTGAGGTGGGGATAGCAGTGGCTCCTATCCATGTGCTTCAAAAAGATGAAACACGGGGATACTTAACAGACCAAGCAGAGCCAATCAAGAGTAGCTACTCAATGGTGGTGGGTGGGGCCATCCCAGCACCAAGAAAAGCCTGCTGTGTAGACAGCAAGGTCCCAGGCATCTGCATCCTGCCCAGCTACAATGGTCCACCAAGCTCCAGGGGCTTCACGGACCGAAGCCTAGCAAGGACTTCAACTGCTGGCCCTGCCCGGTGCTTTACTAAAACAAGGAATTGGAGGCTAGGAGGGAAACAGCAGGTGACACTGGGGCCTCAGACAGGCTCATGACTCCTCAGCATGTGGTAGTGTGGGGACTCACCGGCTGGCCAGCGTCTCAATGCCTGCCCTCATCCAAGCACCTCCAGGCAGCCCAGAGCACTGGCACAACTCTGCTTTCCAAAGTGGAGGGTCCAATAGCAAATACCAGTGTGAGAAAGTCACCACAGCGTAAGAGCAAGCGCCCTCCTGACAAGAGTCACAGTCTGCCTAGTGGAGACACTTCCACGAGTGCTGGTCTCTTTTTTGTTTTTTTGGTTTTTTTGACCCTGAGCTTATTTCTAACAATAGGGCTTCTGGTTTGGGATATTCTTTCAAAAAGCATTACTGCCTTAAAGCAACTGGCAGGACCAGACGCCAATAAAATCTCGGTTCTGTCTGGGCTCTGGCCAAGGAATGAACTTTGTGAGCAGGTTGCCCCCCTCAAGAGTGACATAAGAGTGACACAAGGCCACTCAAACATTGAGCTTTAGTTTTACACATCTGTGAGTTGGGAAGCAATCGCCCACCCCCTTTCTGTGAGGAATCAAAAACAGCACCAGGCATGTCAGATGAGCCACCAGCCGGGTCACAGTCACTGCCCCTCTACAGTGGCTCTTAAGTTTGGCAACAGTTCTTAGACTTTGAGGAAACGAACGCGCCTAGCCAACAGTGTCATCCAGCACGTCTCGGGTGGGGCCCAGAACCTGTACTTTAGCAGATGACTCTTCGTCTGCATGGAGCATCTATGACAAGCTCCATTCCAGCCACTTCTGGGACTGAGCTTCCTGACTACCTTCTGGGGGTGGGGGTGGAGTGGGGCTGCAAAGAAGGGATCAAGGGAACAGGAACGGGGTGGGACCAGGAACAGGGTGAGACCAGGAACCATCCATTAATAAATCTCCCCAGCCAGAAACAATAATTGTTGAGGCTCGGCCATTCTTCACGTGCTAACAATCTGCAGCTGCAATACAACGCTCTGATTATGAATGTCAAAAAGACAGAGCATGAAATTAACTTCCCCTTAGTCAGTGGGCACAGGGAGATGCTACACTAATTCACTGCCCTCAGCATGAAAACTCCCTACGACAATGTCGCATCTTATTAGGGTGTGTGCTACCCTGGTATCATCTATATCTCTGCCCAATGTGTTCTTTTACAATCAGGCTGGGCTAACTGTACAATCGAGCAGGACCCTACTTGTTCAGACAAGTCAGAACAGCAGGCAGGAGGGGCTAACAGAGAAGGGGGAGTTGCCAGGGCAGCTGAGAGAGGGCTGAATGAAGAGCACCCCAGCTCCCTCCTGGGAGCTTCCCACTGGATAAAAGGGAGGGAGACTGAGACACTAGAACTCACCTTGCAGGTAACAGTGGGAGATGTCAGTTATTACACCATGGGCCACAGCCAATGCCTGTGCCGCTCACAGCCCCTGTCCACAAGCCCCTGGGTACTCAGGAGTGCCAGCAGGTGGCTAGTAAAGCCTCTCAGGTTACCTTTTGGGGGGACACCACAGGAGCAGGGCCTTGAGGCTGTCCACGGGCCCATCTCTCAGCATGTGCCAAGTTACTCACTGGCAACAGTAAATATTTCCATTCAGGACACAGCACTGTTGGCTGCTTCACATCAGCAACCCCCACTCCACGCCCCAGAGGCACGCAGGCCTTCTGAGCAGGCAAAAGCATTCCTGACATACTGCCAGAATCAGGATTCACCTCCAGCTTTGGGATCACTTAGCCAGAGTCCCCAGGAAGGGTGTCAGGTTGGACACTCTTCCTCCTCTCCTGGGATCTTCTTCCACTACTTGCCTAGCATAGACAGGACTTGTAGTGCACAAGTGATGGTTTTCACAAGTACCTGCATCCCAAGTTCCAAGAAAGGTGTTTAGGGTACATGCAGAACAGCACATGAGGTGGACAGCCACATGCCCACAAAGCTCTGACGCTCTCTAACTCCGGAGGAATGGGAAGGCCGGCCCAGCAGGGCTGGGAGGGGAAGTGTCCATGTCACATGTCATGTATCACAGAGTCACCTCTGAGTCTTTCTTAGCTAAGAGGCACATGGGACGGTAATAAAAGGGGCTACTGAGGAAGACAGCTAGCTCATCTACAGCATACAAAGGACAGATGACAGCATGTGACCAAGTCCAGGCTCACCTTACTCAGGGACCACACACAGGTGACTCCACAGTGCATACTGAAGGGGTTTGAGAGCAAGAAGCTAAGCTCTTTTGGGTTTCTTATCTCTTGTGGCCCATGGTGTAATAACTGACATCTCCCACTGACATGGCACCTACCTAGACTCTGCTTCGGGTAACAGAAAGTACCCCTTGCACGGGATGACTAGGAAAAGGGCCAGTATCACTGAAGAAACTCAAGTGAATACATAGAGGGCAGGTGCTAGGCATGTCACCTGGGGGCTCTAAGGATGGGATAGCTTCAGTTCAACCCAGGCCTGCTGCTCACATCCACTCACAAGTCTCTTACCCAGTGGGATGCTGTTCAGGGGCCCTTCTGGACTCATGGGCAGCAGAAATCTGTAACCACCAACGTGCCTCTGGGGAAGGGGCATTTTGTCCTTCACACTCGCAAAGAGAATAGGGTTGACAACTCAGAGTGGGGAGAAGCTTTTGCTGCCGCCCGGGAAGGCACCATGCCAACCAGGGAGGTACATGGCTTTCCTTCTTGCCTTTTCAGTCTCTCTATGATCTCTACTTTGCTTCTGTGGTCTTCAAAAATAGCCGTTAATTAGAGCCCGGTAATTAACTTTCTGGTTCAAATAATATTTTGCAAAGGAATTCCATTAAAGAGTCGATTTGCATAGCCTCTGATATGGGGCCTGGAAATAGGCAAGGCTACTTGAGGGAGAGCAGTCCCATGGTACCCCCAAGGCTGGCTGTCACCAGGACCTGGGCTCTACTTAGCAAGTGAGGCTGAGAGGGAGTCAAAGGGCTGGGGCTGGGTAAGTTACCCCCAAGAAGTTAGACAGCTTGTTCACAAATTGAGCCAGCATGTTTACATGCCCAGATAGAACTGCATGTGGATGGGAACGTGCTCATGGGCACACAGACACAGAAAACAAACATACACACACACACACACACACACACACACACACACACACACACAAAGGACAGGGAGAGCATGCACACACACACATATATTCAGAAAACACAGAATACATACCTGGATACCACAGAGTATATGTCAACACAAAAGAAGGCACACAAGAAGAAAACACACAATAATAATACAGTAGCCAGCACTTACTGAGTATTTAGATTGAATCATTTGCTTGTATTTGACCTATAAAATCTTAAATGGTCTAATCCAACAGGATGCGAAACTAATATGTTGCAAATGTTATATATATATGTGTGTGTGTGTGTGTGTGTGTGTGTGTGTATGTATATATATATATATATATATATACACATACATATATATACTTATTTAAAATACATATACAAAAATACTTACATGTCATGCACATACACCTTCTTGAGGACAAATGCATACTTGCAAAACATATAAAGTATGCAGATATAAGGGTGCTTATTCAAAGAAAGGCTTACCCAGCCTCTGACACTTCAGCTGGGCAGCCTGGGGCTGATCACTAGCTAATTTCCACCATTCCTTAAAATATTACCCAGCTCAGATCTCTAGAAGGCACACAAGGGAGCTGCGGATATAAAAGGAAGGCAATAAAAATGAGAAAGCAAAAATAAATTGGCTGTTCCATGCACCCAGGTTGCAGTCTGTGGATTCCCTCTCCTCGGGAGACGAGGCTGAGCATTGCACCCATGGCTCTGGTTAGGCCTGGCTGTGCTCACGAGGCCCCAGGTAAAGCGGTGCACAGGGAGGAATCTGATTACAACGTGCCTGGCCTCAGTTTCCCTGGACCTTTCAGCCCCTTCTCTGCCTGCCTATGCTGAAGGACAGATGCCCTAAATATAAACTTCTTCATAATGACTATTGGTTTAGAATTAAATCTGAATCCCTTATGTTGGGGGAAGGAGGAGGGGAGGAGGAAAGAGATGAGAGCCAGGTGAGCCTTTCTCATCAGGAGTTAATGAAATTCCTGTTATAGCTCATATACCACGGAGGGCCCACCCACACAAGGCCTCCCGGTGCTAAAGAAGGCCTGACAGGGCAACTGAAAGTCCTGCAAAGGGCTGTGTGGGAAATTCAGAACACACGGACAGAAGAGATGAGTCTGGAGGAAACAGCACCACTGGCCACTTGACTCAGGAGAGCAGCTAGCACTCAGCCACTGACAAACAAATTAATGCAAATAAAGAAATGTCATTTTTTCCTGCCTCTCCAAAAAGAGAGTCCATTTTAATGACAGACAACTCATCTCTTAGAGGGTATGAAGAAACGCCAACAGGCGGTCACTCTCAAAGCTCACTGGCAGGAAATAAGCCATTAGAGGATTTTGATATGGGGTGTGTGTGTGTGTGAAACTTTAAACTCTATATTCTTTGGCTTAGTAATTCTAAAACATTATCCCTCGAGAAGATGAAAGAGATGGGGACAAAAATGAATGCACAAGGCTTTAAATTAATAAAGAAAAAGTAAACCTAAAGGCTAGATGATTTAAAATAAGGATGGCTCAGAAGGAGCTGGAACAACGGGCATTTAGAATAGATCGGTAAACCGCATAGGAAAGATCTTCACTCCCAGGCATGGCTGGGAAGAAGACCCCTTTCCCAGGCCTCTGGCTTTGCTTTGTTCAAGGTCAGCATCCCTCCTCTCCATTACCACTCAGCTCCTCCTACCAGGAGCAGCAGCATCTACAAGCTCTCTAGAATTCTGGAATGATACCACATGAGTGACTGTTAGTCCAGCCTACAGAGGAGAAAACGGAGGCCTACCAAGCAAAATGGCTTCCTCCTGTCGACACTTGCTGAAATACTACAGTTAGGCTAACTTCTTTCACACATTATATTTTAACTTAGTCAAATTTTAGAAACATTTATGAAATGTGTGAGTCCCGGTATTAAATGCTAAGGAAACTGCATGACATGAGACAGGAGTGTGTGTGTGTGATTAAATATTGAATGTATGATAGCAGTATCTCCATCATAATTTTCATTGTGCTCACTTTGTAGATGTATAAAATAAGGCTCCCAAAGCCTGGGTGACTTGCTCCAGGGATGGCTTGGAAGCCAAAGCTCACACACATATGCCCATTATATGTAGTAGCTGTCTAAACTGCATCTCACAGTCCCTATTCCTCACTGACCAGTTCAAAAGGGATGCAGACAAGGATCTGACCTCCCATCTCTGTGCTCAGCAGGACAGGAACCAGCACAAGCCCTGGCCTGGGTATCAGCCCTGAGACTGCAAAGGCCCAGCACCAGCAAAGCTCTGCCTTCCACCTGTTCTTCATCCTGCTTCCTGTTTCTTCCTCTACAGATGACCTCACCCCTGGAAACAAAATTCATTATCTGCCTACTCAGGGCCAGGGAGGTCTCTGTAACCACCCCCACTCCCAACTTCCAATTACCGTCCCTCCCTGGTTCTACACACCTGGAATCCCTCCCTGAATAACTTTCAGATGTGGAAACTGAGTTCTGCACATTCCCTGGAACGGACAGTGCAGCTCTAACTGCACACACACAGCAGCCTTACCTAGCTGCTCCTGAAGGCCCGCACTTCCAAGCTATGTGCTGCACTAGGCCAACTGGCAAAAGTGAAGAGGGTTCTGCCACTTCTGGAGTACAGACAGAAAATGGAGGGTGGTGGCACACTTACTGAATATGTAGGGGGCCAGAGTCACCTAGAAATGGTGTCAGGAGTAAAGGGGGATATGGATGTCAGCTGACCTCCTAGCTCAGAAGCATCAATAAATGAGCAAATGACTTGATTCTGGGAAGGCAGAGCCATGGTATCTTCTATTGCTTTTACCAACATTAAAACCAACCTATAAATGAAGCAGCAGCACTTCCAGCCTGCAAGAGGAAGCGCTCTGACAGCACCCTGCTCACTTGGAAAGGGCTCTGGCCAGCACTCATTTCTGCTATCCAGGAGAAATGATTACCTGTCCCTGGTGCTTACTGCCAAAGCCTCCAAAGGAGAAATGGGTGTCTGAGAGGCCCAGGGGTCAAGGAGACCGGTTAGGAACCTCTCCTGGAGCCATTTTCAGTAGAACAAGTAGAAAGGCTCAAACCTGTCCTGTATCCCTGAGCCCGCAAGTCCCTGATGGCATGACCCAAGCTTCACAACCAAACAGTAGCAGCCCACACCTAGGGCAGACTTCCTTCCCAAGATTCCCAAAGATTCCAGCACAGAACCACCTGGTTTCCAGACTCTGGGTGGAGAATTCCAGAACAAAAAACGACCTGTCCACCGCAGCAGTCACAGAGTGCACAGGCTAACATGCAGCAACACCTCTTTAGCAGTCATACAAACCACACAGATTCACCCAGTTACACTCATGGGGATGACCAGATAGCCCTAAAGTGTTCATCTCCATTGGAGGGTCACTGGGATCAGGGTCATACATGCCATCTGGAAGCCTCTAACCCCTCTCCATCCTTGCCCTCCATCCTCTCTCGGCTTGGTGTCTCTGTATTTACCCCAGGAGAGGCATGGCAGTCAGTGGGAGAGCCTGGAGAAGGGGCTCAACCTCTCCTTGCTCTGTTCCTTCTACTGCACTTGGGCAGCACAACACCCACAAGAATGAAGAGGCACTGTCCACTCACCCAGGTCTGATCATGAAATTAGAGGGTGGGGGTGGGTTCACCATAGTTGATGTCACTCAACTCCCAAGAATGATGACTCCAGGATTGCCCCAGAGAAACATCTGCCCACTCACCCAACAGCAACCAGCAGATCAATTCCTGAACAAAGCAACAAATCTAGACCCCAGTCCTGGCAAAGCCCATTCCAGCTTCTAGACTGGGCAGAGGGATTCACACCCAGTCTGCCTGACTGTTCGAGGGAAATCTGGGCTCCCTTCCGGTGCCAGAGAGGTCACTAGGTCAGATTGTTTACAGAAAAATTTAAAAAGACAATTCCACACCACTGCCAATGACATTCAGCTCCTCTTGCTGCCGTTCACATTTCCAGAAATGGATTTGTAGTTTCTCTCAAGCCCGACTCCCCCTCCCCCTCCATGTAACACGGCTAACCTGAGACCAGGCTGCACAGGATGTTTCTGAGGTCATCCTAGCAAAGCCCCGACTCTGACTAGGGTTGCTAGCCAAGCAACTGCTGGCTTTCTGGTGCCGACTTCCCAGCGGTGGAAGGTAAACACGACATGCATGCCGCTTGCTCTCAAGAGAGCAGACACACTCAGAGACCCGGGCTGCCTGCTCTCTCTCCTGCTCCCGGACAACCGCCACATGCACACAAAATGGGGTACGTACACAAGCCCCCGCATGCGAGAACAGAGGGTCCGGACCCCTGCCAGGGAAAGCGCAGAGAAGGGCATGTTCTTGGGGGAGACAGCCGGAGGTGGGGGCCGGAGGAGAGAGGAAGGCAGCAAACCGGGTGGCCTGCCGCCCAGACAGACAATAATAACAAAGATGGGAATGGAGATTTTCAAAGACGCAGTGGCTGCACCCAGCACGGAGCTCTGGCCTGGATGCATCTTCCTGCCAGGGAACGCCTGGTCCCCTGGGGCACCATAGCCATCAGTGAAAGGTTGGGGGTGGGGGGGTCCTGCCTTAGGTTGGGCTTGGCAGCCGGGGTGGGAAGCCAGGTGCAGACAGTGGTGGGGATGCACTGAAGAACAGCTCTAGGCTGATGGAAGGTCTAGTGGTTCTAATTGGGATGTGGGAGGGGTGCCCTGGGGTAGATGTTAGGTGTCAGTTAAACGTCACACCACCTTGGGCAGGAGTTAGGATAACTTGGACTCCTTGCTTGCTGAAACCAAGGAGGAAAGGAAAGACATTATCATTCAACCTGTGCCTCCCACGCAAAAAGTGCCAACTCGCCAATGGTAAAACGGACACAGACCTGGGAAGGGAGATGCCAGGAGCCTAAGATGTTGGGGCTGAATGCTGAAAAGGCTCCTTGGAGCCTACTGGCTCCTTCACCTCCACGACACGTTCTAACTGGCACAGGAATCCATCACTACTTGTGCCTAAGTGGAAAGGTGCCTGTGGCTGACACGACTCAAGAAGGCGAACCAGGGCCCCCAGGGGCTGTGCCCGCCCAGTGCCCCCGCACGGACAGGATGGCTTGCCCTTGCGAGCTGAAGCCTGCACGTTGCCAGTGACTCCAAAGCAGGCTCAACAACCTCCTCCCCTCCCCTCCGCCCCACAAGCCACCTCCCCCCTGGAATTTCCACACCTGCTCCCGGCTTGCCCAGAAGGAAGCAGGGAACAGAAGACACCCCTGGGAGCGGGAGGTAAAGAAGGGGAGCAGCTGCCTAGACTGTAGGAGGAAGGCCCATTTTCCCGGGTCTTAGGTTATGCCCATCAACCGAGCGCCTGGCCACTGTCTGCTCGGCTCGCCCCAGCCCCCAGCGGAGCACGTGCCCTACTTAGCGCAGATGTGCCCCCTAAGCGGCCCAGCCCCCTGCTCCTCCCCTCCAGATGTTCACCCTTTTCCGCGCCACGAGCGCTGCCCGGTCTGGGCAAAACCCAGCCGAAAATGCCTTTTGTATCGGACAGCGAGGGACTCGGTAGGCCGGGGATGGGTCCTGAGGGTGGAGGCACCACTTCCGTCCCTACCTCCAGGCACAGCACCGCTCGGGAAACAATGCCCACCTCGGCAAGACGAGGCAGGACCCCACTTGCCCGAGAGGGCACTTGCTGCCCGGCCTCACCCCGGACCTCCAGCACCCTCCTAGATGCAGCCGGTGAAAGCAACGAAAGGTGCAGCCCCGGTCCCCCAGCCCGACGGGGGCCCCGTTCCCGGAGTTCCCGGAGGCCAGCGAGGCGTCACTCCCGCGGGAGCGTGCCCTGCCTGGCTCCGGCTTTGTCCCCGCGCCCTCGGGGCGCAGCCGGGGTGGCGACGGGCTCACCTCTCATTGTCCGCGGCGGCGGCGGCTGCGCTCCGGAACCCCGGCAGGATGTGGCGGAAGCTGTGGTTGCGGTCCAGTTTGGGCTGGCTCTTGGTGCGCTTGATGGAGCCCTTGAGGCGGCGGCTGAGGAAGCCCTGCGCGCGGGGCGACAAGAGGGGGAAGGGGAGGCGGGGTTAGCGCGGCGGCGGCGGGCCGGGACCCGCACCCTCGCGGCCCACGGCGGGCCGGGCTCGGCCCCAGCAGCTCGCGGCCCGCGCCGCCGCCCGCCCGCCGACCGAGCGCCGACGGCCCGGCCCGCGCAGCGCGGCCCAGCCCACCCCGCGCCGCCCGCCGGCCGGCCCAACCCGCCACGTCGCCCCCGCCCCTAAGCCGCCGTTGCCATGGCGACACAGCCGAGCGCCTCCGACCGTGGCCGAGGATGCCCGAGCCCCCCACCCACCCCCTGGCGCCGAGAGGGCGGGGCGGCAGGGCTTGGGGGGTTGGAGGGGCGGGTTGAGTGGCTTGCGCCACCAGCAGCCCCTCGCCTCACCTTCCTCCGCAACCAGGCCACACCCCCAACCTCTAGGAGGATTCCACACACCCCGCCCCGTCGGGGGACTGACAGGAGCGGTTACTCAGATGAAGGAAAGAAACTAAGGCTGGGAGAGCAGGTCCTCCAAACGGCCAGCGCGCCTACTAGCACTCTGGCCATCTAGACCCCTAAGGCGGACACACAATGGCTGGACGTCAGGATGGAGGCTGAAACACTTGGACCCCCACCCAAAGAAAAAACAATCCCCATGGGTACAGACAGGATCCTCCTCTAGTGACCCCTTAAGGAGAGGCCCAAGGTGTTGAAGGGTTTGCTGAGTGCCCCCAATTTTGGGATACCTATCTCAGACCATGCATGGATTCACCAGCCAGTACTGAGCTAAGGCTCCAGCTAAAGGCACCATTCCCAGCTCACCACCACCCCACCCCACACAGAGCTTCTGGACTAATGAAGAGGCAGGTGAGGAGCCAGGCCTCAGTACCGGCAGGTTGAACAGAATGCACTTGACAGACGATGAGTAGATGTGGGGCTCAAGGGGCCACAGCTGAGTTTTACTGGGAGAGCTGGCTAGTTTTATGTAAACTTGATACAGGTAAGTCATTTGAGAGGAGAAACTCCCAATTAAGAAAATGCCTCCATAAGATCATGCTGTAGGGAATTTTCTTATTTAAGGATTGATGTGTAAGGACACAGCTAGTGTGAGTGAGGCCAGTCCTGGGCTGGTGGTCCCAAGTTCTATAAGAAAGCAGGCTGAGCAAGCCAGTAAGCAGCACCCCTCCATGGCTTCTGCATCAGCTCCTGCCTCCAGGTTCCCACCTTGTTTGAATTCCTATCCTGACTTCCTCCAATAATGAACTAAGATGTGCAAGTGCGAACTGAATAAACCCTTTCCTCAGCATGTTACTTTGTCATGGTTTCTCCTAATCCTAGCATTAGGAATTCTAAGAATCTGCAGGCACCTTGAGGGAGAAGAACTGAGAACTGGGACTCCCTGAGGAAGGCTTGTACAGAAGGGGTGCTGGAACCCAGCCACTCAGTCTTGATTCTGGGTGACCAGAGGACAGACATAAAGGGGTGTTAACTTATTTTGAAATCAGTGTTGTCATTGTGATCTGAATTTCGAAATTTTTTCTATTGTAGGAGGGGTGGGGCTGATAGATCTCTGAGGTCAGAAGGTCAGGTGCTGCAACACCACCTCTTGGACATGACAACCCCCAAAATGGGCTGAATAAATCCTCTTATGTCACAGAGAAAACACCAGAAAACCCTTATCTGCAAACTTTATTTGCAGAGAGCTGAGGTTATCCTCGAAGGACACCCAGCTCTGAGAGCTGCTGCCAGAGCGGTTCCCACAGGACACACCCTCTTTTACAATGCCCAAGCTTTCCCTCCTCCTGCCCTTTCCCCTCTACATTTCCTTCCTCCTCAACATCTCCCATCCATTACAGACCTCTTCCTGATGTCACCTGTCAGCATTCCACATGTCATTCTAGGCCAACTAAAATGTCACCTCACCCAAAGACCTTCCAAATACACCTGACCCCTGTACCCACATCCAGGTTTTCTTTTTGTTTGTTTGTTTTTTGTTTTTTTTTTTTTTCAAGACAGGGTTTCTCTGTGTGGCCCTGGCTGTCCTGGAACTCACTTTGTAGACCAGGCTGGCCTCGAACTCAGAAATCCACCTGCCTCTGCCTCCCAAGTGCAGGGATTAAAGGCGTGCAGTGCAGCACCACACCTGGCCACATCCAGGCTTTCAAACGCTGTGCAGCTCAGTAAAACCTCTTGATTTAAAGGGTAGATTGGAGGGACCTTTGGTCAAAGCTCCTAGGAGACAGCAGGCAGGCAGGGGCCTACACCTCCATGTAAACCCTGAGCTCTCCCAACTCAGCCCTTCCTGAGGAGTCTCCCCAGCAGGCTTGGATTTTTGGACAGATTACACTCTATGGTACAAAGAACCATATAGCCCATTTCACAGTTTGTGGAGCTCATTCTATAGCAATATTGTCAGTTTGATCCTATTTCTGAGTAAAGAGGAAGAGGAAGAGGAAGAGGAGGAGGAGGAGGACTATTCTCCCTCTACAAGAAGGGGTTGGACTCTTGCCACTTTCCAGCATTCCAGCATTTCTCCTCACCAGGCTCAAATACTAGATGACAGACATCTGTAACTTCCTTTTGAAAATCAATGCTATCTGCTACCTACCTCCCCTGACCCAAGCTGCAATGACCTTGGAGATCAGTACTCCAAAAGCCTGCTATACTAGACAGTGGGGCCACAACAGCCATGGACACTATGGGGTGACAGGACAGGGCGACGAGTGTTGTCTAAATTTCCAAGAGGCCATGGGGAGATTCCTCAGGGAACCATTGAGAACCCCTGTTAATCCCCAACGCACCACAACCAACCCTACAGACCTTGTGTCCCAGCTCAGAGTCCCACATATAATAAATACCCCTGATCCTAGATGGATGAGGCCATGGCCTGATGGCCAACAAGCTGTATTACCGAGGGTGACAAAGGCGTTTTCCCAAGATCAAAGGCCCCAAGCTGTACTCCTGTGCTCTCACAACCAACCCTACATACCTTGTGTCCCAGCTCAGAGTCCCACATATAATAAATACCCCTGATCCTAGATGGATGAGGCCATGGCCTGATGGCCAACAAGCTGTATTACCGAGGGTGACAAAGGCGTTTTCCCAAGATCAAAGGCCCCAAGCTGTACTCCTGTGCTCTGCCCAGATTCACAGTTTACTGTCCTTCACAGGGCTAGGGAGTCAGGTGGTTGGTCCCTGGCCCTGGATGAAAGGAGACAAGCCTTGTCTCTTGTCCCTTCCTGGGATCAGCTACAGCCAGAATTCATGAGGAGTGGCTGATTAGTCTTCAAGCCAGGAAGTTATGCTAGACCTGAGGCAAAGGGTGGGAGGTGGCAGGGGTAGAGCGCTAGCTGCAGAGTTTGACTCCAGCATTGAGAAGAAAACAAAGACCTAAGCCAACCTTTAACCGAGTGGCACCAGACAAAGTTACTGTTCCATTTAGCTACAAGTTGTGGCACATTGATCCCAGCACTCCAGAGGCAGGAGGTAGCAGATCTTTGTAAGTTTCAGGTCAGCATGATCTACATAGTGAGTTCCTGGCCAGCCAGGGCCATGTAGTGAGACCCTGCCTCAAAAAACATACAGTTCCTTCTTTCAGTAGTACAGAGTTCCTGATACCCACTTTTGGGCTGTGTTGGAGCATACTGACAGCCAGTGGCTAAGAGCCGAGGAGTGCAAGTAGGCACACATGGGCTTCAAACTGAGCTGTACCAGGCAGACCCCAGTTAGTCTCAGGGTTGGTGGGCAAGGCTTGTCACCCACCTCTCTGTGAAGTGAGCTGGGGAGGGACATGCAGAGAGTGTTAAATAGGACACATAAAGCTGGACAGAGTTTAGGTTTGGGGTGTAGAACAGAATGTCCAACAAAAGCCAAATTTATCCACACAAGGAACCCACTCAAATACAAAGGTTGCATTTAAAAATCTGCAGCTTGTAATAGCATATGCCAGGGCTAGCTCATCTGTGCGGGCTAGACATGCTTTCAATAACCACTCCATAATCTCTCCTTTGTCTGCCCCCCCCAATACATACATACACACACACACACACACACACACACACACACACACACACACTCACACACATACACTCTCAGACACACAGTCTGCGTTCACACATGTTCTTTTTTCTTATACACAAGGGATCTGTCCTTGCTAATCCTCCCCTGGGGCACCTCAGGCTTTTTCTAAGTGCCTGGGTTCAAATCTCTTTGTTCATTTGTTTCCTGAGAAGGTTCTCAGCATGTAGCCCAAGCTGGCCCTGAACTCATGTGGAGGCCCTCAGCCTCCTGAACTGTAGGATTACAGGAATAGCACCTCACACTTACTTTCTGGGATCTATTTTTTTTCCAGGGGAGGGGGGTGGGGGTTTATGAGACATGGTTTCATGTAGCCCAGGCTGGCCTCAAAATTCCTAATCCTTTTATCTACTTCCATGTGCTGGGATTATAGGCATGCAACACCATGTCTGATCTGAATTCCAATCCTAAATCCGACAACCTGTGTACAAATTTCACACCCTTTCTGAGCCTCAGTATCCTATCTGTAAAACAGGCTAACGATGGAAGCTGCTTTACGAGATGAAGGAAAAGATTGTTGTTAGGTATTAGAGTAAGTCAGCAAATACTTAAGCAACCACATGCCTTATTGTCACTAGTACTGAGACTGGCTCAAGTACACAGCCAACTGTCCCAAGGTGTGGGTGACCAATAGACGTAGGAGTCTACCTGGGCCTCTGAGGAGTCTGCAGGCTGCCTAGCAGTGGGGACAGGGCCATGAATGAAGCTGCTTGCAGTATGACCCTGGAGCCACAGAGTAACATCCAGTTTAGAAGTTTCGAACCCTTTTAGTGCTCTCTTCTGAAGCAACCTCAGAGACTCCCCATGTGCACAGTGTGCGGCCACAGGGCTGCTAAACTGCTCAGGTAAGCCCTGAGCTTTCATCCAGGGAGCAGGGACTGAAGTGTAAAGCGCAGCGGGCAGCCTGACAGGCCACCAGCCACCAGCCACCAGGACTGACTGAGTCAGCTCCACCCCTGTGGGGCACTGGCCCCATTAACACAGCAGGCAGCTGTGCCTGTGCACTGTGCTCAACTAAGGCCCCAGGGCTTTATACGAGGCTGCTGGTTACTAGTTCTTGCCTCTGCCTTCTTGGTGAATGCCCCCCACCTAAAAGGACATAACCACTCCTAGCTGGTACCCACTTTACCACTGGCCAAGACCCAGGGCAGACCAGAGAGGTCTGGCTGTAAGGATGAGTTGTCAGGGACCCCCAGCCCCCACCCCTT
The DNA here is from genome assembly GCA_902729485.2 of Mus minutoides. Classification (NCBI taxonomy): domain Eukaryota; kingdom Metazoa; phylum Chordata; class Mammalia; order Rodentia; family Muridae; genus Mus; species Mus minutoides. Next base: position 1,715,898 of record LR749746.1, read on the forward strand.
CACCTCAGTTGGAGCCATTCTGTCTTAACATCTGGCCCACCCCTGCTCTTCTCTGGAAGGCTCTCTCCAGCAGCACTCAGACCCTTTCAGAATTCCAGATGCATGATTTCTTCATTCACCCATTTCAATCAATTCCAAGTGATGAGGAGGAGGAGGATAAATGATGAGTTATTGAGCAAGCTCCTGTTTTGCCAAGTTGCTGTGTCCGTGAAAACGCAGAGCACATCGCTCAGCAGGGAGGGAGCCAGCCTGGGAGGCTCAAGGCCTCAGCTAAGAGTCCTTGGGGGAGCGTGGGCTTCGGTTTCAGAATGGGAAGTGGAAGCTAGGAGAGATTAAGACGCTTGCTCCAAGTGGCTAGGTTGTTATATGGTAGAGCTAGGAGGAGGAGAGTTCTGGAATGCGGGATGGGCAGAGTGGGGCCCTCCTTTCTTATAGAGACAGCTCATACACAGCTCTGCACGCAGGATTCACAAGTGACTTGAAGGCTCAGAGAATCTTGACCAGTCCTGTCCTCCCATGCACTGTACTTTGGAGAACTACAAGTGTGCATACCACACCACCCTGGAAGCTCCTTGACACCAAGGGACTCCAACCTGCTATATCTCCTATAGTGTGAAGTACTGGGCCCAGGTCTAGTAGACAGCAAGTATTCAGTCAAGGGCAACCTTCCCCTAGCCTCAGCATCTATCTATCCATTCATACACCTTCCACCCAGGCCAACCTTCATCGCCTTCTCCCCCTCCCCCTCCCCCTCCCGCAGACTGGCCTTGGACCACTGAAAATGTGCAAATGGCCTGGCCGACCTCTGCCTCCCTTTATCTGTTCACCCTGGGACACTAAGACTGCTCAGGATGCAGGCAGAACTCCATGGGTCCACCCATGTCCTACCCATGCCAGTTTTAAAAGTCCAAACCCTAACAGGGATGCTTCAGGGAGAGAAGCTGTTTTCACAGACATCTCTCTCAATACCATTTTTGGGCTCTGTCTGAATGCCAAGAACACATCTAAGTAAGCAAGACAGATAAGGTAGGGGAAGATCCCAGACAGATACTGCTACCTCCTGGCCCCAGGAGAGGAGAGATGCTGGGCACAAAGGCAGGCAAGCAGGCTAGGACAGGCGCTGGGATGGCAAGAGACTTATTTCCTAGGTGCATAGGTGAGAACAATAGACCCACATGTTACAAACAAGACACTCAAGGCCCAGAAGATGGCCAAACTTGTCCAGAATAACCAAGCTTCAGCACCAAGCTTCCAGACTCTCCCGGGTGGCTACACTTCCTTTTCCCAAGCCTCGGTCTTCCCATGGGGAGCACGGGGAGCTGGGGGAGTGAGCACGAGCATTTCTCAGGGCTGGCACCTACCAAGTCTATGCAGTTAAGATCAGTGACCGGCTGGGTTGCCTGGCTCTCCCAGGCTTGGCACGAAGTACCAAAGCATGCTCTGGCTTTGCCCATGTCCTTCAGATGTGCCACTCCTCCGGTCCTCCTCCACCATCAAAGGTGATCCAAGCTAGGGAGTGACTCGCTAATGACATGATGGCATGGTGGCAGGTGAAAAGGAAGAGGAGTTTAAGCTGGAATCAACAGCTGGTGCCTTTCTGATGGCCACCCACTTGTGAGCCACGTTATGCCACAGATTCCCCTTTAACACATGAGACTATTCCCTTAAACATGAAAGCCCTGCATAGTCCACACAAGAACAGGACCATAGGCCATGAGGTCTCCCAAAAGAGGCTGGGACATTCAAGGATAAACTCCTGTCTTAAAATACTGAGTGTCCAAGACTACTGGCACACTCATAATCCCAGCATAGAAGAGGAAGCACAGGAGATCCTGAGGTAGAGGCCAGCCTAGGCTACTGAAATGAGACCCTGTCTCAAACAAACATCCTGGTCAGAAAATTGCACATAAACACATTCTCACACGGAGAAATATACAAGGCTGAAACCATATTCATGTTCAAGGACAGACATGCCAACAATGCCCACACAAAAGGTACACCCACAAAAGGAGGCAAGCAAAACATCTCCTCAGTACCACCATGCTCACAGATGCACATGTATATACACACAAGCTTTGACAACCAGCACACACACACTCACACACAGAGACACATTCACACATACACATACTCACAGAGACACATACATACTCTCACATACACACACAGACACACACTCACATACACACACACTCACAGAGAGACACACACAGACACACACTCACACATACACACACACACAGACAGCCACAAACAAACTGGCACAAATGCTAATCACAGCCAAGAAAGACAATGATCCCAAAGCCCAAGCTTAAGTCTGCCAGCACCATCTTCCCCCTTCCCTGGGTGGGAAGCTTCACTTTGGAGGTGTCTCTGTGCACTCCCCGTTTATTCTTCTTTATCACCCCTACACATATGGCTCTCAGGGTCTTGCATCCTTGTCAAGAGCAACAAACCCCTGCCCCAAACATGTCTTTCTGTCCTAAAACTTAGTACACTTGGAAGTCTCCACATGGCACAGCCACAAGAACATCCGACATTCACCCACCGTCTCCCTGAAGAAGCAGTGGGAGTAGAGCACAATACCCTTCAAGAGCTATGCTGCCTAAGCCAGCAGCTGGCTGCCCCCTTGTCAGTAAAAGGGGGAGAGTAACCATTGCCTTCTGTCCTCACCATCGATACCACTTTCCCTGACCAGCAAAGACTTCAAAGGGCTTCCTGAAATCCAAGTCCCCTTTTGCTTGGGGGATCCAGTTCCTTCTTCTAGGTCCCTCCACCCAGGCTGGGCTTCCCCAATGCCCTAAGTCTTAGTCAGGTTCCTCTGTAGACACTTCCACCCACAAATGAATGTGATTAATACCTCCTATCCACACTGGGCTGCCGAAGCCCCAGTACAGGGGCCGCAGGAGCCTGGCAAGTGAATTAGTATCTGTGATACAAAAGACTTTGTAAAGAATCCCACTTAGGAGTAATTCTGGTGGGCTTACCAGAGGAGACAGCTTTTGAGACATTTTGGAAGTACTGAAGATGACATACAGATGGGTCTACTGAGAGGGCAGTGCAGGCAGACTCTGGGCTCAGGGTAGACAGCAGTGAGTCTGCCTGCTCCTGTAGACCCCTGCCAAGGCTGCAGAGCCTCCTGGCCTCCAAGTTCCACACCACCACCAACTCACCCTGGAGAAGGGACACGTCATGAGGACATGCGAGGCAAGGGTCCCTTAAGAAACCTAACAGCCTGGAGAAGGGGATGACACTCAGAAAGACTACATAAACATGGCCCTCTGATACCTCCCCACCCCACCCCCAGGCCCAAGCAGACATCCATATACAGAAATCAGACATGCCTCTCTCAGGTCTCAGGCATAGATGTGACAACAGAGAGTGGTCAGGGGGTGACTCACTGTCCTATAAAGCCCCAAGCCTTTGGACACTGGCTTTAATATTCAAGTGGCTCGGAAGCCTGAAAGCCACATTTCTAGGCAGACCCTATGCTAGAGTTCAGGAACACCATCCTACCAGGGTGCCTCCCTTGCATTAGCCAGCCTCTCAGCCTGGTCCTCCAGCCTCAGAGCTAAGATCCCATGGCCCGGCTGGTGGTCTAGTGAATCACAGCCCTTCCTCCTCCTGGGTGAGCAAATGCTCTTGGCAGAGTCACCCAGCAGAGTGGCCGGGGCCCCATTCTCATACCCCTGGAACCACATGACATGCAACTCAGGAAGCTTCCACTAGGTCCTTTGTTAAAGCTTTTTACAACTCCTTTGGTCCTCAGAACCCACTATGCAGATGGGAAATTAGAGGCTCAGAAAGCGCAAAGCCTTGCATAGGGTCACACAGCCAAGAAGCAGCAGTGTTGAGTTCAGCCTGTGTACACCACTCCATGACCCAACCATGAGGCCCTGAACAAGCACCTTAGCCATTCTGTGACTCGGTTTCCTCATTCCTGCAATGGAAAGGTTGCTCTACAAGTTAGCTAACCTCTAAACCCTCTGTTTCTTGAGTATACTCCCCCACCGTACTAGTGGAAATTCATTTGCTGTGATAACAAATGAAAGAGACCTTTTGGGAGAAGTGGCTAACCCAAAAATGGTCAGATAATCCTAGCCTCCCAGACACCCCGGAGCAAGGCAGGGAGAAGTGCTAACCAATGGGGAACAACCCAGGGGACCTCTGACTTGAACAGCAAGAAAGCCAAACTGCAAGGGCAGGAGCACCTCTGAGCCCCCAGGGCAGCGGGCACCATGGCAGAGAAGCAGACACATTTGGAGATGGTACCACAGACAATTGTCCTCCCATAATCTGGCAGTTGCAGGTTGCACTGACCTGGGAGTAGTGGCATCAGAAGGATTAGAGGCAGAAACAAAGTCTAGGCAAGGGCTGATGTTCTGGGGCTCCTAGGAGCTGGTTGGCCAGCCAGACCTTTCATCTCAGAGTTGGTAGTAACCGTGGCCGCAGACACAGAATGAAGGGCTCTCAGATTCAAGGAGGTAGCCGCTCCCCACTTCACCCCCATCTAATTAATTTGCTCCCTGCTGCCCCCCCAACTCCCCTTCACTCCACCAGCCCCTAGCAGGTGCCCACAGCAGGAGCCGAGGATTCCAAGAAATCAGATGCCAGTCCTGCCCTTGAGAAGGTCATGATCAGCTGGTGGAAGAGAGGCACGTAGTGAATCGTTAGTGACAGAGCGGGGGAGAGGAAGGACATGAGGACACATCCTGGAGCTGGGGAGGGAATGTCTGCCCAGGAAGACCAAAGCAAGGTATGGAAGGGTGGCAAAAAGATCAACCAGTCCAAAGGCAGAGGCTGAGGCAGTCCTGTGATGCCCGGATGCCCACATGCCAGGCTGGAGAAATGGATCCTCCAGCTCCCACTAGAGGCCATCTAAGGCTCGAAAGCAGGGGAGGGGCATGGCTCCTCTAAGATGTTCTCTAAGCAATTCCACAGGCGGTTAGTTATTCATCGAGATGTTAGACTTGTGTACGAAACAGATGTCAGTATCTGCCACCTCCACAGAAGGCCTCCTGGCTTCAGAAACAATTCCTGCCCAAGAACTCACATGTAATTACATCTGTAATCCAACCCCAGTGCCATGTGATCACTTTGTATTCACAGCAGGAAAATGTGAGGGGTGGAGGGGGGGGCTGTGGCTCAGTGGTACAGTGCTTGCCCAGCCTACACACAGTCTTAAGCTTGACTCTCAGCATGGTATAAGCCAGGCATGATGGTGTATGCCTGTCCTCTTAGCACTTAAGAGGTGAGGCAGAAGACCAGGAGCCCAAGGTCTGTCTAAAAAAAGAAGGGGCATGGGGCTTGGGAGACACCTGTCAGTAAAATATATGCCACACAAGGATGAGAACCTAAATCTAATCCCTAGGAGCCATGGGAGGAAGAAAAAAAAAAGTCAGGCTCGGTGACACATGCTGGAAAAGTAGAGAGAGATAAATCCCCAGGGCTCACTGGGCAGTGAACCTAGACACCAGTGAACTCTAGGCTAATAGTGAGAGAGCCTGTGTTCCAGGGAGAGGAAGTGAGGGGAGAGAGGGAGAGAAGCTGAGAAGGGACCTCAAAGTTAACACACATGTGCACACACACAAACACTAATGGGTACACACATGTACACACACATACACACACACACACAGAGCAAGAAAGTAGAAACAGGAAGGCAGCATCTGACCCATACCTCTGCCCAGGCTCCTGATCCAGGAACAGGATAGGGCCTGCAGGACCACAGGTTGGGTACAAAGAAATAAGCTCTCAGGCCCCTGCGGCCCCTGTGCTGAGCAAGGGAAAGCAGGAGAGAAGAGCATGGATCCCAATGTCAGCTCCAACCCTTACTAACTGTGTAGCCTGCACATTCCTCATCCATAAGGAGGGGACTAATAAATGATACTGGCTAGCACAGACGGGCCACAGGCAAGCCATTAAGGTCCATGACTCCTTCCACATCCAAGTGCTGGAGGGAGGAGCTTTAGCGGGCCTTTCTCTCTGCTCAATGTAGTCCTCTTGGAAAGTGAAGTGTGCGTGGCCTGGAACTGTAAGGAGGAAATGAACACCACTGCAGTCTGCTTCACAGACCTGCCAAAAACAGGTTTATGATCCTATACCACACAGTCAGTGTAGTTAGCCAAGCTGAGTTTGGAACCCCATGCAGAGGACCTGACCCACCATCTGCCTCACCTGGAATGCCCCTCTATTCCTTCCCAAAGTAGTGGAGAAGCTAACAAGGGGCCCAAGGAACCTCTAGGCAGTTCAGTATGGCAGGGTCTAACCATTTAGACACCCCAGCCTGGTGACTGCAGGGCCCTAACCCTACCTGTCAGCTAATACACTAGCCTCTCACTCTGAGCCTCTCCTGATACAAGCCTGCTGTGGCCCCAAACCTTGGTCCTGCAATGACCCAAGAGTCACAGTAGAGATCCAGCTCTCTGAAGAAATCGGGCCAAGCCAGCTCAGCCAGCCCCAACTCTCATTGGTTAACCGGATGTTCCCTGACCAGTGTTACTGTCACCATAGATCATACTGCAGCCTCCATAACTCAATGGCTCCCTGTGGTCAAGGGTACAAACTAAGACCTCAGCTCTCACTAAGAGCCACCCCGACGTCCACTAGCTGCCCTCTGCTGCCCCCCGCTGGTGAGAAATCAGCCTGCAGACTGGCCAGCTCTACCCATGCTACTGTCCCCTTAGAACACTAGCTCTGGTTTCCTAAGCCTCTATTTTCTCACCTCTCTCCAACTCCTGGTCCCAGAGCTCTGACAGGGATGCTGTTGTTTTGGGGCAGTAAGGTACAGTGTGAAGGGGGAGAAATAGGCCCCACTACCTGGGGTTCTGGGCAAAGTATGGGAAGGGTAGACCCTGAAACACGAGCAGTAGGTTAGACACCAGCTAACTGGCTACCTGCAGGCTTTGCAGCCCTCACAGCCGCCCTGTTTAGAGATGAAGAAAAAGGTCTGGAGACAGGTGACTTGCCCACAGAGGGGAGCAGTGGCCCTCCCGGGTGCTCTGTGGGGAGACGTCAGCACTGTCTCCCTGGAGCACAGGTCGAGAGGAAAAGCTTCACACCATTCCACATCCCCTTCACTGAACCCGAATGAGAAAGCCTTTAAGGAGCCTGTGACACAGCCCAAGAAGCAGTCTTCACACCTTCATGGTCATAAGGGAGGGCCCGGCAGAGGCCAAGGGACACTCTGGAAGGTTCTAGAGCTGCAAAGAAGGCGTGCAAAGCTGTGTTTGTTCCCTTTCCTCTCCACGTCCCTATCCAAGCTGCCCAGGCTGGGCTAGTGCTTCCTGTAACTGACCAAGCAGACCCCCACAAGGACATGTAAGCTCAGGGGATCAAGGCTTAGGTAAGAATAGCAGTTGGCTTGATCCTTTAACCCATCCTGAATGGCACCCTGACTCCCTGCCTGAGCACAAATCCCAACAGGCTCGTCTGCCCTGTGGTCCTGGGCTCGTGTGCCCCGTGGTGGTCCTGGGCTCCCTGGTCATTCAGCCAGGAGAGACTGTTGCTGCCCGCTAGATCCTGAACAACTCCTGCATCTGGTGCTCTGACCAAAACCGACCTAAAACATTCCCTCTCTAGAAAGGGGCCTCCTCCTGCAGAAGGCACACATGGCCAGAATGGTAGACTCTTCAGCCAACTCACCCACCTTCTGCACGCCTGTTCACACATGAGGAGACTACGGTAAGGAGAGGACAGAACAGCTGGAAACCTCAAGTGGGTAGAAAAGTACAAAGGCTTCTGTGCTCCCTCTAACGCCCCTCACGTTTCTCCTCCCTCAGCTTGTCCTTCCTGCCTCCAGCACGTCACTCAGGACCATTGGTTTGTTCCTGTTTGGGTCTATCTTCCTCTAACTATTGTCTCTTTTGTTGAGAAACTCCTGCATGTCCCTTAAAACCCAGTCATAAAGGTCCCCACTGTAAGAATTCTCCCATCTTCTTTCAGCCAGAGAGCCTTTATTCTGGGTTCCCACAGCACCCCAGGCATACCATCGCTGAATCAGAAACACAGTTTATGCACAGCCCAACACGAGTGAAAATGAACCAAGAAGACCTGTTTCTAGAAGCATCCACACTCAACACAGTGCCGCATTTATCTGCAGCTTCTGCAGCCCCCCTACCCCCCACCCAGCCTTCCTCTCTGTCACTTCTCCATCTCACAAAATATAGCCCTGAGACCTAATTTCAGCCGAACCTTCAAAGTCTCCACTTTCAACTTCCCAAGGAGGGATCAACTGGCTGCCAAGTTCCGTTTCCCAGACCCTCTGCCACCTCCCACCCCGACCCTGCTAGACTGCTCAAGGTCAATGCCTAGGTGGACAGAGGAAGGAGGAAGGACTGAGCCCACACCTAGAGATGGAAAAGGCCAACGGGCCTTCCAGGGAACCACAGCTATCAGCATTTCCTTGTCTCCGGTCAGCCTGATTCCTGGGAACACACTAGGAGGCTGTGGCCCAGGAGGGCTTGGGTTGACCCCACACACCAGCAGATCTGGGCCCCACCACCTACATGGCCTTTCATCTTTGTCTTCCCCCTTCCCAGTACAGAGATGGCAGACCTGGGTGGGAATCCCAAACACCTCCCAGAGAGAAACAGGCCACTGTGGCCACCTACTCTCAGCCCCTTCCCCATGGGCTCTTTATCCCAGGTCCTCTGGGGAGCCACAGCCCCCATGTTCACTGCAGATGAGAGTGGAAGTCACGCAGGAGGACCTGCAACTTGCTCAAGTCACAAAGCTGGCACCAGGCCTTGACGCCACATTAGAATAGTAAGCACAGAGCCACCATCTTCATTTCACACAAAGAAAAAGACTGAGGCTCTCTCTAGCCCCACACTCTGAAAGGCTGTCACCATGCCCCACTTAGCCACCTATGCCCTATGAAACAGCATGGGGATAGCCCCTCACAGAACGAGTGAGAGCCCTGGGAGGGAACACACAGCCCAAACTGGAGAGCCACTCTCAGCCGGGTGGGACCTCTGTCAGATCCAGCCCTCTGCCAGTCCTTGAGACCTTCGACTCTGACACACAATCTCCCTCAGGGCACCTTCTGTGAGAGATGGTGACATCCTGTCACCCAGGTTTGCTATGGCAGCAGCAGTGGCAGGTACATTACAGCCTGTGGTCTCTCACCTGCCTCCCCCAGGCAACACCATGTTCCCCAGGCTCCCTCGGGGTCTACAGAGAGCAGCTGCAAACTGGAGCTGAGGATGCCAATGCCAGAGAAAATATGTGTTCAGGAATGGGGTGAGGAGGCTCTCCTCCCGATACCCCAAATGCCGTATCTTCTGTGCCCTAGTACGAATCCCCAGTCGGAAAGAGAAACCCAGTTGGGATTGTGGATCCAACGGATGGATGTGGTTGGTCAGAGTGCATCCCATCAGCTAAGTACCTGCCACAGGGCCAGGTTGTTTCACACTTTACCCATAGAGATTCTGAGAGGCTGGGTGACTAACCCGTTCACATATCATAGCTCAGAAGGGCTAGGACTTGAACCCAGATCTTATACCCAAGCATTTCAGTTCATCCAGCCCCAGGCCAAGAGAGTTTCCACTCACACCCCTGTCTTTAATGGCTACACAGAGACAAAGGACCAAAGTGCCTAAGGGCAAGACCCTGACCTGGCCAAGAGCCCTATCAGTACCTGATAAGTCAGGGGCGATGTGACAGAGATACCGACCCTGAACCCTGCGTTCCCCCAGTGTGAAATGGCAACACTTAGTGACACCTCACAGAGTGGCCAGAGGGTAGGTAGACAAATGGCTCAGGAACATGCCCTGCCTGCACCCTGCCAACCACCTGAGCGTAGCAGCCTGACTGCATTCCTGGGAGCTGTGGGCTCACAGGCTGGCAGTGACTTCCACCCGAACCGCCAATCCCAGCTGGCAATTAGCAAGCCGCAGCAGCACGAAGGTATGATGGCGGGTGTGCTCAATTGAGCCACAAACAGGGGAACTAGCAGGCCACACGACAGTCACACTCCCGGTCCTACGAAGCCACACTCAAGTCCTGGGGCCAGACACACCTGGGTCCCATTCATTAGCCTGAGCTTCAGTGAATGACTTACTCCCACGAGCCTCAGTTTCCCACTCTGTACTGAGGCAATCAACAACAGGGCTGCCTGAAGCATTACAAAAGTTGGTGGTTCAGGACAGTGGGCATAGTGCCAGCCACACAGTGAATACTCCATCAGTGGCAGGACCACAGTAATCCCAATCATTGTTCCAAGGCCCCCAGAGATTCTCCCAGCTCACCGAGGCCCTTGTATTCAGAGAGGAACATCTACCTTCTGTTCCAACGACAATAATGAGCTCACCTTTGTAGAGCCCCCCAGAAAACAGCTGGGTACATCTAGGAGTTTGACCCTAGGCCCTCCCTGCCAGAGGCTAACCCTTAGCCCCGACTCTGAATGACATCTTACGTGTATCAAAATGTACATATCCAGGTCCTGCAATCCTGAAGACACTCCAGAACCTAGTTTTATACCATACACAGAAGCAGGAGGGTGGGTAGCCCTGGGGAAGGCCCTATCCTTTCAGTCTGGTAGCCAAGGCTCCTCCTGGCCCAGCCTCATCTCCTACCCGGTTACTCTAACCCCTATGACCAGACTCCGCAGCAGCAGTGGAATGTCAACCCACACCTTTGCTGCCTTCACCACCACTACTACTGCCGACCTAGCCAGTTTCCACTGACCCTGCTGAGCCTAGGACACCTCTCCTACCCTCTAGGGACAGTCCTACTCAGCTCCCCTGCATCCCCCGAGTCACATGACAACCAGGCCTGTGTGCTTTCCCTCTCTCTCTCCTCTACCTAGTTCCCTCTGCCTGTCTGCCTACCTGCCACAAGACTGGCTAGCACCTCATCGTCTGTCCTTTAGCTCAAACATCACCTCAAAGCCCAAGTGTCATGGAGTGTCATTACACCTGTAATGCTTGCCCTCAGATAGTAGAGGCAAAAGAATCAGGAGCCTGGGCTACATATGATTCTATCGAAAAAAAAAAAAATCCCCTTGAGACCACGTCACCACCCCTAGTGGCAGCTCTTAGCACCAACTCAAAACTGTGGGTTCTTCAGAACTCTGCACACTGCACACTGGCTTGGGGCACTCTGACCCTTTGTCCATCCCTAGAATGGTGCCTGGCACAGAGCAAGCACAAGGGAAGTCTTGCTGGCTAGCTGGATGGATGGATGGATGGATGGATGGATGGATGGATGGAGACTGGAGACCCCTGATGAACACAGGGCGTTTGCTTTACCCAGTGCCAGGTGCCTGCCATAGCACTGAACCATCATGTTTGCTGCGTAATGAGGTCTGTGCAAATGTGTTCCTGAGTGTAAATGCAGAGAACAAGAATACACGGAGCTGTGCCTAGCGGGGCACACCTTTAATCCTAGCTCTCAGGAGGCAGAGGTGGGTGGGTCTCTATGAGTTCGAGGCCAGCCAGGGATTCCTGTCTCAGGGGGAAAAGGAAAGAAAGAAAGGGGGTCTCTGAGGTCCACTCCTGCAAAGTCACTTAGGTTTGGGGTACACAGATGCATGCAAACCCACATGTCCATAGATTAGCATACAGATGCACGTGCACAAGAGTGGGCACTTGTGTAGAGGCACAATTCTAGGTGCCATTCTTCAGGGTACCATCCACCTTTTTTGAGGCAGTCACTGACACAGATCTCACAAAGTAGGCTAGGCTGTCCGGCCAACGAGCCCTAGGGCCTGCCTGTCTCTCTCCCATCTCTGTGATTACAATTCCTGTCACAGCAGCAGGAACTTCATTTTAAACACAGGATCTAGGGATTGAACTTACATTATTATGTTTTCAAAGGAAGAACTTTATTGGCTGAGCCATCTCCCCAGCCCTCACTTAGGTTTCAAAAAAGAGAGAAGTGTGCGTGCCGGCTGTCTCAACTGAACAGCTATGCTATGGTACACATGTTCTGTGTGAGTCCATTTTAAGGCAGCATCAGCTGGAGAATACTGAACTCTTCTCCTCCCCATCAACACAGAATCAAATTATGACATGCCCTGGACTGTTCTATAAAAGATATCAAAATAAGGGTGGAGGGTACATTGTGTGCACATGCCAGACAGCTCCAATCCAGCCTCCTCTCCCAGCTCTGGTGGCCACCCAGGCTCTGTCCTCCACCTGCCCCCTCCCTCAAAGAATGGGGCCCCACGTGGCCCCCAGGGAGCAGGGAGCTGCCAAGGGATAGGATACCTAGAGCAAGGGAGGCTGGATGCTCTCCCGGTCCATGAGGCTCCAGGAAGGGGGGTGCGGGGTCGCAGAGCAGCCCCGCAGGGCGAGGTGGTGATGGTGGTGGCAGTGGCGGTGGTGACGCAGAGATAGTTACCGTGACCCGGAACGGGGTTGTAGCCGAGGGCTCCATGCTGGGGCTTTTCTCTGACAGGCTGCCGGGAAGGCTGCGCCGGGAGCCCGGCCTTTCTTGGGGTGACTCTGTCAAAGAAGGAGAAGGAAGGTAAGCAGATTCAAAAGCTCTGAGAGGCTATAGCTTCTGCCACCACCTACTTCCTAGGGCTGCACAACAGATACTGTAGTCACTGTGGAAAAGGGTAGTGGTGTGTACCCCAAAACTACCCAGGCAATTAACTACTGTACACACAAAAGGGCCAGAAGACCAGATTTAAATATCTGTATGAAATGCTGACAGCAGTGCTACTCCCAACAGGCACAGGGCACACACAGCTCATTTGCCCGTACAGGTGATCTATGAACACCGTAAAACATCATTTACATGATATGGATGAACCTGGAAAACATCATGCCACATGACAGAAGCCAGAAAACAAAGGGCAAAGACTCTTCTAGTCCAACAATGAAATACCCACAATAGTCAAATTCGTAGCCAGAGAGTGGGTCAAAGGTAAGCTGCCCAGGACTGTTGGGAAGGTGGGGGTTTGGCTGCATGACGTAGGGTTTCTGTTGAGGAAGATGGAAAGGGTTTGCAGACAGAAATGAGTGCACGTTTGTACACTTAGGATAGTTTAACGAAGCTGAGGAGATGCTCAGTTAGTAGAGTGCTTGACTCAAAAGCTTGAGAACGTGAGTTCAGATCCCCAGTGCCCACAAAATGCCGGGTGCCCTTGTAATCCTGGTGCTGAGGAGACAAAGACAGAAGGACCCGGAAGTTTGCTGGCCAGGCTGTAGCCAGCTCCAAGGTCAGTGAGAGCCCTGACCTCCAAAAGTCATCAAGGACAGTGAGAGCCCTGACCTCCAAAAGTGATCAAGGAAGACACCAGCACACTCGCGCGCGCGCACACACACACACATGGGAGGGAGGGAGGGAGGGAGGGAGGGAGGGAGGGAGGAAGGGAGGGAGACAGACACAGAAGGACAGAGAGACAGAGAGAAATGGCAAATTGCATGCATTTACTACAATTCTATTTTGAGACAGGATTTCACATAGCCCTGGCTGACCTTGAATTTGCCATGTAGCTGAAGATGACCTTTTAACTCCTGATCCTTCTCCATCTCGCAAGTGCTGGATTTTTATGACAATTAAAAAAAATTTTTCGTTATCATTGCCATAAGTCATAGATGTTTTGCCTACACTGTATGTATGTGCACCATATGCGTGCCTGGCACCCATCAAGGCCAGGAGAGGCATCTGACCTCCTGGAACTGGAATTAAAGACAGTTGTAAGCTGCCATGTGGTGCTGCGAACAGAAACAGGGACCTCTGCTCTCAATCACTGAGCCATCTCTCCAGCCCCTCACAATTGTATTTTAAAGGCTCCTGAGTCTGTACTTAAGCTTACAGTTGTGTGTGCAGATCAATGAGCCTTTTCCTAGAATGCCACACTTGATGGAACTCTGGACAGCCTGCCTCCACGGTCCCGCCAACTAAGATAATCTGGGACCTCTGTCTTCTAATTTGGGTCTTCCTTTCCAGAAGCTTTAGAAGTAGGAGGCCTCCTGGGTGAGACAGTGAAGGGCTGAGATGGTAGTGGCTGCACAACGCTGAGAAGGGGGTGAGTCTACAGCCTCCATGGCTGCATCCCCAGCCCTCATCTTCTCACCTCCTCCCCAAAGACAGGATTTCTCTGTATAGCCTTGGCTGTCCTGGAACTCACTCTGTAATCCAGGCTGGCCTCTAACTCAGATATCCACCTGTCTCTACCTCCCAAGTGCTGGGATTAAAGGCCACCACATCTGGCTTCTAAGTCATAAAACACTCAGATGTGTAACACTCAGGGGACAGTCTGAGGGTAAAGCAGGGAACGTTTGAGCCAGGCCTGCACATGCCTACTGAAGACCTCAGTCAGCTCCATCCAGCTGCGTCTTGCCTGCTCCCTCAGACCTTNAGGGAGGGAGGGAGGGAGGAAGGGAGAGAGACAGACACAGAAGGACAGAGAGACAGAGAGAAATGGCAAATTGCATGCATTTACTACAATTCTATTTTGAGACAGGATTTCACATAGCCCTGGCTGACCTTGAATTTGCCATGTAGCTGAAGATGACCTTTTAACTCCTGATCCTTCTCCATCTCGCAAGTGCTGGATTTTTATGACAATTAAAAAAAAATTTTCGTTATCATTGCCATAAGTCATAGATGTTTTGCCTACACTGTATGTATGTGCACCATATGCGTGCCTGGCACCCATCAAGGCCAGGAGAGGCATCTGACCTCCTGGAACTGGAATTAAAGACAGTTGTAAGCTGCCATGTGGTGCTGCGAACAGAAACAGGGACCTTGCTCTCAATCACTGAGCCATCTCTCCAGCCCCTCACAATTGTATTTTAAAGGCTCCTGAGTCTGTACTTAAGCTTTCAGTTGTGTGTGCAGATCAATGAGCCTTTTCCTAGAATGCCACACTTGATGGAACTCTGGACAGCCTGCCTCCATGGTCCCGCCAACTAAGATAATCTGGGACCTCTGTCTTCTAATTTGGGTCTTCCTTTCCAGAAGCTTTAGAAGTAGGAGGCCTCCTGGGTGAGACAGTGAAGGGCTGAGATGGTAGTGGCTGCACAACGCTGAGAAGGGGGTGAGTCTACAGCCTCCATGACTGCATCCCCAGCCCTCATCTTCTCACCTCCTCCCCAAAGACAGGATTTCTCTGTGTAGCCCTGGCTGTCCTGGAACTCACTCTGTAATCCAGGCTGGCCTCTAACTCAGAGATCCACCTGTCTCTACCTCCCAAGTGCTGGGATTAAAGGCCACCACATCTGGCTTCTAAGTCATAAAACACTCAGATGTGTAACACTCAGGGGACAGTCTGAGGGTAAAGCAGGGAACGTTTGAGCCAGGCCTGCACATGCCTACTGAAGACCTCAGTCAGCTCCATCCAGCTGCGTCTTGCCTGCTCCCTCAGACCTTNATCCACCTGTCTCTACCTCCCAAGTGCTGGGATTAAAGGCCACCACATCTGGCTTCTAAGTCATAAAACACTCAGATGTGTAACACTCAGGGGACAGTCTGAGGGTAAAGCAGGGAACGTTTGAGCCAGGCCTGCACATGCCTACTGAAGACCTCAGTCAGCTCCATCCAGCTGCGTCTTGCCTGCTCCCTCAGACCTTAATTGCTGTCTCTTTGCCTGCTCTCCTATGGTCCCCCATAGAGGACTTCCCCCAGATTCTCCCACCATCCTAACTAACCAGCCAGCCCTGAAGGAGGTTCCTAGTGACACCTCTGCCTGTCATCTTGCTGCTGCTCTATGAAAATGGCTGAGTCTGGGAATATCAGTGCCGTGGGAGTCGGGGGCACAACTCCCAATGCCCACATTACACCTCTACAGCCCCTGCACCCACAAGGAGCCTGGTGTGTGTGATGTTTAGCAAAAACCTGTTGACGCATAAGGAAGAAAGGGACAGTGTGAAGATCACCCTGACACATGGGATGCAAGGGGACATGGGATAAGAGACTTCCCTGGCAAATGTGTGCACACAAATTCGGTCACATAGATGCTCCCACACATACACCACAGGGGATGTATGTAGACACAGGATATAGGTGCTACACAGGATATAGGTGCTCACAGACGCAGGGCGGTCTGGAACATCCTACCCACACTACCTACCTCCTCCTCTCCTGACTGGGGTGTTCCCAGTAGTGTGAAAGGACAGAGCTTAGACCCTCACTCAGCTACAGCAGTCTACCTCTGAGCCCCAGCCAAGGAGCAAGCAGGCCGTGCCCTGGGCCACTCTGCCAGACTAGTTTCTCCAGTCAGGTGGCAGGCAGCCATCTCCATGTCTCCTCGCTGTGTTTCTGCTTAAAACGTTCCCCGCCCCATGCTCCGTTACTCAGTCGAGAGACGCCCACTCTTTCTGGAGGTTTCCCTAGGAAATCTCTTCCCACGCTCACCGTCTGCCTTCAAGTCTCTTCCCCCAATCCAGCCCTGGCTCCTGCTCACTCTCTGTGGCAGCACACACATTCTCCACCTAGATGAGGATCCTAATGTGCTTCCTAATGGCATGTGTCATCCACACCAGGCACATGTCCTATGAGCTCTGGGACAGTTTACTCCACGGTCACCTCTGAGTCCTGGGGAGGGGGGGGGGGCGCGGGGAAGCACTAAGTCAGGCCAAGCAGGCAATAGAAGCCCTACTTCACCAGAGTAGATCCTGAACCTCAGGTCCCATTCCTAGGAAGTAGTGTGCCTGGACCAAGTCCACGGTTCCTGAAGTACTGAGCCCCTGGGCCTCAGGACCAGCCTAAGGACTGGACATATGGATGGCGCTTGGAGCTAACTTCAGGGTGCAAACTTTAGCTAAGGCACGCTCCTGTGATCAGCCACCTTTCCAAGGACAGGGGAAAGGGTCATAATAGGAGCTCACAAGCCTGGAGCGGTCAGACTCCAGCTGGCAATCTTCTCCCCCACTCGGTTCCCTCAAGACAACATACACTTTACCCAGGTTCCTAAGGTGCCTCTCGATGGTACCCCTGAGTACTCTTCTGCCGTAGTTGCCATGAGGTAGAGATGCCCCCCTCACCCCTTCACCCATGCTGTCCCCTTGTGATGGACTACATGGCCTTCTGTGGGATATAGTCACGTTCTGGGAGGCCACTGTTCCTGTTGGGGGTACCTCATTAGTTTAGACACAACTCATGCCCACTCTCCATCACTGAGTCTTGCAGACCTACTAACTCTCTCCCTATTTCTCATAGTGGGAAAGAGAATGAAGATCTCTGTTCCCAGTCCTGTTGACCCAGGCATCCAGCTGTTCTGGGTCACCTCGCCCCTACCCCCAATTCTGACCATCATCCTTCCTCCACCAAGTCAGCTAACCCATATAGAGCACCCACTTCAGCCATGGGCCAACAGCTGGCAAAGTCAGCCTCCTCTGCAGGCCTTAGGATCCCTAGGATCGATGAAAGGGGCTGAGGTTCCCAGAGAATGACTGTCCTCCAAAGATGCATGTGTTCACATGTGGGAAACACACAGAAGGGCACATGCACATACACACAGACACTCACAGAGGAGCACACACACATTTGCATACAGGCATACACATAAGCACACAGGCATATATACAGAAACATACATACACACAGAGATGCACACACAGAGAACACACATATATACACAGGCATACACATACACACACACAGGTGCTCTCTTACACACAGGTGTGCTCACACACACACACACACACACACACACACACAGCACCTGTCCTAGTGAAACAAGGGTAGTGGGGGTGGGGGCTGCACCCTCAACCAGCTCTGAGACTGATGACTTCCGGGACTCCCCAGTACCTTGCTTCTTCCTTGATATAGAAGCTTCTCTGAGGCTGCCCAACCTGCCATTTTACCCCAAGTGATTTCCCAAGGAGCCTGCAGGGAGCCAGACCTCAGCCAGCATCGAGCTAGGCACAGACCTCAGCCAGCAGTGAACTAGGCACAGACCTCAGCCAGCACTGAGCTAGGCACAGACCTCAGCCAGCACTGAGCTAGGCACAGACCTCAGCCAGCACTGAGCTAGGCACAGACCTCAGCCAGCACTGAGCTAGGCACACAGGCAGCCTTGACCAGTGGTTCTCACCCTTTGCTGCTGAGTGCTGCCCCTCAGAGATCTCCTCAGGTTCCATTCTCTCTTGCACCCACATAAAATTGCAATACTAAAGGTAGATTCTTTTAAGTTCTGCACATGTACTAAGCTTTATAATGAAAAAGAGTAAGATTTTTCCATCTCCTCAGGACCCAGCTTTGGCCAGCTTGTGTATAATACTACCAACAATATTGATCCTACTGACGGGCATGGTGGTGCACGCCTTTAAGCCCAGCAGAGGCAGGCGGATTTCTGAGTTCGAGGCCAACCCTGGTCTACAAAGTGAGTTCCAGGACAGCCAGTGCTATACAGAGAAACCCTGACTCAGAAAAACCAAACAAACAAAAAATATTGATCCTACTGAGAACATGTATTGACAGATTGGACAGCCATGGCATCTACCCCTTTCCAGATAAGGAGACCAAGGCTGCAAGATGCAAAGGTAACTAAGTCTCCCCAAACAATGCCCCCACCAAAGAACTCTCACTTAGAACCTCAGGAAAGGCAGAGTAGAAGGAGGGGTCTCCATTTAATCCTATCTGTGCTGTGTGACTGCTGCCCAATTCCTTTCCATCTCTGGGCATGTATTAATCAGGGTTCTCTAGAGTCACAGAACTTATAGATAGTCTCTATATAGTAAAGGAATTTATTGATGACTTACAATCTGCAGTACAATTCCCAACAATGGTCCAGTAGTAGCTGTGGATGGAAGTCCAAGGATCTAGCAGTTACTCAGTCCCACACGGCAAGCAGGTAAAGGAGTAAGAGCTAGTCTCCCTTCTTCCAATGTCCTTATATGATCTCCAGCAGAAGGTGTAGCCCAGATTAAAGGTGTGTGCCATCACACCTTTAATCCCAGATGACCTTGAACTCGGAGATCTCCCTGTCTTAATCTTCTGGAATCCATAGCCACTATGCTTCAAGATCTCCATACCAAGATCCAGATCAGAAACTTCTATCTCCCAGCCTCCAGGTTAGGGTCACTGGTGAGCCTTCCAATTCTGAATTCTAGTTCATTCCAAATATAGTCAAGTTGACAACCAGGGATAGCCACTACAGGGCTCATGATTAAACATCAGTTCAGTGAGTTGAGTAAAAGCAGACAGTACTCTCCCAGTACCCTCCCCCAAAATAACCTTTATTTTATTCCAGAAAAACAATCAGGGATCTGACACCCCCACTGCATCCCTGGACCTAACAGTGCCTCTACATCTGGGGATGTGTCAGCTGAGAGCTTTACATTAAGCACAGGGACCTCTGTCTCTGGCTTCCAACTTGGCAACACAGCTTTTTCCATGGTAGGAAAAGCAGGATCCCAGAGAGGTCCAAATCACTAAGATCACACAGCTCTGAGAAAGTATCAGTAAGAACCATTTGAGAGCCAATCACCTGGAGTCTCCCTCACAGGACAACCCAGTAGTCCTTCTTCATCTCAGACTTCATATGACCTCCACACAACCTCCCAGTCTACAGAACTGAGCCTTGGCATGAGCTGACCCTGAATCTCTTTCTCCACTGACAGGAAAAAGTCCCTATTTAAGCACAGAGACCAGGGTACCATCCACTCTTGGAAGCTACGGTCAGAGTCAGGCATCTTAACCTTCATGTGTTCACAAAAAAATAAATAAAATAAAATCGGTTTCATTCAAATGCTGCTGGCTTGGTTGCCATGGATACCACCTAATCGTGAAGGATGACTGTTACTTGTTCCCATGGAAACAGTGGCTGGAGGAACATCCTGTAATTTCAGCTGTCAGGCTGCACTGTCCAGATCTTAATGGTTGGAGGCAGGTGGAGGTGGCGACAGCGACCATGGATGTCGGGAGACTTGGTGGAGGTGGAGGTGTGGAGAGATTGGGTTCTGGGGAAGTGATGGGGGTCCTCACAGTGATTCGGAAAATGTAAATCAGAACTGCCAGATACCAATTCACACTTTTTAGATAGGCTTTAGCCCAGTCCAAAATTGAAAAGAAACTAATTAAAAAAAATTAATAAGGAGCCAGTCCTGAAATTAAAATGAGCAGTGACTCCCACTGCTGGCAGAGATAGAGTGCTACTCATTCATCTCTGCTGGTGGCATGAAAAGGCTCTGGGGAACAATCAGACAATAGATAGTCCAAACGAGCGCACGCGCGCACGCGCGCGCGCGCACACGCGCGCGCACACACACACACACACACACACACACACGTCCAGCCCAGAAAAATGGTTCTTCCCATATATGCTGCAAAAAGACATTTGCAGCTGCCCAGCACATAGCACACAAGAGGCACAGCATAAATGTCCAGCAATAGGGCATGAATGAGCACATCTTGGACTAGTCATCCAGTGGAATACTACACAGCACTGAAGAAGACACGGCTCAAGTGGACTCTACATGGAGCAAAAAGGCATGTCATAAAATCTAAACTTATATAGATTTAACACAGATAAAACAGGAACAGGATATTGAGTGGAAAAAAAAGAACAGTTGCTAAAGAAGACAGAATGGGACCCTCTTATAAACATTTTTTCATAAGCGTGTTCATTGAAGCTTTATAATAGCCCCAAATAGACACAGCCAAGCAGCCTTCAATGGGGAGTGGTTAAGCAAACTATAATACACAAAAAATGAATAATGACCCCCAAAGAAACCTGCACCCCTATTTCTGGAGCCTGTGAACAAGCCACTCTGACAGAGAGGGACAGGAGACATCCAGATGCAGGAGAGACCTCCATCCTCCATGGCTGGCACGGTATAGAGAGCGGAGTGGACCAGCTGGCACAGGATGGGGCATCAGTCCTACAACCACGCCCAGAGAGCTACATTCTGCACCAGGGAGTGAGTGGGCAGTGTCTCGGATTTCTTTTTGTCTCTTTGTTTCTGTTTTTGAGACAGGACCTTGTTGTGCAGTCTAGGCTGGCCTCAAACCTCCACTCCCCATGCTGAGACAGGTTACAGTGAGCTTCTCTCTAGTGTCTTCAGGAGGGAAGGCAACCCATTACACTATGACTGAGTCTGGCCAAGCCAGCGCTGGAATTCGATCCAAACTGTAAGATAGCACCTGTGTGTGACCTCTGACAGATTTTAATATGCACAGCAACAATAGAAATAGAATATTGGGACTGGAGAGGTGGTGTGGTTCAGTGGTAGACACTTCTGAGCAAGTGTGGGGCCCTAGATTTAGCCTGGGAGCAGGGAGGGAGGGAGTCAGGGACAAACTGAAACTACAGAAGGAACTGTATGGACTGCAGAATACTAGTCAGCTATGAAAAAGGAATGCATGATTGATCCACTCGATGTAGATGGATCTCAAGGGCATCGTGCTACTGATGAAAGCCAGCTTCGAGTTCCACAGCACTGACACCTTTCACAGTATAACATAGGGAAAGAGGATGTAGCTCAGTTGGTAGAGCGTTTGCCCAGCATGCAATGCCCTAGGTTCAATCCCTGGTACCCCATGAACTGGGCGCGATGCTGTATACCTGTAATCCCAGCACGTGGGAAGTAGAGGCAGGAGGGTCATCACGTTACTGTCCTGGATATAAGCAGCCTTTCAGGATGGCAATCTTTGTCAGGGTGACCCCAGGACAACAAAGTGACACCAAACAAGGTTGTTTCCTGTCTAAGAGTCCACAGAGACAAGGCCGCTGTCATCCACAAAACACCAAGTTCCCTCCTCTCAGAAAAAAAAAAAAAAAAAAAAAAAAAAAAAAAAAAAGGGGGGGGGGGCGGTGCATTACTTCATCAATTACAGCCGGAGTTGGCAGCTTCTGAATTGCCTCTCTCAAGAGACAAGAAATAGGCCACCTGGGGTGGGGTGAGGCAGGATCTCAAGTTCAGGACTAGCCTGAGCTAAACAAGGGATCTTGTTTCAATTAACCACAAGAGGCCCTGTGAGACCTAGCCCTAAATTCCTCCACTTGGTGACAACAGCCAATCAGCCACTAGCCCCACCTCTCTAGACGTCAGGCCACTAGCCAATCAGCCACTAGCTCCACCTTCCTAGCCCTCCCCAGGGCCAGCCCAGACCATAAAGAAGGTTCTTGCTGACCCTGGTATCCAGTTTGTGCTTCATCACCTTTAGTAAAAGCTGTAGCTCTGTTTCCAGAATGTTCCTGGTGGACATCCCTGCAAGCAGAGCACTGTTATGCAAGCAGCCAAGGGGAAGCTGTTCGTTTGAACAACTGCCCGAAAACCTGAAATCATTTCAGACCAGAAGCTGAAGCTCGCGGTGGATCCTTCAGGCTAAAATGCATTTGCTGTCCACATGACTAAAACAAAGACATTCTCCATCCTGGGCATACGTGCACACAGCCACATAGGGAAACAGCAGAGTGCTTCTCTTTGGAGAATTCCAGAGCCTGGGAGTAGAGGCGGGTGACACACAGGGAGAGCATGACATCTTCTAAACACTAACAGTAAAGCATAGATAGCTGACATGAGGGCTCAATACAAACCACTTCATCTGCATCCAACTAAAGAGAAACGAAATGAAGAGGAAAAATAAAATTAAAAAATAATAATAATAAATCAAGACTAACAGCAGCTTAGGTGGCCTGACGGCAGGGAAGATCACTGCAAAGCCCCAAACAGCATGGCTCTTGAGTGGGTGCTAGACACACCTGGGCCCTGGTGCGAGAACTGAGCAAGGAGCCTGGGTGAAGAGTTATAGCTCTGTGTGTGTGTGTGTGTGTGTGTGTGTGTGTGTATGGTATGTACATACTTGGTGTGTGTATGTGTGCCATGTGTTGTGTAGGAAGGCATGTGTGGTACATATGTGGCATGCATGATGTGTGGTGTGTACATCATGGTGTCAGTATGCATGGTATATGTGATGTGTGGTAAGTGGTGTGTGTGTGTGTGTGTGTGTGTGTGTGTGTGTGTGTGTGTGTGTGTTAGGGAAGCATATGAAATCCATTGTTCTGTTCTCTGGCAATATTTGTGAAAATATCACAAGCTGGTAGTCTCCTGCCTCAGACTGCATGCTCTTCCCATCTACAGCCAGGTATTACTTGGAGGTTGCTAGCCCTTCCCCTCCCCTGTGAGGCAAACACTGGTTCCCAAGAAGCCACATCTGGAGACCTGGAACCTGTGAAAGTGTTTCTCCATGTAGCAATCTGAACTCTTCAGAGATGATAAGGACCTGGAGCTGAGAGGGAAGAGCATGCTGCACACTGTGACAACAAAGGCTTTACTTTTTATCTAATTTGTTTATTGAGTCAGGATCTTGCTATGTAGCCCAAGCTGACCTTGAACTCATGGCCCTGCCGTCTCAGTGTCCCGAGTGCTAGGTTACAGACTAGTGTTACCATGCCCAGCCAGAGAAGGAGAGAGCAAGGTGAGAGAAGACAGAAAGACAGCGTCACCGGGGAAGCAGCAGTGAGGCAGAGGTGAGGTGACCAGCCCGGAACTGTAGGCAGACTCCAGAAGACTGAAAAGGAAACACACTGTCCCCTCAAGGATCACAGCCGCAAGACCCTCTGACTTGCCCACTGAAAGGACTGCAGACTTCTGACCTCCAGATCTCAGACCACACATCCACTGCTTTAAGACGCAGTGACCTTTTGTTACAGCAGCCACGGGTACCAACATCTCCACCAGTCAAGGTTGGGGTTAGTCTAACTACGTTAAAGGTGGAAGGCCAGGGTCGCTGGCCCATGCAGGGCTGTGCCCTCCCCTCTTCTCCCCTCCCCTCCCTAAGGAGAGGGGCTTCCATCCAGTAACACAATGACACGGCAATCAATGTGGATTTGTTAGAAAATAATATCCGAGGCCTGGAGAGGACTCAATAGAAAGAGCACTTGCTGTGCAGGCCTGGGGAGCAATTCCTCAGCACCCACAGAAAAGCTGAGCATGGTGGCCACATCTGCAGCCCCATCACTGGGGCAGTGGCAGAAACCAGGGGCTAAACAGGTGAGCTCCAGGTTCAATGAAGAGGTGACTGATAAAGACATCTCAACACTAATGTGCAGTGATGGCATGCCTCCCACACGTTCACCCCGCCCTCACCCCCAGGGACACACAAAATAAAATCTGAAACTCACAAAACAGGTGCATGCTTCACACCTATATGCAAAAAGCCTTTCATCCACACCCTTCATATTTTGAAAAATTATTTTATTAGTGTGGATGTTTTGCTGGCATGTACACCACACTTGTGTGCCATGCTCTGAAAGGCCAGCAGAGGGCGTCAGAGTCCCTGGAACTGGAGTTACTGATGGATGTGAGCTGCCATGTGTGTGTGCTGAGAATTGAACTCAGGACCTCTGGAAGAGCAGCCTGTGCTCTTAACCACTGAGCTGTCTTCGGCCCAATATTCTTTGTATTTCATCCTTATAATACAAACAAATTACCGGCAAGAAAACTTTAGGGCATGACGTCCCTAATTAAGACACGCCAAAGGGCGACAGCAACTCTAAATTCACCTCCTTTGCACTTCATTCATTAGAAACTATTTCTTTTTTTTCCGCCAAAATCGCACCTCAGTACTTAATGTTCTGTAATGCTTTGCACCTTTGTTTAAAAATTATATCATTACATGAGATTGCTATGGCTATGCAACACAACGGGTTTATCTCTCGCAGCAAGCTGGGAGAAGCATAAAGCTAAGTGTGTTCATTCATTTTTTTAGAAGGTTTTATTTTTAATTTTGTTTATGTGGGTATCAGTGAGTGCGGGTGCCCATGGAGGCCAGAAGTGTCTGATCCTCTAGGGCTGGAGTTACAGGCAATTGTGAGTGCCAGGAGTCAAGCTCAGGTCCTCTGCAAGAGCAGCAAATACTCTTAACAGTTAAGGCATCTCTCCAGCCCCTTCATATCTATTTTTATATATGATGTTCACACTTACTTACCCTTTCTATATTTAGCGACCTGGAATTCAATTTTAATCATCTCCAAATTTCTTGTTTGTCTTGTTTGCTTTTGAGATAGAGCCTCATAGAGCTTAGGCTAGCCCAACACTTGGCGAGGATATCCTTAAACTCCTAATCCTCCTGCTTCACTTCTCAAGAGCTAGGACTTCAGGCACCCGCCACACCTGGCTCCAAGTCCTGATTTAATGATGTCATCCTATCACAAGACTGCACCTCAATGCCTTGTGTAAGTTTTAGCCTAAGGAGCAACTGACTCATAGATTGTTTATCAGAACCTGTAAGGGACATGAGGTTGGACTGGAAACATCGCAGAGCAGAGCAGCTTCGTTCAAGAATAGATCTTTCTACAAGCTGTTCTTGGTACCTGGATGGAAGGGGAATTAATGGGGAAGGAAAGCTCAAGCCAGGGTAGGCCAGGCATCTGTCCTTTAGTTCAGATTCAGGAGTCCTGTGCTTTCATGAAACTCATCAGGCTAACTTGTCAGGCTCTGAGTATGGTGAACTCCTAGTTCCTGCAAGGTGATTAACATACACACATGCACGCGTGCACAAGCCCACATGCATGCACATACTCACACGTGCATACTTACACACACACACACACACACACACACACACACACACACACACATGCACCTTTTAAAACATTAGCTCATAGGCTGGATAGGTAGTGACAACCTGAGTTCAATGCTGGACCCCACAGGGGAAAAACAGCTACAGTGGCTGTAATCATAGCACTCTTACAGTGAGCGAGATGAGAGAGAGAGAGAGAGAGAGAGAGAGAGAGAGAGAGAGAGAGAGGAAAATTGTCCAGAAGTTCAAGGTCCAGTTAGACGAGAGTATGCAGCAAAGCAGAAACCAGAACCCTGGCCCCAATAGGGCCGGAGAACCAACACCTGAAAACGGTCTTCATACCTTTCAAACATATTGGCAATCACAACTCATTTTCCCTCTCTCTCACACAAATACATATTTTAAAAACACATACAAGATTAATAACCAAAACACATGGCTGAAAGATGTTAACTTGTAATCTAAAAAGAAATGAGCAGCCAACACCATGCTGCAAAACCCAATACTGTTCAGGTGCCGTTTGGCCCAAAGTGGCCTACAGATTCAACGGAATCCTAGTCAAAAGGAAGCTTTTCAAAGATTCTAACAAGCAGAATGTTAAATTCAGATGGCAACTCGGAGGACTCAGCCAGCCAACCAAACTGGAAGACGCGGGGGAGGGCTGGGGGCTTCTGCTAATGGGTTTCAAGACACAGTTTAGAGTCTGGAAATATCTAATGTAAACAAGGCTGTGGCATTAGCAGAAGGATAAGATGTATAGATCAATGGATCAGGATGGAGTCCAGGAATAGATCATGTACATATGGTCAACTGACTTCTGAAGAAAGGGCCAAGGGGAAGGCAAGTTTTCTCAACAGCAGTGCTTGAACAACCGTCTGGCTGAATGTAATAAAACAGGCCTACAGGAAACAGAGAGAAGCAGTACCCGTGCAGTGCCGCTCTGACTTCAACAAAAGGAAATCGGGTCTGATCATGGCCACGCAGCAAGGGGCAGTGAGGCAGGACACACACCTAAGGGATCCCAGATTCTGAGATGCAGGCAAGTGAAGGTGAATGTCCTGGTCCCTCCAGACTCAGAGTGTCCTCCCTGCTGGGACCCTCTGTGTAGGCATGGGCCAGCGACCCTGGCCTTCCACCTTTAACGTAGTTAGACTAACCCTCCTTCCTAGCTGAAAGAGAAGAGTCTGGTCGTGTTCAAATGCGCGTTTCGAGTTCATGAGACTGATCAGGTTTGCGGAAAGGAAGGACACACGGGCTTTGAATTGTCCCTCCCAGGCTCATGCCCTGCTTGGTGGCATTATTTTAAGCATGTGACTTTAGCCAAACCCTTTTGGCTAGGGGAAGCAGGTCAACTAGGGGCGGGTCTTTGAAGGCTATTCCCACTTCTGGTTCAAGCCATTTTCTCTGCTTTCTGTTCTTCCAGGATGTAAACAGCTTACATAGGATCCTACCACCACAAGCCAATTCTTGAGAGAGAGAGAGAGAGAGAGAGAGAGAGAGAGAGAGAGAGAGATTGAAAATCATCTGAGACCATAAGCCAAAATAAAGCTTTCCTTCCTTCCTTTATGCTGCTTCTATTAGGTATTTTAATTAGGTCATAGCAACATAAAAGTAATTAATTTGATGTCATTAACTGTGATATTTCAGCATCTTTAAAATAGATGAAATTGGAATTCAAGCTGATTCCAAGTTCAAAATGTGGTTCAGATTGCATGGGTTCTGTCCTCTGCTGTGGGGTGTCTGCTAGGAGGAGACACAGGGATATATAGAGGAC
Organism: Mus minutoides; assembly: GCA_902729485.2. NCBI lineage: Eukaryota > Metazoa > Chordata > Mammalia > Rodentia > Muridae > Mus > Mus minutoides. The sequence continues at coordinate 1,743,100 of LR749746.1, forward strand.
TCTATGTTCAGGGCACCCACCAGACCCAGGGACCCTTAGCACAGAGCAGCAGGTGGCACAAGTGCTCCCAGGGTAGGGGTGGGCCAGGAGGAGGAGCCATATGTATAGCTAGTTCTTAGATGCTCTGAACGTTACCATCTCGCCGCAGTCCAGGACAGGGGAAGGTGTCGTTTCATTCTGTGACCTCCAGCAGGCCTCCGTAGAGATCCTACAACTGTGTTAGCAGCTGTAGACTACCACAGATGCTTCTGTATGCTCCCCCTCCTCAAGACAGTAAGCAATTGCTTTTGACACCACATGCTTCTGCCTATGCCTCATCCTGAAGGTACTGTGCTTCAAAAGAGGTTCCCAGGTTTCCAGAAAACTCTGGGTATCCTGTCTGCTCTCCACAGATTAACCAACTACCCAACGTGTTACACTCACTCCCTGAGCCTTCCCTCCTAATCTCACAAGACCTCTGGTCACTTCAATCTGCAGGTCACCCTCTCCAGGTCACCCTCTCCAGGTCACCCTCTCCAGGTCACCCTCTCCTTTACAGGTTCTTCCTGTCTCTTCTTTGCAGCCTCAGGGCCCATTCCAGGCTGCCAGGGAAAGAAAATGGCCATCTCCTCTACATCCCTGGAATTTGGGGAGCAAGGCAGCTCTCTGGTGTTGTGTTCTCGCCTCCCTTTGACCTCTCACCGTGTCCAATCAAGTGCTAAAATCAGTGACCATCTACTCCTACTTCCTAAGAGCAAAGTTCAAAGCACGAGAGTCTGGAGACTGGAGAGATGGCGCAGAGGTTTAGCATGCTTGCTGCTCTTGCCGAGGATCCAAGTTCGATTCCCAGCACCCACATGGTGACTCACAATCTTCTGTAACTCCTGGAGCAGTCCAGGGGATCGATGCCCTCTTCTGGCCTCCTTAGGCAACAAACATACACACAAGCAGCAAAACACCCATACACATAAAATAAAATAAATGTACAACACACACACACACACACACACACAATTAAATAAAGCAGCAGATGCCATGTGTCCCTGTTATAGTGGCACTAATGTTCACAAATCAGAGACCAACATGCCCGGCCCAGCACTACTCCTCAAAGGGGTGCGCGGCCTCCCCTCTCCCCCCACTCTGCCTTCATAGCAAGCAGCACCCTAGAAGACAAGGGGTTGAGTGACCTGCCAGCCTCCAAGCCCTTGTCACCTCTGGCTCCTCCTCCCCTACACTTCCTTGAGGCCTGGGGTTGCCACACTCCCCAGACTGTTCCTATCCTTCTCTCTGTGCCAGCCAGGCCCAGTGTGGAGCCTTTCCTGGAAGACAACAGGGGCGCCTGTTCTCACTGACACCCATTTTCTCCTCCTTCCCCACCCCCCTGCATTTTCTCCTCCTTCTCCCCCTCCCTGAATTTTCTCCCCCACCCCCACCCACAAGTCCAACTGCACCTCTTAAGTCATCTTCCTGCACCACAGCCCCGAGAACTACAGGGAGACTTCCCAGTCTGAGCCTTGGTTTTCCTCATCTCCAGGGTCTGTGAGCCCCAAGACTGAACACAGTGATAGACTCCTGCTACGGGGCACATGCTCAGGAATAGAGGCTGCCACTGTTCTCATCACATGTCCTTTTCCAAACCTTCCCTTGGCTCCCTGTGCCGCTGGGGACACTCCTCTTGCCTCACTATTCAAAGCCCTGCCAACCTTTCTGTCCATACCATCTGCTGACCTGGTTACATGGCCCTCCCTAGCTCAACTCCTTCATCACTAGGGCAGGGGCTACTACATCACCAAGGCAGCCCCTGCCCACAGTGTGCACACAGTAGGTAGTCAACTGAGTGCTGGCTACACATGTAGCAGTCCCTGTTGGGAGGGGACATCATGGAGATGATTAGGGTCCCCATGGATGTCACATCATCATGACATAGTTATGACTGAGACAAATGAGTGCTAATGATAATACACACACTCAAGTCTGTGACACACCTTTCCTACAGTGTCACAACTAGGTTAGGCCTGCTTTGGAGCCCAAAGATGTCCAATGATTTGTTTGAGATCACATAGCACCTCAGTTATACCTCTGATTCAAGTCTAGTGTCCTCAAAACAGAAGTATAAATAAATAGAAAATCAATGATGTCTAAAACTAGTCCAGAATGCCAATTTATTGATTTTTAATCTCTAAACCTCTACTCCTCCAGGCAAATAGGACTCTAAGGAGTCCCACTGGCCTGCCAGCTTCTCAGGGTCTCAGCCCCTCCCTCCCTCCCTCCCTCCCCTCTGCTGCCTCCGGAGGTGGTGATGGGGGAGCGGCAGGAGCCTCTCAGTCCCATCTGCCTGCCCTCACTTTGCTTTTCCATCTCACAGTCATGTCAAGCTTCACCTCCAAGGGCCACAGAAAAAGAAATCACACAGCTCGGGTGCTGACAGCCCTCTCCTGTCTGTCAGGAGAGGGAAATAAAAGCTAACAAGACCTCCAAAGGCAAAATCCCCAAACTTCCATTCAGTACCCAGCAGCTGTCAAAGAGAACACGGCCCGCAAAAAAAAAAAAAAAAAAAAAAAAAAAAAAGGAGAACCCACCCAAGACAAAAAGCACAGCTGCTGCAGGTGTGAGCTGCGCAGACAAGCAGACCAAGGGTGTCACAGGCACCCTCAGTACCTCTGAAATGGGTAGGGCCTGTCTAGACGGAGGAAGCAGGTCTTCCTGGCCCAAGCTCCTTCCCCCATTATTATTATTTAGAGGGCTGTTGCGATCCTCCTGCTTCCTTATTTATGCAATCAGAGGAAATCACAGCACAGACCTACTTCCCAACTCAAGGCCACGTGGGCCAATTTCAGATGGATAATTAAATATTGAACAAACGCTGAAATGCCTCTACTGGATGAGAATAGCTAAAAATAACCAGCCACCACTCCGAGAGCGGTACCTGACACTTGGGCAGGCATCACAGCCGCTCCTTCTCAGTGCCCCCTCCCCGTGACTGCCAAGCACAACCTCCCAGGGGCCAGAGGCCCGCAGAGCAGAGCAGGGTGGGGGCCGACTCCCTAAATACCTCCTGAACAGAAAACAAGACTTCAGCTCCCAGCAAGCTCTGAATGTTCCTGACCAGGAAATACTCTCCCTTTCCTGACATTTAAGCAAGTGGCCCCAGAGGAAGTCACTAGAGAAGTGTCAGCCTCTGCTTTTCTTTTTAAAACAGTCAAAAGGCTTCAGGTTGTTTCTAAAGCAAAACACGAGTGTGGTCCAGGATGTGGCGGAGTCTGAGTCGAGACACACAGGCCTTCCACCCCCTTTTCTTCCACAAGACCCAACAAGGAGCCCAGCTTCCTCGGATGAGCTAATCCAGGAAAAAGCAAGACAGAGCTAACTAACATGTGAATAGCTACAAAGAGATCTAGGGTCCAGTTCTAAACTGCAGCTCCCATTAACACTGGCAGGCAACCTTGGTAAGTAGCCTTGGAACCGGGAGGGAGCCTCAGGGATGTATTTCCCTATTGGGGATATAGTTGAGAGTGAAGTAAGTCAAGTACCCCAGCAGCTCCTGCAGGCACTGAACAATGCAGGCTCCTCCCGACTGTGTGCACTGCGGGTCTCAGTGGACACAGAAGTAACTAAAGACATAATAAACTAGGTGCCCAGGACTCAAGCTCTACCCTGACCCACGGAGGTCAAGAGCACACTGGCCTGACCAGTGCTCAGTCGCACCAAACAAGGAGAGGCCAGGGCTTCTGATGTGGCTCTAGGGGAACTTTCCAGCTCTGTGTCCCCACTGCCAGTTTCATATTTTACTTTACCAGAGTTCAGGCTCCCTGCCTGGGGATGGAAATAACGGTGCCCTACCTTAATGAAGGGCTGGGGAGTTAGACATGGTGTCTAAGCAGGGGAGGCCCTCAGCATGGCACCCACATTCAGATAGTAAAAGAGGCTACCTAATTAGTGAAGGTGATGAGGACAGGCAGGAGAGCAAAGGCCAGGAGGCTGACATTCCAGCAGATTAACCAGGGCCTCTGGCTTCCCCTAAGGACCTAAAGAACTCTGCCTAAAGATGGGAGTGGGACGCAGGCTGCCTCTGACGAACTCACCTCCCATTGTACACGATCCATCCCCACTGAAATACTTAGAGGACAGACTGGGCTGACGTCCTGAGACTTGAGACATGTGACCTGCCAGTCAGATAGGTGGGGCAGCAATGGTGGGTACAATCTGTGTAGGAAGAGAAGCCAACTGGAAGGAATAGTAGCTCCACACAGATGCCAGCAGGGCTCTGGCTTGTAGGAGATGCCAAAAGGCCCTGGAGGCAATAGTCTGAACCTTCAAGCTGGATATGCCTGAGTCCAGCTGGGAGCCTGGGAGCTGGGTGGATCATGTGGTCCCCAAGTACTCAGAAGTGCCCCTGGGATCAATGGCATGCTCCGGTCCTTGTCTTGGGTAGACCTCTAAAATCCAATTTGTTGTTTTTCCTCTCTCCCTCCCTCTGTTCCTGCTGAGGTACACAGGCCCTATGGTGGCCTTTGGCCCCAACTTCTCTATCTTAGGGTCCGGTGGGCTCACTCCCTTTATGGGGTACGGATGAAAAGTGTTCTGTGTGCTTTGCTTCAGTTTGCAGAGTGCCTGTCTGTCCAGCAGTGAGCTCAGAGCTCACCTGAACACATCAGACCCACAGCAGTGCTGAGGTTGCACACCGGTATCATCTTCATTTCACACAGGAAAAAACTATCGGCAAGAGACGGGGAGCCCCGCCCGATGCCACACAGCTTGGGTGGTGAAGCCCAGCTCTTCCCAACCCCACACTCTGGTCTCTGCCTTGCTATCCCACGGCCAGGCAGAGCTGGAGGTCAGGCTTTGGCTTTCTCCCATAGTCCCCCAGCCCCAGCCTTCCTAGTGGTGGAGGATAGGGTCCCTCTCTAACCGCTGCTCCCGTGAGAAGCCAATGGGACAGGCCATACAGGCACAGCCATGCTGCCATCTGGAGTGCTGGTAAGCCTGAATCACACACCCAGCTCAGCAATGGTGTGCACACCCATCTGGACTCCAAGGTGCTATGCTCTAAGCTTTAGTGTGAGGGGTCAGCCCCAGCCCTTCTTGGTATCCCTTCATTCTTCAGAGCATATTGAGGGGTTCCTGGGAGCCCACTCCTGACACCCCACAGATGGACTCTAGCAGTTCTTGCAAGGAAAGAGACCCAAGTAGGGCTGGGACAGCAGCAAAGCCAGGAAAGTGAAGATGGATGTAGAGGCTGAGGAAAAACCTGGTTGTGCCAGAAGAAAGTATTGGCCAAATGTCTGGCACCTGGTAAGGCCTAGCAGAGGACAGCTGTCAGGACTTGCATTCAGAAAACCCTAGAGCTCCCTGGGCATTAGTGTGGGCACCCAGAGTGCCCAAGCTTATGGGGCAACAGAACAGGATCCCTTGACAGAAAGGAAGAGATAATGAGCCTGGAATGGACCCAATGTTGCCAACCAGTTCATACAAAGTAGACCAAGGACTAGCCCTCTCAAGCACTAACCACTGTACTGTCTGGAAAAAGAGCTCTGGGTTCCAGGACCCTCAATGAGCAGGTCTCTGCAGCCAGCAGGACTCACTCCTGTTAGGTCTGGGAACAAGCACCACTCAGCTCCATATGCCCTGTGAGGAGTCTTGAATGGACTGCATGACAGGCCAGGCTTACCGAGGTTAGAGGAGTGCTCTATTTCTCTAAGGAAGCTGATCTTTCTCCTGATATCAGTAAATGGGGAAGTGAGGTACACTGGTGACACCCTTCTGTAGACAAGCCACCCAAATCCACAAGCCAGACTCAGAGCACAGCACACAGCACTGTATGACACTTAGATGTCTCCATCCCTCACTGCTTCCACACAACTGCAAGGCCCACCCCATCTAACCTTCAGATGAGGAAACCAAAGCCGAGAAGAGAAGACCCTTCTCAGTGGCGCACAGTGTGTAACCCTGGGATGCTGGAGACACGGTCTGTCCCTCACAGCCTTGCCAAGAACAACATGAGCCCTCCCCCAGTAGGAGGCAGTAGCTAAGCTAAGCCTGGCCATCTGTGGGTCCCCACAACCAGCTACCAACTCCTCCAAACACTCTCCTGTTTCTGAACTCAGAGCCTTTTCCCTCCTTGCTGAGGACAAAAATGAGGTGGGCCACAGATGGAGCTGGGGGGCTGCCACCAGCTTCAGGTAAGGCTTCCATTAGGGGACCAACCCCTAGCCATGCCAAAACTAACACCAAGATCAGAAGTTCAATACCTCAGGGTGGCTTCCTAATAGGAGGCACGCCCTGGTCCAACCTGCCCCTGGGTCAGTAGGAGGAGGACAAGGAGCCCCTGGCCCCCCTGTACCCTGACCCACAACTCTGCCCACACCCACAACTGGTCGAGACTGAAAGTCCCTTCTCAGGTCCACACTGCTGTCTCTGTCCCCCATGCAGGATGAACTCGCTCTACAGGACTGCTGTCCTCTGCTCCCATACAGGATGAACTACACCAAGGGCTTCCTCCTTTTCCTTCTCTGGCATACGTACAGGCTGTCCCTTCCTGCCCGCCGGGTAAAGGACAACAGTTCACACCTAACTTGTCTGAGCTGCAGGCACAGGCTTCTAGCTTCCCAGGCAGGACCCTGTTTCCAGTGTCACCATTTCTGAAACTCAAAGAGACAGCTGGCAGAAAGATAGTTTTCTCGAAGAAGGACTTGGACCTAGGGCTGAGTCGGTCACTCCCAGGAAAGCAAATCCCAGCAGCATAGCAGACACATTCTTAACATCATCTCCCCTCTGAAACATTCCTGAATTTTCCCAACTAGAATTTCCATCAGGGCTGGTCTACCCCCCACTTTCAGCAAACTGTGAGTTCCTTCCAGGCTAACACACAGAGCTGGACACAGCTGGGAGCCAAGCTCAGACGAGTTTGATCCATTGAACATTGATCGCCACTGGCCTCATTAGCTGACAAGGAGGCAGAGCTCCGCTCCTCTGGGAGCCTCTACAGTGGGTACAGAAGAGGGCACCGTCATGCAGGGCACCTGAGGGGCCAGAGCACGGGAAGTGCAGGAAAGGCCCTGGAGGAGCCAAACCACACCTGGACCTTCATCTCACACCCATCCTCACAGCAAGAATCTGTCACAAGGGCACCTTCTCTTACAGCTGAGAAAACAAAGGCTCAGGAAATGAACCCGGGTCTCTGGTTCCCTAGACTAGGCACGGGAACTAGCCAGAGGCCACTTCAGCAAAGGCGGGGCTATCCCATGCTTTGGGGAATCCTGAGACTAAGTTCACAAACCTGTGGGCAGAGTCAGACAGCTTAAACTTGAACTCTGTGCCCAGGGAACTCAGTACTTCCTAAATAACCCCTGTACATTGTTGCTTGGCTCTACCACTGGGGCAGGAACGTCTTCTCCATTCTGGGGGGGCGGGGGGAGTAAACTAAAGCCTGAAAAAAAAACAAGGGGCAACTCCCACACCAACACCTCTCCAGGCCTGGCACATTCGGCCTGTGGTAAGGCTGAGCCAGGGCCAGGCTTCCCATGCCCCAGATAACCTTAGAATGAAAACTAAGGCAGCTTCTGCATCACAGACCCCTTCAGTGGGCCTAAGCCACGGAAGCTTTATGCCCTTACACAACCCAGGCCAGAGCCTCTGTGTGGAGCCCCTGACCCTTACTACTTACTTACTAGCCCAGCACAAGTCAGCCTGAAACATTAGGGCCTCTCTAGCTGAAGATCTTATTACTGGCTCGAAGAAAGGCTTGCAATTCTCCCTCCCCATTTTGAAAGAAGTACCCTTCCAAGGACCACTCAGAGGGGCTCCAGGCCGCTACAAACATGGCTCTCCCCACAGGAAGCCCACTCAGCTCTCCATCCAAAAGGTGAGGAAGCCAAACAGGACTGGAAGGAAGCACGCTAAGCTTGAGTAGCAGACAGTCAAGGCAAGTCAGGATCCACTTCGACTACTTTACTACAGCCTGCGCACTGGGTAAACTGATGCACAGTGGAATGGGATTCGGAACTCAGAAGTAAGGAGGAACTGCGTATCAGACCGACCCACACTTCTCCTTGCTCCTGGTATAATGGGAAACATTAGGGACCCCGCTTTTCCCAAGAGGAAGGACCTACGGAAGCTGGGGCAATGGGGATGGGACAGTCACGGTAACTCCAGATAAAGAGCCATCACCCATTAACACAGGAGCCTTAAAAGCATCCGTTGGTGATGCGGTGGTAGCGAGGGACTAAAGGGTTTGGGGTCAGGGTGGCGCCTACCCCTGGCTGGCCGGGTCCGGCTGCGGGAGCGGCTCCTCTGTCGCTGCAGCCGGGGCCGCCGCAGCAGCCGGTAGTAGTAGGATGGCCTCCCGGTGCTCTTCCTGGCGTTGCCGCCGGCGGACATGCTGCCGCCCGCCGGGCACCGGGCCAGGCCTGGGCTCTCACACGGGCCCCATCGGCCGCTCCGGACCGCCCGGCGGGCGCCCCGCACTCTCTCCCGCGCTCTGGTGCAGCAGCAGGCGAGACCAAGGCTGCCCTACAAAGTAGCTCCAACTCCTCCTCCTCCGCCTCCCCCGCCCCGCCCTGAGCAGCCGGCCCCTCGGCGGGGGCCCGGGACCGGGAGGCTGGGCTGGCACCCGCCCGGAAAGTCAGTGCGGGCAAAATCCTGGCCTGGAGTCGTCCGGGCGACGCGGCCCGAGAGTGCCCCTGTCCCGTTCGAAGAGCCCCAATAACATCATATACCCGACAGCCATGCCTAAACTCCATATCCAACTTGGGGTGCCAGGAGCACCCCATCCCGCCACAGGTGCAGTGGTGCATGTATATATGCATAGACACCAAGACTAGGCACCTGAAATTAGAGTCCGAGGAAGGGGGTGACTGGACTGAAACATGAGCAGACCAGAGCGCCACACAAAGCTTTGCACGTAACCCTCAGCCAGGTCGGAGTCCTGCCTGTCTCTGTTGCCTAAGATACTTTGCTATTCTTTACAGAAGGCAGTCTCCATCTGATAAAAATATGACTTTCATATCATTAGGATTATTGTGTGCATTTCAAGCACACATAGAATAAAAGGCACACCTGTGCAACCAGAGGGCTTTGCTAAGCCACTTTGCCCCATTCCCCACATAAACCACCAGAAGTGCCTGAATTTTCCCTCCCCTCTGACATTTTTAGTAGCATTAGTGAGTTTCTGAAGGCAGAAGGATCTCTGCCCTACAGTGGGAGTAGAAACTGAGGCTTGGGAAAGGAGTGACCAACTGCCTCTACTACCATAAGCTGAAAGACTTTCTCCAAGTCATTCTGCAGTTCCAGAAACTTCCATGGCTCCCCCGAGCCTAATAGCTACAAACCCAACCATCTCTCTCTCTGGTATTTGAAGCAACAGAAATCTTGCAAAAATCAAATCACTGGCAGCCTCACACCTACCACCCATCACCCCCCTCAAACCTACTTGCTGCTGGCTCTCATCTCTGTCCTTCTCTTAGAATGGCCAGCAATCTGCCTGCCTCCTTTTCCCCTCCTCTTAGGTCTACCCTCCTGGTCCTAGGTGACCTTCCTTTCTCTCCTCCCTCCTCAAAGCAACATTCAGATCACACCACCTACCAGTTCAAGTTCAGATGGGGAAACTGAGGCCCTAAAAGATGTGTGCTCAAGTGTGTGTGTGTGTGTGTGTGTGTGTGTGTGAGAGAGAGAGAGAGAGAGAGAGAGAGAGAGAGAGAGACTTGCCTCAATCACACAAAAGGTACAAGGGCATATGGTCTAGGCCAACGGTTGTTGCATGAACTCTTAGGGGAAATGGGACAGGCTAGACACTGGAGGAATTTAATGGCACTCTCCAGTGGGGTAGGGTAGCCTAGCAATAATCCAGGCCAGGTTTTTCTCCTCACAGGGGAAGCCCCCTTCCTGGCTCCTCAGTCTAGGAGGGAAGGCCTCCAGGTCAGTGGAGAGGATGGGGGTGCTGGAGCACAGCTGGAGGCCAGGCACCATCCTGGGACTTTGGAGGGTAAGGAGGGAGGGGAGGTCTCCAAACCCAGCTGCAGAAGGGTCCACTGCCTTACAGTACTCTGGTCCCACTTCCCAGAACACCAGCCAGCCCCACAGGAAGCCGGAACAGGGTTGCCAGCCAGGGGAATACTGGGATACTACTATAATAATCTGCACCCAGTCACCAGATTCCAGGCCCCCGTGTGGGCAGAGTCACCCTGCTACACCTTAGCATTTGGGGGGGTGGGGGGGGGAGGTGAACACTCTCCACTGCCATCGTTGCTAGTTTTAGAAGCTGAAGTCTCCACCTGCAAAGTTCTGGTGTCCTGCACCTGACCCACTTACCTTCCCTCTGAGCCTACTGTTGGGGCTACAGTCCAGAGGCTGCCAGGCCAGTGCTGACCAATGCTGGCCCGTGAAGATCAGGCTCTTACCTGGCCCACAACAGGCAGCCATCAGGACTGTCAGGACGTGTGTGGTAGTCATGGAGGAGCAGGTCTAAAGTTTAGGACCCCAGTGTGCACACAGCAGGATTCTAAAAGTTCAGCCTGATCTCCCCTCAGTCTCTCAGTTCCCCTATGCCTTAGTTTCCCCACTACAGTACAAATCTCCCACTGGCTCAGAGTCAGTCATCTGGTGAACCACAAGCTAAATTCCTGGCCTTGTGAAAGGAGTCATTACCAACCGCCACCATGCCTGCAACTCTACAGGTCATGGTGGGTGCTGGGGACATTTCTGCTGGGTGTTAAGAAAAAACTGGTGGCCAGGCCGGAGCTCAGAAGCTAAGGAAAGGCCTGGCAGCCTGCCACCCCTCCTGGTCTCAACCCTGGAACCAGCAGGCAGACAAAAGCTGCTTCCTGCACCCCCCAGAGCATCTGGAACCAATCCTTTTCCAGAGCCTGCAGCTTCAACCTCCTCCTGTTAGCAGGACCCGTGTGGTCTCCTCCCCTCTAAGGAGAACAGCCCCCACAGGCAGAGACCAGATTGGGGGAAGGGCACCTGAAAACTGCCCACCTCCTTCTGGGACTGTTTCCTGAACTAGCAGAGGTCTCCCACCACCCAGCAGGGAAGTCCTCAGGGACTGCTTCAGGTGGATAAATGATAGGCCTCCCAGGCCCCCAACCCCGATTCAGAAGCTTGGGTGCCTGAAGAAACTCCTGCCACCCTGGCCCACTTCCAGAGGGACTCCTGGATGAGGAGATGACACACATCTCTCCATCGACTGGGTGCTGGTGCAAGACTAGTCTCCAACTCCCCCAGACGATAATGCAGGCCTCCCATAAGGTGCTCCGTGGAGTAGATGTGGATGGAGCCTAGAAATGAGCCCTCTCCATGAGCGCCAGGCTGGAAACAGGACTTCCAAATCAGATCTCACACAGCCCCACCACCCTAAGAGACCCAGCAGATGGTTCAGAGAGTAAAGCTGCCAAGCTTGAAGACCTGAACTAGATCTCTGGAACACTCCCACCCACCCACCCACCCCGACCTCCCGCAGGAGAACCAACTCCTGCAAGTTCTCTGACTTCCACACCTGCAGTGGTATGCATGGGTCCATACACACACACACACACACACACACACACACACACACACACACACTCATCACACCATAAATACACGTAAAAGGAAGAAAAGGAAGAAGAGGAGAGCCCCTGAGGCACTCCTAGAATACCAAGCTCATCATCACAAAACAGCCATCCCTCTTCCCACCTGCCAACTCCCACCTGCCTCCAAAGGCTCTTTGCCACTGGCCCCACTGATAACTGCCACCAGGCTCTTAGGGGAAGCCCTAACAGGAATGGACTGGAAGAATCTATTCCCTTCTGGACAGAAAACCCAACAGCAAATTGCACCCCACCCGCAAAGAAGAAAGAACGATGGCTTTAGAGCTGAGCTAAAAGGCGGAGCACACTGCGGGGGCAGGTCAGGGCCAGCTCTGAAGAGGAGCCAGCCCCTTGCAGTCCTGGGTCTTACTAGAACATAAAGATTGAAAGCTAGAGGCTGCAGGGAAACATGTGACCAAAACTACCATCAAAAAGCTTAATAATGCCAATGCTAGGACAATGGAATGCTAGGACAAGTCACTGGGTGCAGCAGTTGAACACTCAGCAGAAGGGCCTGGTTTTCACTGGGGGATCATTTTGCAAGGAGGAAAACCCTGCCACCAGGAGGAGGTATTAGGGCTGGAGAGCTCTGCCCAGCCATCAAAAGTACCTGCTGATCCAGAGAACACACACAACACCTCACACAACCATCTATAACTGGTTCCCTCAGACACCAGGCATGCTTGTGGTGTACAGACATGCAGGCACGCCACCATACATGGAGGGGAGACCAGAAACAGCAGGGTCACAGCTCAGGCAGGGTCACAGCTCAGGGCCTGTTGGAAGATGGAGTCTGGATTCAATGCTAACTGTGGTAGTTGACCCACCTTAGCATTCACAGCAGATCCTGTGCTCAGCATCCCTCACACATTCAATCATTTGGTTTCCCAGTGACCCTAGCAGGCTGGTTTTCCAAAACAATGTTGGAGACAAGAGAGGGTAAGTACCTTAAGATCACAGGGCTTGCAGCAGGATCTGAACCCAGGGGACTAGATGTTGCAAAGGTCTTAAGGCCGAGTAAGACTTATGTGCATGAGGGCACGCAACAGCCCGGGTCTTTCCTTGAGAGTTAGCATTTTCCAGGGACAGAACTGGGCACTGAGGGAGCAAGTTTCTCACAGCGCCCACCCCAGGCCCCACACAATGGTGTCTGGAGAGCTCAGACCTGTCAGGTTTCCTGTCTACACCAGGATAGGCAGCACTGACCAGGGGAAGTCCCTAGGCAGGCAGCCCTGCATACATCAGTCTCCTAGGGCAGGGTCTACCTCTAACTCTTCAGAGCCCTAGGCAGGGTCCGGAGGAGGTGCCTGAGCGCTCACGGTTAAGGTCACAACCTCCCCCTCAGGATGCTGTCTGTCTAACAGGCAATGACGGCTTCCTGCATCCACTGTTTACTCAGGAATGAGCTGGACCAGGAACAAGAACCCTGCTGGAGACATGGCGGGGAAGCAGAGCCGGGTTCCATCCGCACACAGGAAAGCACAGACCATGCCCCGAGGGAGGCTCTGCTTCAGCACCCTAAGCATCCACTGTGGCCCCCAACTTCTCTCTCAACAGCCACCCACAGATGTAATGGCCTCCTTTCTAGGAAATGTCTGATGCAGAGCAGGTAAGGTCCCAGGATGGAACAACCCTCGCCCTCTCCATACAGGAAGAACTAGGGACCAGCCAGGCCTGGACTTTGGAATTCACACAGACAGGTCGCCTCAGGAATATGAGGGCCTTTCAAACAAGTTGCCCAACACTGATAGGGGTGGGGTTCTAGAAGAGGCCCTAGGTCTAACCAGAGCAAACTGACAGGGTGTGTGGCCTCTGTCACTATCCCTGAGCCTCATGGAAACGACCATAGCTAGGGTGAACCCACACACCCCAGTGTTGATTTTATGGGTATCTAAAAACATTCCCCTGGCTCTAAACCACTTCCTAAACTCCTGCTCTCCATCCCTGCCTATCCCTGTCAGCAGCCCACTGTAAGCCTATCCTAAGGTGCACGATGACTGGACCTGGAAGCTGAAGCTACCAAAGGAAGGCTCTGTTTAATCTATAGGCACCCAATCCCCAGTCACTTAGGGATATCTACCCTCAGTTCTCCCACACAGCAGCAGGCTTCAGTCTGAGTTGAGGAAATGTGACCTGCCCACATTTGGCTGGAGCTTTCCCAGGGGACCCCCCTCAGCTACCCAGGTTGCTCTTCATTCTCTGGCAGGACCAGAATGCTAGCCAATGATGGCAGGCTCCCACTTCAGAAGCACCCTAAAGATCAGGCTTTAGTCCTATGGCCCAAGAAAGGCTGAGAGTCACTCTCTACCAAAAGCCCTGGCCCTCACTGCTTCCTAACCCTTGAAATCTGTGCTTCCTGTCAGCACAGATGGCCAAGCCTGAAGCTACCTCCTTCTCTGCCTTGCCTTGAACCCCCCCCCCAAAAAAAAACCCTGCCAAGCTCCAGGTAGGCCCCAATTCAGCCCACACGCTCTCTTCTCTCAGCCCCACCAAGGACTCAGGCTCCAGGGTTCCAGCTTCTTCCTCCTGGTCCTGTCCAGGGATGGGTGTAGACCACCAGGCCACCAGAGGCGGCGCCATATGGTCTCTGTGAGGTCAGAGCACTCCACCTTCCTCAGGCACCATTTGCTTGATCATCTGTGAACTCTGGTAGGACTGGCACCAGGGCTGGGTTCCCAAGGGAGGGGCCTCACGGCATCCCTGCAAAGCCCAGGGAAAAGGACAGCTGAGCTAGCCCTGTAGTTGACTCTGAGCCCAGCTGGGAGGTGCAAGGGCATGGGCTTCGGAATAAGGAGTCGGCTCATCCAGGCTGCTAGTAAGAGACCCACTGCTGAGAGGGAGAGCTGAGGGCAATTCTTCACCTTTCTGGACTTCCCAGGAGAGTCACAGAGAACAGTGGACCACACATTTATATGTAGGCTCCTCCAGCTCAGAGCTCAGCCTCAGAGCAGACTCAAGGTTGGGAGAGGTGGTAGCAGCCCTGCAAAGAATTAGAGACAGCCACCTGACTCAACATCCGAGCAGAGAGAAATGAGATGAGGAGAAAGCCTGGAAAGCTGTGGGGAGGTGTCATATGCACTGAGCTAGAAGGCTATATCGGAGCTGACAGGGGAGACGGCAGGGTGTATTCTGGGAGTGGGAAACAGCATGAGGAACAGGCCCTGAGGAGGAGCCAGTGAGCCACCAATGGGGATCCTGTGTAAAGCTGAGTCTGGAGCAAAGGATGACCTGGGGTCTAGGGGCTGACCTGAATATATGAAGGAGTGATCAAGAGAGGAGACAGGGAGAGGTATGCAAATAAGGGTGGGGCCAGGCTGCATCTCCTGGGGCCCAGGTATTACATCCACCCCTGAGGCTTAGTTCTGTCACTGCCTGGCTGGGCTACCATAGATAAATTACAGGCCATCTCTGGTCCCCCTCTACAACTATGAAAGGGCTGACTCTCATAAGGTAGGCCTGAAGGTGTGGGGCTGCCCACTCAGGAATACATTCCAGGGTCCAACATCACTGAATCACGGGGTACTTTTTGGCAGCGGAGGGGGAAAGTGTGGGCTAGCACATGCTATGCCTAAGAGCTCTATGAATGAGCAAGAACTCCAGCCCACTATTTCCCCACTAAAATTCTAGGCTGTCCGGCTACGCAGCACAAGCTGGCCTCAAACGTACAATCCTCCTGCCTCAGCATCCTGAGCAGTTAAGATCTCATAGGCACGTACTCCTGGCCATGCCTCTTTTTCAACCACTGGCCAGCTCAACTCAGTCCACTCCAGGCATACACGGATCCCTCCAGCTCATTCCCACCAGGATGAATCTTCTCTCGCTACTGTGCTCTGCCTTGGCTGGCTCCCTGACTGCCTTAGCTAAGGTTGGATTGCCCCAGTCACCTGGGATATAGGCTTCTGCTCACTTTTCGGGCCTCCTGAAACCCTCTTATCTGTATATTTGGGCATTTCTTAATTGCTTCCCTCCAAACTTTAATAAGGGCTGTGGCCTTATTAACCTCACTTCCCAGCCAGCTCCTGGTGCAGACAGTACTCAGTGTCTGAGGAAGCTGAGCTCAAAGCCGGCATTCTCCAAAGGCAGCTGCAGGCCCAGGGGCAAGTGCCTTCGCCTCTCTTCTCAGGACCTAGGCTTTCTTCCAGGTGACATGCGGCTGTCCCGCTGGAGAGCTTAGGTTCCCATGGCAGCTTGGGGCTGGTTAGGCCAAGGTACATTCCTGACTCTTTGTAAGACTGATTGGAAATCAGCATTTAGTGAGTGAGTGAGTGAGTGAGTGAGTGAGTGAGTGAGTGAGTGGATGAATGAATGCCTTTCCTTTGCCATTTGTCTTTGATCAAATCTCCAGGACACAGCTCTTGCTTCCTTGTTGGTCCGGCTACACTTTAAGGGCTTGTGAACAATGAGTGTCTGTGTTCAGTCTGAGGGAAGAAGGCAGGAGCCATTGAAGGTGCTGAAGCCGAGGCCAGCGCCACAGGAACCAGGACTGTTTCCTGGGGCTGCCCCTGAGCTCTCAGCTGGCACAGTATGACCAGGAGGGAGTTAAATGCAGCTTTTTGCCTCCTTCACCCCTCAAGTCCCCTTGAGAGTGAGAACAATGAAGGCCTGCCCCCACCCTGGGAACAGCATTTTGCCTGGAAATTCTACCAGGGGTAAGGGGAAGGGCGGGCCCTACAGTTTCAGTGCCTGCTCAAACAGGAAGAAACTGAAAGTCTGGGGCCAAGGAAAACAAGTTCAAGGTCACCCTGGAAACCAGCAAGATCATGGCTAGCTAGCCTTGTACATTTCCCCAGATGAATCTCTTCTAGTGATTAACGCTTGACATACACGAACACGAAGAGAGCACGGTTCAGGGCCACCCACAAGGCACGAGAGAAGGTACAACTTGCCCAGCTACTTCTGCCACCTTCAGAGTCCAGGGACTCACTACGCCTTCTCTCAGGGAAGCTGTGTTCCATACCTGGAAGCTGAAAAGGGTCTTCTTGGGGGACTATCTGGCCATCCGGCCCTCCAGCCAGGGCACGGGACTGGGGACTCCCCAGGGTCCTCCCTATGCTCAGCAACAGGCCACGGATGCAGGCTCCACAAGGAGCAGCCAGTGGTACAGACAGGCAGATGTTTGGGCTCCCAACCCACCATCAGATCCCTCTGGACTATAATGCTGAGGCAGGGGGCTGACCTCTGGCTAGCCTTCTGTAAAAGCCCAGAAGACAAAGGCAAGATCCCTGAAGCAGCCTCAGTGCCACTGAGCCCCTTTGCACCTTGTGCCAGGGACATATGGATTACAGACACCTCAGCATAGCCCCTTAAACACCTTGGTCCCTTCCTCTTCCCCAGGAAGCTGGAAGGTAATGCCAGAGCTTTCTGAACCTGCTCCCTCTGCTCCCTAAGCTCTGTGAGTGTTTCTCTGGTTCTGTGCATATAGTCTCCCCTCTTCCCTGCAACCTGTGAGCTCTTTCAAAGACCAGCCAGGACAGCAACTCAGGGACTCAGCAGCCAGTGTGTCCCACCCCTTGCCACGTGTGTCACTCTAAGAAATCCTTGTCATGTTCCTCAGACCTGGGGCTTGAGGGTGGCCTAGGGGAAAGTGTTAGAACACAGATGCTCAGGCCCACCTCAGAATCTGGTTTAGCCAGTCTAGGGAAGGATCCAGGAATATGACTGATAGATATTTTCCCCCTCTCTTTTAGACAAGGTCTCCTTCTCCAGAACAAGAACTTCCTGACACTCTTGGAGACCCTGCCTCACTGCTCAGGCACCGAGAGAACAAACACAAGCCTCCATGTTGGGCTGGGGACTACCCAGGGTCCTAGACTCTCCTGCAAGAGGAGATGGGCTCGTGGAAGCTTCTGAAGGTCACACCTGTTGCCGTCTAAGTTCTGTGTAGAGCTCCCAGCAGAAATGAATTTACAGCATTTTCTGTACCTCAGCACCCATATGGCCAAGCAAGCAAGGTTTCTAAACCGCACAGCATAGGAGGGCCAAGTGAAGCTTGCAACAGTTTGCAGAGCTCCCCACTAATGCCCCAGGCTCCCCAAAAGTGGTTTGGAGGGAGGGGCCCAGCAGGTCAGCTCAGGCCGGGAAGCACCCTGACTGGCCCACTTTGTCCTGGTCTCTGTGTACCCTGACTTGACCAGGTCCTGGTCTGATTAAAATATCCCCTTACAGCTCTGATGGGCATAGTGTTCCCTTACAAAACTAGGAGGAGCACAGGCTCACGAAAGCACTGCCAAGCAGGCCATGGACTCTGGGCTCCTTCCTCCTGAGCTGAACACAGCTGGCCCAAGGGAGGTCAAGCTTGCCAGGAGAAACCAAGGCCCAGCGGGGATGCCATGAGCAGGGTCACACAGTCCGCACTTATGAGCCCAGTACAGTACTCACTCGCTGCCAGGCAGTGTTTATTCAGTGAGCCCTTATAAGGATCTCCGGGGTGGACACAGGACTCTCTCAGTCTTAGGCAGAGTGCTGTTGAGTAACAGAAACTCAGTATCTACAGCGGGTCTCCTGCTAGAGCTCCGTGTTGCCCCGATAACTCTTGTCTTTTGTCCCAGGTTACTAAGCTGCTGACTACCAAGGGTGAGGAGAGCGGGTCTGCTTGCAAATCCATGTCTTTTAGCAACAAGGCTGAGGGTGTCCAGGTCAGGTCCTAGTCAGTGCTCATGGAGTATCACCACAGCCAGCCTCCCCACAGCTCTCTGTCCTTCATCTGTTCCAGCCCCCATCCGTCAGTCTCTCCTGCAGTCTCCCTGTGACTCAAGCAAGGTTCCTAGATGTGACTCTTGCAATCTCGACTAGCTCTGTCTGCTAACCTCTCCACTTCCACAGAAATCACCCAGGGCCATGGCGGCACCACGTCTTGCTCTGGAGATTGCCATATCCCTCAGTGGTTCCCCACACACAAGTCACCCTCCCCCACCTAGAGTCTATTCTGCATTCAGCAAGCAGAGTGGGCGAGTGCCAAACTCTCCTGCCAACCCCGGCCTGCTGGGGTGTCTTTTCTGCCATACCTCTCTCAAGTGGCCTGACTGATCCGAATCACCCTTCCTTTCCACAAAAGCCATTCCTGCCTTTGCCAGCTCCATCCCAGCCTCTTCTCCCAGGCACACTCCTTTCCTCGGCGCACTGTACAGAGAGACTCATCCTACATTGTCTCTGCTGCACATCTGTGCTCTCCTTGAGGGTCAGGTCTCTGTCTGCCTGGCAACTTCAGGCCCCAGTGGTAAGTCACGTGACTGATGACAATTGGGAGGTAAGTGGGCCTACTCAGTACATTTGTGCACATGTCTGTGTACTTTGGAGCCCCTCAGCTTTGGGCATCAAGAACCCCCTGAGCGCTCAGCAAAGCCAGGCCAGAGGCTCTGCACCACCACCCCAGCTCAGAAATTATCCGTTTCTTCCTCTCATTCCATGAATCATAACCCATCAAATACACTTCCCCATTATCTTTCACAAGAGTGCTGCCTTTCTGCCATTTAATAATGCATTTGGCTCGCTGCTTCTCTCCCAGGAGAAACCGAAGGCTTGGCTCCCATTCTGCACAAGCCAGGAGCCATGTGTCACTCAGGGGCTCACTTTAGACCTGAACCTTGAGCCCCTCATTTGGGCTCCCTGGGCAGGGCCCTGCTGGTCTTGCCGACTGACCCCTTGCCTTCACCTATCTGCTGAGAAGTCCTGGTGCCTACAGGTCTCTAGAGGTTTGCTCTGAGGCAGGAGTCTGACTCCAGTTCTTCCTGCACCAGCCCCACATAGGCCAAGGCAGCTCTCTAGGTTCAGATGCGGCAGAGACATAAGGCATTGGAGCCAGTGTCCAAGTGTATGGTCTCATTTCAATTTCACAAAACCCTTTAGAAGCCAAAGGGCCAATTGTAACCATTCTACAGTAGGGAAATGAGGCCTCGGAGACAGACAGCTTCCCCGAGGCTGTACTGCAAGCAGATGGTGGCTTCCTGGGGATGGGGGTGGAGGCACACTGAAGAGGGGAAGAGATCTGGAAGGTGCAGGGAGCGCAGGCTCCAAGCAGAGCAGTGCAGGCGGAGAGAGCCGCAAGGATCAGGGGCTGGCAACCATGGGCTGCAACCTCACCTTTTGTGTTATATGGGGCAAGTCCCCTGACTCCCTGGCTGGACTCCCAACTCTGCTCCACAGACAGGCTTCCTCCCAGGACTAACGGTCATGTGACTAGATGAGGCAACACGTGGGAAGCCGCCTGTAAACTGTCCAGTCCCAGGTCACGTCATTTTTGCGTGTCAAGACGGCAGACTCCAGGTAGGATTATGAAAAACCTGCAGCGAAGCCCTGGCCTCTCCAGGTGACAGAGGACCCAAACACTCAGGCCCCGGGGAGAAGGTCAGGCCCCCTCCTCAGACCAGAGAAACCTTTCTCACCAACCCCCTGCTCGGCACAGGTCCCCGCCCCCTGTCAGTCATTGGGTCTGGTCCCCTCCCCCTCCTGCTCTGTAAAGTTTCTGCTTCTACTTTATAGTTTCCGTGGCAACCACCTCTCATTTTTATTGTCTTCCTCTCCTCCTACACTTTGACATCTTGGGCACAAGGGAGAAGAGGAATGAGGGGCAGGAGGTCTGGACAAGAGAAAAAACCATAGCAAGATGCAGGGCTGGGGATGACCTCTGACCTGAGGACTGTCCTTGAGAGGACTCACAGAGGAGCCTGTATTGTGCCATGTATCTGAGAACCTGCAGGCATCCCACTGGCCTCCCACGAGTGTGTCTTCACCCACGAGACACCCTGCCCTCTCTACATCAGGACACCTTCCCTTCACCAAGGTCAGACTTTAAAGCCCCCACTCACAGAAGTCACTATTACACCAGCTGTCCTTGGCTTGCCTGCCTCTCACCATCCGACCTCTCTCAGCCTCCCTGCCGCAGGCAAGGCTGACAGTCCTCCCTTCATCCTGCATCTCCAGAGCTCTTCAGGTCCTCAGAAGCCTGAGGATTCCCATCTCTGTTCTGTCAACTCCAGCCTTGAGCCTCCCCACACTCGACTAGAACGCAGCATCCCTGGCGATAAATCCAGACACTTGCTCATGGGCTACGGGAGGCTGAAGTGAGTTCACGGGGCTGAAGGAGCCTGGCATGTTCTCTAGCGCATGTGGGATCTGGTATTATTTTTAGGCACTGAGTCAGGGCCACCTAGTGAGCAGCCCAGAGGCCTCCCTGACCCACACGCTCTCAGTGGCTCTCTCTCTCCACCTGCTGATCTCCTGAGGCATCGATGCCAGCCTGCAGCCAGTTCCAGAGCAAGGCTCTGCCAGGCTCCGGCTCTGCACACAAGCCCCCTCCCACTCACAGACACATGACTACACTTAGGCACACCCACACGTTCATACACGGATACACACCCGTGCACCCTAGCATTCACACTCACACGCATATGCATGGGTGTGCATCCACATGCACACACAGTGACTCACGTGCCAGCACTCCATGGCTTCACCAGAGCCCAGTGTGAAGCTCTCTAGGGAGGGACAGCACTCTGAGGCTCCCAGAAGCAACAGCAGAAGGTAGCCCCGCCATAGGGTAAGCACGCTGACAGAAGCTTCTGGAAAGCTGCAGCACCGGGACCCTTCCTCCTGGGTCTCCCCACCCCACATCCACCAATGCAGGGCCTCCCTCCTTCCCCGTGGGGCTGACCAGAAGTCCCAACTTCACGGCCAGCCCGGACCTGCACATTATTCTTTCCAAATGGCACACTTGCCTAGGCTTGTGCTAGGACAGGTGTGGCTGGTGACAATGCACAGGGGTTACCCAAGGCCACAGTGTCTCAGCGTGGGGTTCCTATGCCGAAGGAATGCCCCTCCCCTGCAAAGACCTACAGTGTCAGGCATTAGCAGAGAGAAGGGGCAAAACCTCAACATGAAACCCAATGAGGCTAGTCAGGCCAGTCACAGCCTCTGCCCCATATTCTGTGCAGAGAGAGTGTGATCTCTCTCTCTCTCTCTCTCTCTCTCTCTCTCTCTCTCTCTCTCTCTCTGTCTCTCTCTGTCTCCTCATATCTCAATGGTCCAGGATTCCCACAACTGCCCTTGGGAAGCTGGGCCTTTAAGTACCTACCCTAATGTAAATGGGGAGGAGGGAATCCCAGGACCTGGACTTGAAACCCCAGGCAAGTCCTAACATGGTCTGGGAAGGGAGATTATGTGTCCCCAAAAGAGGTTCAATATAGTCCTTGTCCCTAGAAAGCTGACACTTTAGTGGCATATGAGGGTTCCCACAGGTATAGGCAGACAGGGACAGAGGCTGAGGAAACAGAAAAGCAGAAAGAAGTAACTAACAATAACTGTTCACCTGGGGGTGGGGTGGGGTGGTAACCCAGGAAGGTTTCCCAGAGGAGGTAGCATGTGGGCTACCTGGCTAGGATTCTGACAGGCAGTGGGCATGGGATATAAGGTGTGCATACTGATCAGGATTTCTTTTTTTTTTTTAAATAGGCTTTTATGTAGCCCAAGCTAGCCTTAAATTCATTATGTAGCTTAGGAAAACCTTGAGCCTTTGAATGCTGGGATTACAGGTCTATGCCACTAAGCCTGGTGTTATGCAGTGCTGGATAGCCTCATGCAGGCTCGGCTGTATCTGATGAGCCATCTCACCAAGCCAGAGCTGAGTTCTGCAGAAGCCTGCAGGCAACTGTCCCCTTCTAGACTGCACTGAGGATTTGGGTTAAGGGTGCTAGTCCATCTCATTCGTTGGATCACTTAGGACATAGGGGTGCTAACTCTTCCAGAAAGAGGCACTTTCAGGCCAGATCCTGAGGCTGCCTCTGCCATAGACAGTAGCCCAAGAGTGTCACTATAGGGTAGAGCCTGACAGGTCTTCAACTCCTACAGGAAAGAGTGTCTTTGAATTACCTGTACAACCTATTCCTGTATTTCACACCACGCTGCGGCCAGCCAGGAAGTTCTTCCCCCTATCTAACCTACATCTCTCTTGCTGAAATGTACACCCACCTTGCTGTGGAGACAGGAATAACAAAGGCCAGAAGCTGAAATGCCTCACTGGGCAGTCAGACAGCAAGGAAGGGGGTGGGGGTGGGGTCAGTGGGCAGAGACACAACCCCTGGCGCTGAGGAGAATGGACAAGGCCCTCTTTGTGTGCATGATTAATTTATAGGCCTGGGGAGGGCCACGGGAACGTCCTGCACTGGACCTCAGAGGCTTCCCTGACCCAATTTAGAAGCTGTGTTTATTGTGTCGCTCATGTCAAACCTTCCCGGAGAGGTCTCTATTCCCAGCGTGCTCATGAATTTTCCGGGGGTTTAATCATGCACAATCTGAGAGCAATTTATTAAGAAGATTAAAGCCCCCAAATATGCTTCCACATGGACTACGAAACATGGCGAATTGATCGTCCACCACGGGCAGACGTCCCACGGCAGAAAGGTCCTTCCGCAGAGTCAATGTGGAAGGCTACAACCAGGGAAGAGGGAGAGGTGTGGGGTGTGGGGCCCCCAAGTCAGAGTCGAGGCCAACTGTGTGGGAAAAGGACATAAAGGACTGCAGGCCGAGGACATAGCTCACTTGGTACAGGGCTTGCCTGGAATGCATGCGACCCTGGTCCCATCCCCATCACCTGATAAGCCAGAGCCATCTTTGGCCACACAGAGAGGTTGAGGCCAACCTGGGCTACATGAGGCCCTAGCTCAAAAACAAGACAAAAGAACCCCAGAAGAATAGAGTGTGAGCAGTGCCCAGAGCCACACCCTGGATTTAAAGACAGTCCATCACTCACAGCAAGTGTCTCCAGTGTTTCTCCTCCATGAAGCCCTCTGGGCCACTCACAGTAGGACGAGGATCTAAGCCCTCCTAGCAGTTCCTAATGCCCCATCTGAGCCCCTTATTTTCCCACCCTGACCCTGAGCCTCCTAGAGGAGAAGCCCAGGGTTAGGTCCTCCTACCAGGAGGGGGAATTTTCATTCCCACCCTTCCTGGGGTGGGGAATAGCATGGCCCTCACTACAGTAAAGCTGAGTAGAAGACAGGAAGGAGGGGTGGTGGGGTCTCAGCTGGAGTCCTTAGAGGCTTTGAGGAAGATGGCTGCTAAAACCATGATCTGACCTTAGATGCCAAGCGTGCAGCCACAGCCTCAGTGTTTGTCTGATACCTCAGGCCTGGCCTCACCTCCCCTGACCCTCCTCCCATCTAGGATGCCACCCGGCACATGTTTGTTTCTCTCAGATAATGAGTGAGCTAAGCTGAGGGGAACCTGAGCATCCTCTGAGCCAGGTTCTACACGGAGCTCTAGTGCCCATCTCTGCGCACGCATACAACCCTACAGGTCGTGCGCTGTTTCTACCTTAAACCTCCCACGAATAACTGATGTACCTGAGCCAGGAAGCAGAGAATGGCAGAGCTGGGATTCAAACCCAGAGCCTACCCCCAGTACCTCCCCCACCTTAATCTTTAGCTGGGATGCCTTTGTCCCCAGGAGGACTTTAGTAGGGCTCAGATCCACTCCCAGATCTCTCAGCTAGCCGTCTGCTTCAGTCTCTCTTGTCCTTTCACGATCAAGGTGTGACCTTGACACAAAAAGCCTGGTCCCCAAACTGCCAGTCCAGATCCAAGCTTCTCTGCCTGGCTCTGGGCCTCCACCTGGCCCCCATGACCTCTACGCTTTCTCTATGGTCTTCCCTGTGCCAGCTGCTTTCTCGTATCTAGTTCCTTTGTTAAATATGCTTATCACCCCCATGTTCTCATTTCCAAATCCTCAAGATCCAAACGCAACACAATCTCCACAAAGCCTTCCCAGGACAGAAACCAAGTTACTCCAGGAGGGGCCCTCCCTGTTCTCACTGTCTCCCCTGAGGAGTCAGCAGAATGCAGGTCCCCTGCTGTACCGCCAGCCCATGCCCAGCAGCCCCCAGCAGCTCCTGGAAGACAATGTTGTTGCTCTTAGCAATCAGGTTCATGGAGCAAGCTTATGTGGTGCCTACTGTGGTCTACCTGACAATGAGACATAGTCCCAGATGATAAGGGTGACCAGAGAAGCCTGTGCTGGCGGCCTGTGGACACACTTCCCTGGTCACAGAGAGAAGATTTCGTCTTTCTCCCTATTGTGGACCACTTTAGCCTCTGATAATGCCTAAGGACATCTTTATAGAAAACCCTATTTAAAAGGTACAAACTACTGGAGACTGGGACTGGGACTGGGGGCTATGGGATGGTTTGGCACATACAAATATTTGCTGTGCAAAACCAAGAACCTGCGTCATGGTCTCCAGACGCCATGGGAACGGGGTGCAATAATGCAAGCACAAGCTTCTGTAATCCCACAGCCTCTATGAAGAGATGGGACAAGAGGTGGAGAACGCCCAGAGGCCCCTGTGCCTACCAACCTACTGTGAAGAGACCCAGAAACATGCTCATCAAGTCAGTCAAGGAGAGGTGAGGACCCACACCCGAAGGTATCCTCTGATCCCCACACAAGGGCGGGGGTACGTGGATATCCATACCACCCCTGGCACAAACAAACACAAACAAGCATATATTCACACCACACACACACACACACACACACACACACACACACACACACACACACACACACACACACACGGCGCTGAAATGTACGTATCACACCCTCTTTAGGACACTGTAGTGATTGTGTCAGAAATCCCAAGATCTAGAGCTCATCTTCTGAGGTGTGATGAGCAAAACCAGTATCATTTCGAGATATCCACAGCTACCACACGACATGGAAGCTGTGATTTCTTATAGAACTGCTGCATGGGGAATGCTAGGGCGGCTTATCGCCTACAACGATAATTGCAGGATTGCGATGTGTAATTGTAATGAGAGGTTAGGGGAGTGAAGGGGGTGGGGCTTCTTTCTCATGCTCCAGGGCTTAGTGCTCTGGAATCCCTGCAGAGACTCCCTGGGACCCAGAACCAGGATAGGAGCCCTGAGGTGTCATGTGGAGTGGGCGTGCACTTGTCCTGGACCAGATTCTAGCTGTGTGACCTGCAAGTTCCTGTCTCTACTACCACAGACCCAGCACCAAGGACCTGCGCCTCTGCTCATGGGTATAGTTGATCCATGGTTGCCAAAGCCCCTCAATGACTCGGGCAAAACCATCCCTCAGAGAAGCTCTGCCCGGACAGCCCCTGACACTCCTCAGGGAACTTGTTTTATGTCCCAAACAAGCGAGGCTGACAGGGGATAAATTGCCAAGGAAGGCTGGAGTGGGCTCTGACTGTCTGCACGGCGCCCGCCCAGCCATCCCTCTGTACCCAGTGCTGTCTGCTCTGTAGAGAGAGGAACGCACCATCAATTATCTGGGGAGAAAGGGCGCCATAAGGACTCGCCCAAACACTGCACAGGGAGTGTGTTCCTGGCCCCTGGGATATCAGGCTCTCTTCCTCCTGGATGCCAGCAGGTCACCTTCCAACCTGGGGGCCTGCCCATATCTCTAAGCAGATGTTCTTTACATACTGATTCCCTCAGGGAAGGGACATACACACCCCTCCCCCTCACCAGGCACACACCTCGAGCCTGTTCTGAGCCCTGTAAGTTGTACTAGAGCTGTATCTCTGGCTTCCCCGAGGTCCCACTGCCCACCCTAGCCTTCATCTCAGGCCCAATTAGGTTACCTTCACAACACCTCCACGAAAACTGCCTATCACAAATGTGTCTCAAGCAACCCTCCTACCAGCCCTAAGGAGGACACTACAGTTACTACATTTTTAAGAAATAGAACTAGAGATATTATGTAACTGGCCCAAGACAGCGCAGCTGACCTGTGACAGAGTCAAGGCCTAAGCCCAGTTGGTCTGGCTTCAAATCTCTCCATTAGCAGCTTCTAATTAGAGCTTCCTTTGTAACCACAGGCAGCCAGATTGTCCAGAGAAAGTGTGCTGGTCCTTCCACCCAGCTCTGCCAAGGGTCTCCTCAGAATCTAGGAACCTGGGTCTTCATACTTATACCTCCCACGGCTCCAGTCCTGCCTGCTCCAGAACATACCCCTGCTCTTTACGTGACCCAGTATCTCAGAGCTGCCCAGGCTTCAGCAGACGTCACCAGCACTCAGAACTTTGCCTCATCATCTCCCTCCTTACCCATAGCCAGACCCAAACGCCTACAGGTGTACTTTCAAGCCAAAGATGTTCTTGCTGGCAGGTGAGCCAGTGTTCTTGATAGCTAATATCTGCTTTGAAATTGTTGGGATGGGGGTCCACCCGAACCGCACCACCCTGATGATGCCAAGTGAGCCTAGAAATGGCACCACAGATACCGCCGGCACCAGGGACATCCCCAATCCAGAGTCTCAACCTTGCCACTGGAGTTCCTCTGCAGTCTCCCAGAGCTCAAGAAGAGCCCAGAAAGGCCAGGCTCAGGGCCAGGAAAAAGGTTCAGAGGGTAAAGCACTTGCTGCCAAGCCTGACAGCCTGAGTTTGATCCCCAGAACGACACGGTAGAGAGAAAGAACCAATCCCTGTAAGTTGTTCTGACCTCCACTGTATGCCATGGCATGCATACATGCATGCACACACACAAAATATTGTTTCTAAATTAATAGTGTGGGGGCAGGCCCAAGCTCAAGTTGCAAGAGCCATTTCTACTCCAGACACATGGCAGGGTTAAGGTCAAGGCCATTTCTGGTGAGTTCCCTGCAGTGGCCATTCTTCCAGACAGTGGGACACTGATGCTTGAGTCTGAAGAGAACCAGAAGAAGGATCCCGAGACACTAGGAGGCTGATCAACTTCAGGCTGCCGATGCTCTAGGCCACAGCCACAGCCACAGAGAGTTCCATGCCTGAACTAGGAAGAGGTCTCCAAAACATCTTACTGAGGAAAAGATACAACCTTCAGGAAGACTATTATCCAGAAGGAACCTTAACAGAATCATAGCTATCTCATAGTTTTATATTTACATGAAATTGTGAGAGCACAAGGAGAGAGCTTCTCAAGCACCTCTCACAGGATGGTTCTGCTTGCAGGCTCCACCCAGGCCCTGTCCAGCCCTGGACCAGCTGCATCCCCCGGCACAAACCACAGGGGCAAGAGCAGCTTCAGCTTCTGTGGAGGGCAATACACTAAAAACTACAGATGCACAGAAGGTACAGTGTGAGCCAGGCATGGTGGCGCACGCCTTTAATCCCAGCACTCGGGAGGCAGAGGCAGGCAGATTTCTGAGTTCGAGGCCAGCCTGGTCTACAAAGTGAGTTCCAGGACAGCCAGGGCTATACAGAGAAACCCTGTCTCGAAAAACCAAAAAGAAGAAGAAAGAAGAGAAGGAGGAGGAGGAGGAGGAAAAAGAAGAGGAATAGAAAGAAGAGGAAGAAGGAGAAGAAGGAGAAGAAGGAGAAGAAGGAGAAGAAGGAGAAGAAGGAGAAGAAGAAGAAGAAGGAGAAGGAGAAGAAGGAGAAGAAGGAGAAGAAGGAGAAGAAGGAGAAGAAGGAAAAGAAGAAGATACAGTGTGATCCATAAAACGTGTATTCGGAGAACTGGACATTTGGTGCAAGTCTGTGACCCCAACACTCACAAGGCTAGGGAGGGCAGGAGGATCATTAATTAGTCGTCTGAGGTCAGTCTGGACTACATTGTGAGACCCTGTCTCAAAAACACCTGAGGGGAGAGAAGAAAATTCATAAATTCTCTTTTACATGCTATCCCTTGGGTAAACTCTCACAACCATATGTACATGTGTAAGGATGTCTGTGTACTCCTCTGTATGGTAGCAGGGAAAAATAATGACTAGTATCCAGGTCGCTAATATTGGGATAATTCCTAAGGAGAGGACACTAACCACAAAGTGAGGATGCATGGAGCCATGTATGCCCTAAGGTAGAATGTACACTGTATGGAGCCATGTACACCCTAAGGTAGAATGCACACTGTATGGAGCCATGTATGCCCTACGGTAGAATGCACACTGCATGGAGCCATGTACGCCCCGAGGTAGAATACACACTGTATGGAGCCATGTACGCCCCAAGGTAGAATGCACACTGTACTTCAGGATATGTGGCATGATCACCAGGCTGTCAGGCCTCAGGACAGGACTTACAGGAAGAATCTTGGTTTCCAGTTTCTAATTTTTTCCCCCAGTTCTGGGGATTAAGTGCCAGGCTCTATGCCTGGTAGGCAAGTGCTCTTTCTACCAGTGCCTACACCCCCAGCCTCAGCCTGTATGGTTCAATTTGATGGGGATGCTGATAGTGGCAGAGACTATGCATGGAGGGGCAGAGAAGAGCTCTCTCCATACTCTTAGCTCATTTTTCTTGGGAACCTAAAATTGTTGTCAAAGTAAAATCTATTAAAAGTGAAAAAACCAGGGGCTGGAGAGATGGCTCAGCAGTTAAGAGCACTGACTGCTCTTCCAGAGGTCCTGAATTCAATTTCCAGCAACCACATGGTGGCGCACAGCCATGTGTAATGGGATCTGATGCCCTCTTCTGGTGTGTCTGAAGAAAGTGAAAAAAACGTGGAAATCTTTAGAAATTAAAAACACAGGGCAACACTCTCTCCAAAGTCAGGACTGCTGGGTTGAATCCCCAAGGGTGGAGATTTAGCATTCTTTCGGAAGCCCCAAATTCCAGACTGATTCCAGCTTGGAGAGGAACAGGAAATTGGAATCTTACCTAAAGCTGGAACTGGGGTACCACTGAGGTCTCCCTGGAAAGCTGTGTCTAGCGTATTTTCAATTTGTCCTACTGGAATGCCTCACACCTTCCTATGAAGCTGTTCGGTGTCGCTCTCTCCAAACCCCATTCCGATCAGAAGCCCTCTGCTGTGAAGCACAGACTGCCTGAGGACAGTGCGCATCCTGCTCATGGATCTCTCTGTAGCCTCTGGAACTGGCCAGCGCCTGGCACAAGGCAGGGGCTCATTAAACACACAGAGCCAATGGATGCCCTTCCACTCACAGTAGTATCTCTCAAAGCCACTGAAGCCTGTCTAGACATCTCCCTGGGGCCACTCATCTGGCCTTGAGTTATAACCCCACGACCACGTTTGCAGCTCCTGAGCCTACACCCTGATGTGGGCCGCCAATCTCATAGCCCACTTGGCTCAGAAGCATCAAAGCAGAGATGAGTCAGGAAGGGAAAAACAGAATCATGGGAAATATGACCTCTGCCCAGCTGATACAACCCTTGATGGCCATCAGACTGGCTGGAAATCCCATTTAAAAGAAGCTGCCAGATTTGAATGTCAAGATCTTCTTATTGCTATCATGTAGATAACTAATACTCACTGAAGACTGAACAACATGGTCAGACTGTAATCCAGCATTTGGAAGGGTGTGGTGGGATTGTGAGCTGGATGCAAGCCTAGATAGCATGCCAAAAACCCTGCCTCAAAAATAAAGACTAGTTAAGAGCTCTTCCAGAGGTTCTGAGTTCAAATTCCCAGCAACCACATGGTGAAGAAGGGGGAAGGAGAGGGGGGAGTCAGACAGACAGACAGACAGACAGACAGACAGACAGACAGACAGACCAGAGAGATGGCTTAGGGCTCAGTGGTTAAGGCCACTGGCTGCTCTACAGACCCAGGCTCAGTTCCCAGCACCCTAGACGGCAGCTCACGTTTGTTAAATTCAGTTCCAGAGGATCTGATCCTTCCTTGGCCTCTTCAGGAACCAGGTACACACACACATGCTGTACAGACATATATGAAGGCAAAACATCTATACTCGGAAAATTTTTTAAATTTCTTTTCAAGACAGGCTTTCTCTGGGTAGCCCTGGCTGTCCTGGAACTTGCTCGTTAGACCAGGCCTGCCTCTTCCTCCCCAGTGCTGGGATTAAAGGTGTACACCACCAATCATCCGGCTTTTTATTTTAATAAATAAAAATAAACAGAGCTGGGTGTGCATCAGAGTGACAGAAACACTGGCCCAGCATAGTTGAAACCTTTGGTTCCATCCCCAAAGGACAAGCAGAGAGAACAAACACTACACAGCCCCATGACATGGGGCTACATTATGCCTGATTTAGCTCAGACTCTGGCCAACGGTAGTCTGGGGGATGATAGCTCAGAATCCTGAGCAGACACCGTTTAATTTGTGTGTACTAGCAGGGCAGGGAGAGGCCTCTGGCTTGACAATCAGGAGCTGGCTGGCCTTGGGCATGCCCAGCTATTACCATCTGCAAAATAGGGCTGAGAACTGCTAGCCACCCACCTAGCAAGGACCACACAAAGCTTAAGTTAAGTAGACAGGCCCCAGGCAGCAAAGCATCTCTCCAACACCAAAGCCTTTTATGAGACAGTTTCCTCATGTAGTCCTGGAAGGCCTGGAACTCGATATGTAGACCAAGATGGTCTCAAACTGGGGTTAAAGGCATATGCCACTTGAAACAGCCTCAGTGCCCCCAAGAGAGACACTTGTGCCTAAAGCAGGGTGGTCGGACCCACTGACATTCTTCTGGTTTGGAGACTCCAAGTTCTGTGTCCTGAGAACCCCTCCCTCCTGGCCTGGTCATCTTAGCCAAGGGGCTAGCCTTTCTGAAGGTGAACTCACCTGACAAATGTTTACTAAGAACCTTGGGCAGATAGAAAGCCAGACAAATCAAGACTCTCAAGAGCTTTCATCCTCTGTGGGAAACACATAAACAAACCGCAGGAAATCAGAAAGGAATGATGTTTCCAGAACAGTGAGGTTCACTAAAGGAGCCTGGTGTGGGCCATAGAATTCTGAGCTACGTACATGGCGATGGGATAGCCAGCTCAACCTATCCCCTATCCTGGCTCTCTACTCCATTCCTTAAGGGGAGGAAAATAGTTTAAAGTGATGCATGGGTTTCTTATCATTCTGTGTTCATACAAATGAAAACTCACTTTGGACTTGAATCAGGAAAAGTAGCTAAACCTGAAGTTATATCTGCAAAAAGAAATGGTATGTATGATATAGTGTAGTGGATGGATATATATATACACATATACATAAACATATACATACATATATATATATTTGCATGAAGATTTGGTTTCCTGTTTTGTAAATAAAGAAATATCTCTAGGTAAATATGTACAATTATAGACATGTATATATGTGTGCAAGGTACAAGGAAAAATCAAAGTTTCATGCAGAGACTAAATGGAGAAGGATCACTGTCTTTTAAATTTATTTTATTCCATTGCTTGCTTTCTTTGTTTTTCAGACAGGGTTTCTGTAGCCTGGGCTGGCTTCCAACTCATGATTCTCCTGCTTTAGCCTCCCAAATACTTCCCTAGCTGGAGTTGCAGGTATGTACCTGGCTGGGTCAGTCTTTTTGACTCATGGTCAGGGAGCCTCCCCAAGGGAATTTTCAAGGTGCAATTGCTATCGGACCTAAAGTGGAGGGCAGGGACCCAGGGAATGGGGTACAGAAAGAAGACAAGCCGCAACACCCCATAATCCTGTTTGCCAAGAGTTAACTGCCTGGCCCTCGATGAAGCAGGGTGGTTCTCACCCCAAGAAGACCTCTAAGAGTTGAAGACAGTGGGGACCAGTGTCCCTGGTAAGGCAATTATCTTCTCCCACTACCCCCCTCACACCCACAGGACTGTCACTCTCCCAGTCCTATCTGTCCCATGCTTGCTGTGAAATGATCGCTCCTCGGGGTCAAGTGACCATTTGGCTTCCCTCCTGGGGGCTAGAGTTGGGGAACAGTGGTATTTCCTAAGCCACTAACAACTGACAGCTGCTCACTATTATTTGTCTGCTTCTGTTTTGCTTTCATTTACATTACTTAATGTATCTAACAGTCCTGGTCCTGAAAAGGGGAAAATCATCTCCCAGCAGAGAGGTAATTTGGAGCTTCAGACCCCTACTGTAAGCAGAAGGGGCCCTGTGACACAAGGCCCAGACCATCTGACAACACCCACATGGCCATCCACATGGGAGCCTGGGAATACAGAGCTTAGCCCTGTATCAGGTCGTAGGGCCCTATAACCACCTGCTTCAAGCCCCACCACCACTGCCACCAGCACCACAGCCACCGCCACCCCCATTGTGGAGGTACCTACCCCATGCTTAGGAGGTGGCCCTCCTCATCAGGCCAGGCACTACACAGGCTCAGCTTCATGTATCAAACTATAAATCATACAGAGTCCATAATGGCAAATGCTCCCAGGAGCCACGGGTGTGTGGGGCGGGGGGGAGTAAGAAACATGATCAGCCATGCTCTTCTAGCTGCAGGCAGGGGCTAGACTGAGAAGCCCTGTGTTTCTGCTGCCCCTCACCCCACTCCCTGCTGGCTTTGCAAGGGAACTCTGAAACCGTAGGGGCATTCAGCTTCCTGGGGCTACAGAAAGAACCTGAAGATGGAGGTCTCCTAGTGGAACTCGGATCACTTGAACATTGACTGAGTGGTAGGGACTACAACTGCTGAACACAGGATGTCCCCCCTAAGTGACTGCCCAGAAGATTTGCAAAGTTCCCTTGTATCTGTTGAGGGAGATGGGGAACTGGTAACCTGAGAAGGGGCCAAGGCTAAGCTATCTGCCAGGGGCCACTAAAGTCAGGCTCAGAGGTACAGGAGATGGTGCCCAAGGGAAAGTGGCTGGTTTGCAGGCCAGGAAGGAGGGGAGGAAGGAGAGAGACTCCCTGGCTGAGGTGGAGCAGGAAGGGAGGGGAGTGGAGGGGAACCTGCAAGAGGGGAGCTGTCCAGAAGAGAGGAAGTGGTCTGCAGGGGGAGCTTCCCAGTTGGCTTTGAGGCAAGCGTCATGCCACCTCCTCATGTTTTATCTGACTTCAGTGGGATCAGCAGAAGGGAAATAGAAACAAGAGTGGGAGGAGTCTGGGTTCAGAGACTTTGGCACCCTGGGTGTGAATGGACCTTCCAGATGAGGGGTGGAGGATAAGAAGAGAGCACCAGAGTAGGGCCCTCAGTGTGAGGAGATAGGAGCCGAGCCCCACAGGTGTCTGAGAGGCTAATGGGAGCAGTGGCTCCAAAAGCAAGAAGCACCCAGAGCCATGTGGGTACTCAGCCTGCAGAGGCTGCCTGGTAAAAAATGGCGGATACCACGAAGGTAGTAATAAGGGCCTGAGACATATTAGCCAGCTATGGATGCGTCCAAGAAGCCAAGAGGCTGCTACTGTCATCCCATCTTACAGATGGGCAAGTCAGCAAAGAGCATCAAACTCAGCTGAGCCCATGGACCCATTTAAACACCTTGGAATGGAGCTGCAGGTAGGGAGGGGTGGCCAGCATTTGCTAACTGGTCTGTTAGGTCTCCTAAGGGGCATAGGTGACCAGGCAGGGAGTGACAGCCAGGCCTCCAGCTGGGCAGGGTAGGAGGGAGGGGAGTCTGGCCCAGGATCCAGCAACTTCCTCTAGCAGCTGGCCCTGGCAGCCAGAATAGGAACCTGCCATATGAGCAGAAGGGTTTGGACGGAGGGCGGGAAGGACCTTTAGTTTTTGTTCAAAACAATGACCAGCCAAAGGATTTGATGTCTACAATATTTGACTGTGCTAAATTTGGCACGCAGGGTGGGGCAGGCACAGTACATACAGCCCTGCTAACTTTGATTTCACATTCTGGTCCCTTGTTTAGCTCCTCTATCTGCACTCCTACACAACAGGAACCTGCCTCCTAGGGCTTTGTCATGGGAGAAAATCAAATTACTTCAAACCCACAAAGGTTTAGAGGTCAATAAGATAACCATTCATTATCCTATTAGGACTTCACACCTAAACCAGAAAAGGCTCAGTTTAATTCAAAGGATTTAATCACTATTTCAGAGACCAAGGATGAGCTACCAGAGCTCATAAAAGTCATGACCAAGACCATGCCACAGGCTACCCAAATGTAAAGACAGGTCAATTCTTAGCAAACCCTTGCTAAGAAAAAAAAAGGTGGTGGTGGGGAAACAAACTAACAAAAAAACCAAAGTTCTGCCTCAGTTTCTCTCAAAAGCGGTGGCCTTGTGTAATCCAGTGGGAAAGTCTGTAGATCTGAGCCACAATAGCACCCAGCATATAGTAGACATTCAGTGGACACAAGCTGACGGTGTCATCCCAAACAGCACCTCTGTCCTGTCACAGCCTGAGGACTCAGAGGTATCCCTGGCATCCTCAGAATGGCAGGGCCACTCCTTCAGGGAGCTATCCACCATCCTTTAGCACTGCGGGTCATTTCTCTCTCTTCACAAACAGAGCCCACTGTATAAGCCCTGATGGGGTAAGTCTCACTATACAAACTGAGCTGGCCTTGAACTTGCAGTGATCCTCCTGCCTCTGCCTCCCGAGTACCAGGAATATGGGCACGCACCATCCTGACAAGCAGATTGTTTCCTGAATCTGGAGGATGACAGGATTTGGTCAGTGGGCTTCGAAGCCCCGATGGTTAGACTCAGAATCGTTCAACATTATTTAGTTTTGATGCAACTGTTTTCAGCCCTTACAAGCATGTCCCCACCCCACCCCAGTGCTGGGGGTGGAGCCCAGGTCTCTGGCACACAGTAAACACCTTTCCCCACTGAGCCACATTCCTCAGCCTGCTTTAAAGCACTTGTAAGACAGCACAGTTCAGACAGGACTCAGCTAGATGTACCCACAGCTTGTGCCCCACCTCCTACCACCCCACTACCAGGCAAGGATACCAGCGGTGCCACCCTTCCATGCTGAGCCCAGACACACCCAAGGGACCACTCTGAAGGGGAGGTTGCTTCCTTTAGCTTATAGATGCTGGAGAGCATTTCTGCTGATATGATGTTCACAGTGTCAATTCCCAATTGGGGATAAATGTTTCTACACATACCCATTGAATCTAATCACTATTTTTTTTTTTTTTTTGGTTTTTCGAGACAGGGTTTCTCTTTAGCCCTGGCTGTCCTTGAACTCACTTTGTAGACCAGGCTGGCCTCGAACTCAGAAATCCGCCTGCCTCTGCCTCTGCTGGGATTAAAGGCGTGCGCCACCACGCCCGGCTAGTCACTATTTTTAAATTTTACTTATTAAAAAAAAATTTTTTTAAAGGACTGTTCTGCCTGCAGGTGTGTGTGTGCCTGGTGCTTTTGACATCAGAAGAGGGCATCTGATCCCCTAGAACTGGAGGTACTGATGGTTGTAAGGTGTGTGTGGGTGCTGGGCAACAAATATAAGTTCTCTGTCACCGGGCAGTGGTGGCACACACCTTTAATCCCAGCACTTGGGAGGCAGAGGCAGGTGGACTTCTGAGTTCGAGGCCAGCCTGGTCTACAGAGTGAGTTCCAGGACAGCCAGGGCTATACAGAGAAACCCTGTCTCGAAAAACCAATAAAATAAAACAAACTAGTCCTCTGCCAGAGCAGCAAGTGCTCTTAACTACTAAGCCATTGCTCCAAGTCCAGGTCTAATCACTATTCTGAATGTGTTTCGGGGCCTCCTGGTCCGGTTTATTT
This sequence comes from Mus minutoides, assembly GCA_902729485.2. Classification (NCBI taxonomy): domain Eukaryota; kingdom Metazoa; phylum Chordata; class Mammalia; order Rodentia; family Muridae; genus Mus; species Mus minutoides. The sequence continues at coordinate 1,778,954 of LR749746.1, forward strand.
GCCCCCTTCCTGCTAGGGTTGGTACCCTCTCTCTCCAGCTTAGTGAAGAAACAGAGTTGGGAGAAGGTGAAAGCAAGAAAGACAGGCAGGCAGGCAGACAGACAGACAAATGGACGGACGGACTCTGTCAAGTCTGGCGAGCTGATCTGGGGGAGGCTTTGGTCTCTGGTGGCAGAAGGCCCTTGTGGACCCCCATGTAAGCACTGAGTTGGACAGCTGAACTGAGTAGTGTCTCAGGGCAACAAAGATTCCCGAGTTCCCAGGGGTCTCTGTGGGTTCAGGAATCTCAGTCCAGAAGCTGAATAGATACATACTCAGGTGACCAGGCATGGTGCCAACTTCAGTTGAGAGTCACACGGAGCCAGAGAAACTGCCCCTCCCTAAGCACTGAAGATTGTGGGAGCCCTACATCAGGAAACTCAGAGGACTCTCCTGCGCTGCAAAAATTATCCATTTCCTCATCAGAAAAGTAGGGGTGTCCGGCTGAGCATGGTGGCCAACTCCATTAATCCCAGCCCTCAGGAAGCAGAGGCAGGAAGATCTCTGGATCTCTATGAGTTCAAGGCCAGCCTAGTTTACAGAGTGAGTTCCAGAACAGCCAGGGCTCTGTAGAGAGACCCTGTCTAAAAAGCAAAAACAAACAAAAGGGCAGGTATTCCAATGCCATGTGATGCCCAGACCACAGCCCATGAACAAAGTCGCTTGGTCTAAGCCACATAAGAAGGGATGCTCTCTGTGAGAAGAAACAGGACCCATGGGCCTGGGAGCTCCTTTTCTGTAGTGAGCAAGGCAGGGAGCGGGAAGGAGGCTTCCACAGGAGTCCTTCATGGGACCTTGAGAGGACAGAGTGAGGAGTTCCCACCCCAGCTCTGCCTCCCACATCAGTAACAACAGTGTGAAGGCAGGGCTATTCGCTGGGGACAGACTACAGGGGAACTCCACCCTTCAGCCCTGGCAGAGCTCTCCACTGGCAGACAGGCTTCAAGCCCTGCACAGTCCCTGTGGAGTCAGGTGTAATGGTCAGCCCTCCCCTTCCAAGGAACTGCCGTGCCTCCAGCCACAGTTCCAAGGCCAGCGTGTGGGTCTGCCCAGGAACTGAGGTCAGGTTCCCTCCAGACAGATGCTCTCCTCAAAGCTCTCCACCCAGGCCTCCTGGGAGACAGATGGAGAGGGCCAAGGCCAGGGTCAGGCCAGAGCCAGTGCCCAGCAGGACGATCTTGAAGCCCATGGGAGATGACAAGCTGTCTTTTACTCACTGCCCAGAGATGACCTGCCCAAGTCTGTGTAACCCACGTACGAATTCCAGGTCTAAACAAAACACATTATCAATGGTCTCCATTCTGGCCCCTCTGTCAGCAGCTGTCAGCAGCAACGCCTTTACCAGGAAAGGCTTGCCAGGTGATGCCTGCCTCTGTGGCAGCACCAAATTACCCAAATCAATTACTCCAAGGAAGAACTCCGGCAGATAGACAATAGAATAAAAATGGCAGGTAATTCCCACTGGCGGGTAATTGGTCCCATGAGAATTTCAAATAATAAAAGCAGAATTGAAAAGAAGGCATTTTCCCCTAGAAAGTCAGCAAGAGAATGCGAAAAAGAAAACAGAAGACACCCCCCTCCTAGCTGCCTTCCTCTGCAGGGGAACCACCACAGAGCCACCATGGGCCCATGAGGCTGAGGTGGGGTAAAGCGGGGACAATTCTAGGGTGCTCAGGCATGAGGGGACACTCGATTCTCATGTCTTGGGCTCAAGTGGCAGTTCATCTCTGTATTCCAGGTGATCTGAGCCTCTCACTCAGGACAGGCTTTCCCAGAGCAGGACCTTTCCTGTCATCCCTTCCCTTCCTGCACCTGACTATGGTACAAGGACCTGCCTCGGCCTCAGATGGTGATGGAGGAGCAGGTCCCTGTGTACCTGAAACCAGCTGTGGTGCGCACACACACACACACACACACACACACACACACACACACACCACTTGCCTCGGTTGCCTTAATTGTCACACTGGGGCGATGCCATCAAACTGTTATATAAATAAAAGTGGCCTGCAGTGCCACTTCAAGAGTATTACAGATGGGGGCTGGAGAGATGGCTCAGCAGTTAAGAGCACCAGCTGCTCTTCCAGAGGTCTTGAGTTCAATTCCCAGCAACCACATGTTAGCTCACAACCATCTGTAATGGGATCTGATGCCCTCTTCTGGTGTGTCTGAAGACAGCCAACAGTGTACTCACATGAAACAAATCTTTTTTAAAAAAGAATGTTACAGAGCCTGCTTGTTGGCATTCCGTGGAAAAGTCCTGTAGTCAGGATTTGGAGATTTCTGGAATAAACAAAAGTCAGCCACAGTAGGACTTCTCAGAGCCTTTTAAAGCACTAATGCAGATTGGCACTCTACAATGGACCATGACCAGTGTGGCCTTTTTCTTACCAGCCAACCATTCACGACACAGACTAGGCTGACAACGATGGAAGGAACCCAGTCCAGCAAGGACAGAACAAGGCACTAGAGGGGGTCATAGGAAGTTTTCAAAATGGCATATGTTCCTAAAGAAAAGGACGAGACCCGTGGGCAGACACAGGGTAGCCCAAAGGGAGGCCAGCACGGGGCAGTGTGACCATACTTGGTTGTGGCTGTCAACTGCTAAGAAGGAAAAAAGCTGAATGGAGGAGGGTCTGGGGGTAAAGAACACAGTGGGAACTTTTCGAAGTGCCTGGCTAAAAATAAGGTCTCAAGTAAGGCTCTGTTCCACATGCAGGGCATTGTGGGAAACAGCTCTCAAGCTGTCCTCTGCTCTCTAGCCAAGTGACGTGGTACTTCAGTTCACAAGTGCTAAGTGGCAGAGCAGAGACTCAGGATTCCAGTACAATTTCAGACTAATGCACTTAACCCCTGCCTCCCCGCCCCCCCAACCCCCAGCCACGATGCAGAGAGGGAGCTAGAGCCACCAGGATGGACAGGAGTCACCGATTCCTAGCCATGAGAAGCCTGCTTGATTTTTAATTTACATCCCCACTGAGCAGCTCTTTCCAAATATCTGCATAGGTCACTCGTTTTAAGTATTTATAAGGAGCCTTCTCTATGATCCATCCATGAGTGAGCATGAAAGCCCAAATGGGAAACTGGCCCTGAAAGAGACGCGTGGCTGAACCCATCAACGCTCTCAGCTAGACTGATGCTTTCCCAGTGCACGGCTGCAGTGATTCACAGGGCCTGGGAGCTGTGCTGTCCTAGATGGACACGGACCTGGGGAGGCGGGGGTGGGGGGGTGGGGTACCCTATCATCCCAAATATGACACTTCCATTAGAAGGAAGAAGTCACCAGACCCTTTCCTGTCCCTGTTCTGGAAAGGAAGCAAAATTATGTGCCTTAATTCAATTAGGTAATTAAGTAGACAATGCGAAGAGAAATTCCAGCAAGGATATAAATACTCTAACCCACAGCCGTGGGTGAAGCAGATGTCAACAACAAACAGGAACTCTGGGAGAGGGGAGGACGGATGGAGGCGGGGGCTGAGGTGTGTTCCCTCCAGGGTGGTTTATAATTACCCAGGCCAGCCCTGATAAGCACTTTGCAAGCCTTACCTCACCTAAGTCTCAAAACAACTTAGTGATGAAAGTGGGGCCATTTGAGGGAAACTGAGGCAGAGGTGTCAAATGGACCTGCCTGCGGGCTCACAGGAGCACACAGGAGCCTGCAGGATCCTTCCTGTCCCTCTCTGCTCCTGTCCTCAGAGCATGCCAAGATAAAGTGGGCTCTCTGGCTGTCTGGAGTCAAGCAGGAAAATGAGGTGAGATTTAAGGCCTCCTGGGCTCCTCAAGGTCTCCCTGGTCAGGCCAGGCCTGGGCTCTCCTCATCCCAGCACTCAGAGCTGAGGGATGGCTGAGTCCAGGCAAGCTGGGAAAAGTGATTTTGGACAAACCTGCATGCTGCAGTTTTAACACCGGTCTTGGCATGGCTTAAGGCCTCCATCCTCTGGGAAGCCCCTGACCTCCCTGCCCCACCGTCTACACCAACCACCTGGCCCTCTAAAGGCAGAGCATGCTCTCTCTACAGAGGGGAAAAGAGCAAGAGGAGAGAGCCAAACCTCCGCCCACCTCTTCCTCACAGCGGGTGGTCTTCAAACCACACATACATGGTGCCTTCCTGCACAGCAGACAGGGGCAAAGGTGGACGCAGGCCCCAGAACTAGAACCTTTGTTAACCCCTTTCTCTCCGCACCAAATTCATTCCTTTGAAAATCCACATTCACAGATCATTTTGTTGGGCTGACTTAACCCTACCCCCAACCAACCCATGTATATAACTTTACAAGAAAATGAATATTATATAAAAAAAAATAAAATCTTTCAAACTCACATGGTCACGCCCAGAACTTTGTTGGGGGTGGGGGTAGGGGAGCAAAAAGTATGGGAAAGAGGCGTTGGCTTGGCCAAGCTCATAGTTGAGTATTCTACAACTGCTAAGACATCTTCTTTAAAATAAAAACGTCCCTGGAGAAGAGCAAGCAGGGACAGAGGCCCTGGTATCCATCACAATCAGATGCTTACACTGTGCACAGCACACTGTGTGCTCTCCATGTCTACTTCGAACCTGACAATCGCCCCACAAATAGGCCGTGCTGCCCCTAGTTTCTAGAGGGCTACTGAGGAGGGAAGTGAGGGGTGAGGTCAGCACCAGCTGCAAATCCAGGAGCAAACCCTGACCACCCTCCTTTCCCAGTCCCTGGTGGCACCTTTGAGTACTCCCCAGGACTGTCACAGACCTCATTCCAAACTCAAATTAACACCTTAGTCCATAGAAAACTCAGTACCTTCCTGAGTGCTGGGTACAGAGACAGGTAAGGGATTGACACCAACTGCCCCCAGAGCCAGCAAGCTAACCGACAGACAAGAGAGCCGCTCTCCTCTGTTCCCATCCTGGCTGCTCAAGGACAGTGTCAGAGGCGGGAAGCAGAAAAAGAGGCTACTGGGGCTGGCGAAACGGCTCAGTGGTTAAGAGCGTGGACTGCTCTTCCGAAGGTCCCGAGTTCAAATCCCAGCAACCATGTGGTGGCTCAGAACCATCCGTAACGAAATCCGATGCCCTCTTCTGGAGTGTCTGAAGACAGCCACAGTGTACTTACATATAATAAATAAATAAATCTTTTTAAAAAAAAAAAGAAAGAAAGAAAAGAAAAGAAAAAGAGGCTACTAAGAGAAGGGACTCCCTGCTCACCCTGCCTGGCTTGCTATATCTATTTCTCTTTTCACGGTCCCTCATGAGGCCATCACACAGCTGTTGGATGAGCAGGACACAGCCTTATGCCGTAAGCTGTGGCGTCACGAAGACCTGTATTCAAATCCTGCCCTGGCACCTCCCTACCTGGTGACCTTGAATAAGTCCCAAAGATCTCAGGTTCTGTTCTGAGACCCAATGAGCTAATGCTCAGGAAACCTAGTGTCTGGCCTGTAGGATGTGCCCAGAAAGTGTGAGCTGCTGGCTAGTTATTTGTATTATAGCTCAGAGAGGTCGGGTGCCTTGCCTGGGCTCAGGCAGACAGCCAGCACGAGGCACAGCAAGTGTTGACATCAGGTTCCAGGTCTGATCTAATCCCTTTCTTGACACAGAGCCCCTCTACAGGGAAGCTATGAGAAAACATAGCTCAAATATTTATTATGCCTCAGTGGGTTCCCTGGGCCTACAGCTCATAGGCCGAGTACAAAGTCCCAACCAACAGGTTTGTTGTTCTACACACACACACACACACACACACACACACACACACACACACACAAACCACTAAGAGGCTCACAGTGGAAGTTCCCAAACCTTGGCATCTTCCCCAGACCAGAGGTGAGTGGTGAGCTCATGCCTGTGACTAAGCCACACTGACGCCAGGAGCCCTCTCTGGGAACCCAGAGACTTGGCTTCTAGCCCCAGAAGGAGTCACGATGCAAAACCAGGGTGCTTCCAGAGGTAGGGATCCCCAGCTCCTGTTGCTGAGATTAGGATGGTCCTGCCAAGTGGGGCGGCCTTGCAGCCAAGGGCCAACAGGGGCCTGGAAGGCAGGAGTTGAATTCCAGTTCAGACATGAACTTAGTGAAGTTTCAGGCTAGCCTGGCCTTTAATCACAGTGGTAAGGATAAGTGGGTACCAACTGCTTCTGGTGGTCCATCCGCTCAGGTCCTGCTCATCTGTGGCCACAGCTGAGCTGGAAGACGCTGAGCTCATGCAGGTACTGAGAAGTAGAAGCCAGTGTTGAAGGAGGGGATTGGGCGGGCAGCCTGGAGAAGGCGGCCTGGATGGGGAAGTAAAACAAGCCAGGCTTTGAGGCTGGAAGCCTGTCACACGAGAGTCCTGCAGAGGTTCCTCAGAGTCAGGCCAGGAAAGAACAGCCTCTGGATACAGCCTCGTCCCTGCTGGCTTTCCCTTCTCTCACCTCTGAAAGTGGAGATGGACAACCTGGACCACCTACTTTAAAAACTAGAAAGAGCAGAGAAACTCTTTCTGTGCAGGCTTTCCCCAAAGCTGGCTCTTCCTAGACTTCACCAGCAGCAGAAAACGGGGTCTCCTGGCATAAGGAGAAGTGGGATGTGAGCAGACTTTAATACAGTCAACCTTAGAAGAGTGCCTCTACCAAAGACAGAAGCAGCACCGTGCTCCTTACAGATCAGAGCACCGCCATGCTCTGTGACCCTCAAAGGCTCCCCATCATCCAGGAAATCATATTCACAATCTCTCCGGGTTTGCTTTGTTTTAGAAACAGGGTCTCCTCTCACTCGGGCTGGCCTGGGACTCATGAGGCCTTTCCTCAGCCTCCTGAGTTTTGAGGTCACAGGTGTAAACTTGCAACCCCTAACCCCAATCCTTATTACATCATTGAAGGTGCCCAAATTGGGGTCTTCATGACAGTTCTCTGCCTCAGACTCATCACCACCTCCCCGTTCCCTGACCTAGCAGGACACAGCTTTCTGCTGCTCTCTGGCCTGCAGCCTTTCTTGTTGGAGACTTGATTCATCTCTGGCCCTCCTGCCACCTTTAGCACTTGGCTGAAAAGTCTGCCTGACCTGCATCCCCTCCTCAGTCTGACTTGCCCTGGGCTCCTTAGAGCACAGATAAATGAGGCTGGGGACCTGGGTGGATTCTGGATGCAGTGTCCGGGTGCAGCCAGACACTGGGTGCACCTTCCCTCTGTGTACTCAGAAGAGCAGGCAGCCCAGCCCCCACCCACTTCAGCAGCAGCCGCAGAGCCACTCAAGGGAGATAATGGAGCCAGAGGGCTCTGCAGGGCTTCAAGTGTGACTCGAACCCAAGGGATTACAACGTCTATTTTTAACTCCCCACATCCTGACCGAAAAACAAATCCCTCACACACCCCGCCAATTCCTATCAGGGGGTGACAGGGCCTTTTAAGAATGTTCTCCTCCTGGAAGTAGCGCCAGCCAGTGTTGATGGCTGATGGCGGTCCCTCTGCCGGGAAAGGCCCTGAGGTCTCCGCTCCAACCACTGCCAGCTTCCACTATGTCTGGCCGGGTCTCCACAGCTTCCAGAAATATCGGTTTCCTTGTGGACGCGGTTGTCATGTATTTTCCAGGACAGCCAGATGTGATCACAGCAAATGCTGAGAAAGTCCACACTCATTCCTCTCCTTATCCCTTCACCCAGTGCCCTCTCCTGGCCCTTCTCCAATAAGTGAGCCTGGCGAGAGATCACCTCCAGGGGTCAAAGCTGAGGCACCTCTACTACAGGGAACAGGCTCTGTGGGAGCAAAAGCAGATAAACTGGGAAGGCACCTGAAGGGAACATTCATTAGCAAATATGGAGAGCTTTGAGGCTTCAAGGGTTCCTAGTTGCACAAGGAACTAGGGGGGACATTGTCCCTATCCCTCCAGTATCCCCAAGACAGCTTCTCATGGCAACCAGCCACCATGACCACAAGGAGATGAGACTTTCCTCCCTCAGGCCACACTCTGCTTGTCACCAGGCCCACCTGCGTGGGTGTCAGCTTCTTTATTCTGTATCTCCTGCGGAGGATGGCTCCCAAGGCTTCATGCATGCTAGGCAAGCGTTCTACCTCACAGCGACAATCCCTGCTCTAAGTTCAGTCACGCGCTGTCCACCCCTCAGTCTCACCTCAGCTAGTGCCTCTGCTCGCATTCACCGTTATCACGAAAATGGCCAAGAGAATAGTCCACCAGGGGTATCTCAGAGGACAGACCCTGGCTGTGCTCCCAGAGTATCGCAAACAGCCTCTCTTGTGCAGAGCACTGAGAATTAGGAGGGAAGCGAGAGCGTGGGGGAGACGGTGAGGTGGGGCACCAAGGGGCTCCTTTTTCAGCCTGAGTGAGCCAACTGTGTGTCCCCTTTCTCAGAGCCTCCTTAGGCTTCCTTAGCAGAAAGTCACCAGGAGACCGACGGAGGCCTGGGTAAAGCCAGTCCCATGAGATAAATGAACGTTACAAGCCAGGAGGTTTAAACAAATGCTGTGTCCAGCATAAATCTGTCTGTGGCTTTGTTTCTGCTTTGGCCTGTAGGGCTCCACAGCCTTCTTTCAACAAGACAAACCCTTTCCAGGGAGGCTATACAACCCTAGAAAGTCATGTGACCTGCTTGGTGCCCCTAGGACAACATCTGTGATTCCAGAATAACCTCCTAAACCCCAGGGGAACCTTCATAATCCTCAAATGCTCTCTTGAGTCTAAAGGTCGTTTGGACTCTCATTTGGGACATGAAGTTCAGCCTGCAGGAAGGCTCTTCTAGACCTGTTTCAAGACCTGTCCATCTTAGATGCCATAAAGCCAGAAGTGACTGTTTTGAAAAGCATTTAAGGACTGGGGTGGGGGAAGGGACAGTGGTCTAGAGGCAGATACGTGCCAAATTCTATCTCTAATACACCATACACACGGGGGTGAGGGGAGTGTGTAACAGACCCAGAATAATCATAAAGAGACAGACATCTGTCAATGAATCCAAAGCATCTGTTTGTCCTTCAGCAATGGTCAGCCCGGTCCACGTGCAGACACAGAGGCTCCTGCTGGGCTGTGCTAAAATACAGGGTGCGAGGAAAATGTTCTGGGACAGAAACGTTGGCAGAGCACTGGCTAAGCTGGATGAGAGTCACCAGGTGTCAAAAGGTTCACGCTGGGCTCACTCGTCCTGTGAATGAGCCCAATGACACTCAAATGAGAAGTCAGCTCCAGAAGTCCAGTGCCCACCTTGGGAGGCAGGCAAGTCTGCAAGCTAACAGGAGCTGCAAAAGCCAGGGCTAGGACAAAGCTGGGAAGCCTTGTATGCATGAAAGCCTGGGTTTGAGCCCCAGCACAGCATACACAAGGTATGACAGCACATGCCTGGAATCCCAGCACTTGGGACATGGAGGCAGGAGAATCAGGAGCCTGCCTCTGGCCTGGGATACAGAAGTTAACCAGTTCCAAGCAGGAGTGGCTCATACTCAGGTGATGAGACCCGGCTGGGCAGTCAAACAGTGATAGAGATGGAAGAATCGTCCCGAAGCCTCATGCACAGACCAGGGTGCCGGAAGCCTAAAGAGCAGAAGGGAGTATGTAGAAAGGAAGCCCAAAGCCACACAGGGATTAGGCTCTGATGCTGTGGTAGGGCTCAGGCAACCACTATCAATGGGAAACAAGATTCAGGATAGAGCCAGGAAGCTGAAGCTCACAAAGGCTGCTGGGCCCCCAGGCACAAGGTCCAGGCACAGTACAAGGAGCCTGGGATCACATCCACATGGAAGAGGTTAGAGCACTGGGCAGGGGCACCAGCTGAGAGAAAGAAGTAGAAAAGGCTGACGACTTGAGAGGGAAACTAGAGGTGCTATACACTGCTACCAAGGTCTCTTAGCCCAGGCTACCCCACCCTGGGAAGGGGACTACAGCTGCGTTTGTCCCAGAGTCCCAAGCTCCCTTTGGCTCCAAGTCAGGAACCCCAGTCACTTTCACGTTCACCCTCTTGCAGTGTTCTGTGTGTGAAAGCCTGATAGATTCTGAGGCCAGCAACCTCACTGGGCACTGAACCCACTGTGGTACCCTTCCTCAGAGATGCTAGGAGAGGTCACAGCTCCAAAGGACTTCAGCCATTTAGCTAAACAACTCCACCTCTATCCCGTTGACATCTGAGAAGCCTAAAGATAAGAACTCTGCCAGGATCACCTGCTGTATATCACAGACCCTCCATCTTCTGGACAAGATTTCTAACATCAAAGCCACCAACAGGTGGGCAGGAAAACCACAAAAAGTCACGGTGCTAAAAAGGTTGAAATGTATAGTTAGAAGATGAGAGTTCAAGTCCTGGTTCCTCCACTTTCTGCACGTTCTTCCCATAATGTATGTGGGCTTTGGATGTTCACTTCCTCTTGTGGAGTCCTGGGACCTCACCCATAAAATGCATGCAATTCTACCCGGAGCCTTCAGGGGGATCAGAGGGTTAAAAGGCAGAATAAATCTCATATGCCATAGAGCTTGGGGGGCAGAAATGTGACACTGGAAAGGTCCATGTGAGACAAATCCCCAGAGATGCCCTCCAGGGAGGACCAATTTAACAAGAAACAGAACTATATCATGTCCTCCTCCAGGGATCCAGGCACAGAATCTTCTAGCTGGAAAGGAGCCAGCACCCACACTGCAATGGGGAGAAGGGAGAGGTCACACTCACCTCTCCAGCATCCCTACCTCTGTAACTAAACAACTGAGCACAAGGGCCTCCGCAAGGTGTGCCAATCCTTCAAGAGAGCGGAGGTCAAAGGTCTGCCTTTATGCATGCACACTTTGAGGGCATCACTGGACCGCTCTCTCTTGCCTGCCTCCTAGCCCCTGAGTTCCATCACTGGCTACATACTCTGTCCTCCTCAGAGTACCTGAGGGTGAAACTTCTCAAGCTGGGCTATACAGAGGGCCTGGGCAGTTGTTGCAGAGATGATCCCGGATGAATTTGCATTTCAATAGGTACCCTGGGTGCTTGTGATAAAAGCATCCTGGCACACACAACAGGCCTGGATGTAAGTGCATACACAAGTACACACACAGACATCATAGTAGGCATTCAAAGAGGGTCAGAAAGTAAAAAGTAGAAGCATAGACTCTATGAGCTGCTGCTGAGTTTGGGGTGCAGTGCACCCCCATCATTGCCTGTATGACATTTGATAAGTCCCTTCTTCACACTAAACCCATTTCTTTATATGCAAAGTGAGGATAAGAAAGGACGCACCCTCACAGGGTTCCCTTAATGCAGTGACATAAGTGTAATGTCCCCAGCACAGGACCTGGGACAACATAACAATAAATGGTGCTGTAGTCACTGCCAAACTCAGTTCCCCTGCCCTGAGTGCCTAAGGGAAGGAAGGCACTGAAAGCCAAGACTCAGGGACCTTAGAGGATACTTGAGCCATTAAGAGATGCCCTGAGGTCTGTGCATCCAGTAGGTAGACATATCGGGATACAGATTTCCACTCTGAAAAAGAATGTTCTAGCTGGCTGGAGATGTCCAGTCATAAGGCCAGTGCCTCCTGAGTTCCTTGTCCTGGAGAACCTCAGCTGAAGAGACTGGATGTGTACCAGCTACAGATATAGCCCAGGGAAGGCACACTGGAGGCTGGGCGTCTGAAGCATCCCCGCCCTGGCTGGGCTCAGGTTTCTCTCCTGCATGCTGGATGGCTGGGTCCTTCGCTGTTCCTCAGTGTTTATAACTGTCACCTCCACTTTCAAAGACACAACTCTCAGACACACAGCAGGCAAGGGAAGTGGTGGGGCCATTTGAAATCTGGGACCTACCGCTTCTGTCCTTAACACGGTATGTGCACTTTTCTGAGAAGGCCTGGCGTTCTACTATTCCTGAGAAGAGGGGAACCATACCTTATTCCATAAAAGCCTCACTAGATCCTCCTGGTATGGACCTTTAGGCTCAGGGGGTTTACAAAGACATAGTGAGCAGAGGAAGCTGAGATGTGAACCTGTGTTTAGATTCTGGAGCGGGGTGTTGGGTCTGGTTAATTCTGAGGCATAGTCTTTTAGGTCAAGAAAATGGAAAGTTCAGACTGAGGAAGAACGATGATGTTTCCTATGACGACTCTCATCAGTGACCGCTGGCAGTTGAAACTAAAAGTGCACTCCCCTGCTGCCACCTCAGCAGCTGAAGGAGGTGGGAGAAAGCTGGGCAAACACATCACAGAAAGCTCGAAAGCTTTCAGTGCTCACCAGGCTGGGTCCGGGAAACCCAGTGGCTTGGGTCTCTCTCCCCATGCTCTCAAGGTGTGCTCTGCCAATAGAGGGTGGGGTTGGAAGCAGGCCAAGGAAAAAGGAGAGAACTCTCTGAGTCCACTTGTGTTCTTAGTAACAGCACTAGCTAACAATAATTACAAACATCCCAAAGTTGGAATGTGTGTGTGTGTGTGTGTGTGTGTGTGTGTGTGTGTGTTGGGGTCTGAAATTTGGGAGTCACAGGAAGCCTCTGAAATTGATAGACTGGAGAACCCTGTACCCTAACTCCTATAGATGGCAAGCCCCAGCTGAAGGTGCTTCCCTGGTGACACCTGCACTCTGCTTTCCAGAGGAAAGCGTCAGCCCTGCACCAGGCTGCAGTCAGGGATAGAGGCAGAAAACAGCAAAGTTTAAAGGGTCTGACAGGCTCAGAGGTCCTGCGGGAGAGCCGAAATGAGAATTGAATAAAGCGAGGCTGAGGTGCACTCCTCAGCCCTGTAGCCCTATAGAGGTATCAAAGCTCTCAAGGTCTTCAAGAAGACCCTGCTCGGAACCCTGCAGGTGTTGGGGGTACCCTCAACTTGACCCGTGGTCCTCAGCCATTACCTCTACGTGCCGGCCTGACCGCTGAGCGCTGTGCAAGTCTCCAAGTCACCAAGTCTCCGGGTCGCAGGGCACTGGGCTGCCGTAGGAAAGTTTCCGTGGGGCCGGCTGGGCCGAGCGGAGCGGAGCGGGCCGGGCTGGAGCGAGCTCCGGCCGGCTCCGCCGCCTCCCGCGGCGCCGCGGCTCTCTGCTCCCCGGCCACCCGGCCTGCCCTCCTCTGCCAATCACTGGCCCCGCAGCCGCAGCTCTGCCCGCCCACGGGCCCCAGCGAGGGCGGATGGGGAGGGGCGGGGGCGCACCTGTTTGGTCAATCGACCCCACATCTCCACCACCCGCCGGGCCGGACTGGGCAGGGCGAACCCCTCGGCTGCCAGCGCTCGCCCCCGCCCGGCCTTGGCCAGGGTCCAGGCGGGGCCACACGCCTCTCCTCTGGCCCTGCTCAGCCGGGTCCAGCTCGCGCATGGTCTCAGCCCGCCCTCCCAGGTCCTTCCCTGCCTCCTTTGCTGTAGCCCAGGGACAGAGATGACCGAGGCTTCTCTTTCCTTACTCCCCTGTCACCGTCTAACTAACGCCCTACAAGCATCGTTCCCTGCGCGCTGACCCCTTCAATTTTCCCATCCGTCCAGCACCATCTCCAACTTCAGGCTTGGAGGCAGGTACCAGTGCCTGAGAAAAGGGCCGTAGCACCCCCATCCACGTAAACTCCGGGACATCCCAATCTGTCCTGCTTGGACAACACAGATTTCAAGTTCCTTGGCCCACACAGATTTCATCGCCCCATTTTCCGCGAAGGAAACATTTGAGACCAGAAGGGGGCGAAGGCTTTTGCGATCTTTTGGCAGGTGAGTTGACAAGAGTTCACTTGGCTCCTATCCCCGAAACCCGTGGATGCCTGGGCCCGCCCCGCCTGGCCCCCGGGGACTGCAAATAGCCTGGAGGGGAGGATCGCGGAGGAGGCGGAGGCCCGCGATGGCGCGCGCCGGGCCTTACCTCGGCTGCAGTGCGTGTCCCCGCAGAGCGCGCCCGCGGGAGGCCCCAGCAGCGGCAGGGAGGCCCAGGCGAGCGCTCGGGCGGCCGAGCGCCCAGCGCCCATCCCGGCCGGCGTCGGACCTGCCTCCCTCCGCGGCACCTGTGGCGCCAGCGCTGCGCACGCGGCCTGGGCCTCGGGGGTCGGGCCCTGGCGTGCGGACGCTCCCCAGGGTTCCTCGTGCCGTCCCGGCTCCGACTCCCACGGCGGTGGCGCGGGCCCGGGCGGGGAGCAGGCCGCCCTGAGCGGGGCTGCTATTTTTAGTGGGAGCTGCTCTCCCAGTCGGACAGACAGAACCAGTTAATTCGGCCGTTGAAGAAGGGCCTGTCCGGGGAGCTCCCCGGAAAGGCGGCCGTGGCCCTGCTGAAAGCTGATCCTGCGCATTCCTGCCTCTCGAGGCGGGAGGGCGGGAGGACGCCTGTAATTCCAGGGGGAAGCCTGCGTCCTCTCGTGCTGTGCCTTGGGCCCAAGTGCACACCCCGAGAGGGCTCTTGAAACTGACTTCGGAACATGGCCCGACTTTGCTCACCATCACAAGCCTCAGATGGAGCAATAGCATGTCTACCTTACTGAGAGTCCCCACTTCTTGTTAGGAAGAGGCCCTGCGAAATGGAGTCTGAGCCCCAACAAAGCACGAAGTCATCTCTCTGAACTTTCTCGCTGAAAGAAGTGATGAATGCTAGATACAGTGCAGTGATGTGCTCTGGATGGACCAGGCGGCTTTGAAAAGCCCAACACTTTTCAACGATGTGGCCTTGGCAAACCACCTCAATTCTGGATCTATCTCCTCGTCTTGCAAAATAAATAAATAAAGTGTGGGGGGGAGTTTTTAGAGCCCCAAGACAATATCTGAGAAAGCCTTTGTGAGCAAAACCATTACATACATGTTCCTTCCATTGAAGATGTGAGGACTCAGACAGGATCTGCACACATGAAGTTGTGGGAGGAGCCTAAAGAGGTGCATGTGGTATTAAAGTAAGGGTAAATAAATAGGCTGGGGGATTAGAATAGAGGCTGCAAAAATAGACTCACACATGTATGGAAATTTAATATTGGCAGGAGTGGTACTTGAGGTCAGTGGGGAAAGAGTAGACTCTTCTATAAATGGTGCTGGAGCAATTGGATGTTCTGTATTAGAAAAGAAAAATGGAATCCCTATCCCACACCATCAGTTTCAGGTATACAAAAGATTAAATACAAAAACAAACAAGCTGGGCATGGTGCTTCACATTAGTAAGCCCAGGAACCGGGAGGCTGAGGCAGGAGGACTGTGGTGAGTTTAAGGCCAGCTTGGATTACATAGTTCCAGGCCATGAGCCTCTGACTCTAAGCAAACAGACAAACTTATCAGTGGGCAAGATTTCTTAAAGACCCACAGAACAACAAAATAAAGATGGATGCATTTAATTAAAATGTGAATGCCATGTTCATCAAAAGAAGATATACAGAACTCAAAAGCAAACTATACAAAGGCCTCTGACAGACTGATTTTCAGAAGAGAAGGTAGAAGGCTGGGGGTGTCATTTAGTTGCTAAAGTGATGGCCTGGTGTTTGATCCCCCAGAAGCATGTAAACCAGGTGTGGTGGCTAAAACTTGTAATCCCAGCCAAACGGGAGGTGGTGGCAGGAAGAGCAGAAGTTCAAGGACACCCTGAGCTACAAAAAGACTTCAAAGCTTGTATGATCAGGCACCTGGCAGAAGGAACATGAATGCCCATTAAAGAGATGCAAAGAAAGCCTTACTGTAACCAAGGACACACAGAATCGGGCCTCTGTCAGGAGAGTATCACATCATTCCTGTCAGATCGGCACCCAAACAAAGGGGAGACAGTGGGATACAGAACGCCCATGCCAGGAGGGAAGGTGGTTACAGCCACTCTGAGAAACAGCCCAGAAGCACCAAGAAACACCCAGCTATCCCTGATAGCTGGTCATCCCTGAGGGATATGCCTAATGAATGTGTGACCCCAAATAGGCAAGGCAGGCTGTGACCATTTGCAGACTGCACAGACCCATTGCAGAATGCTCTGAGGGTCGTCTCTGCCACAGTGAAGGGGACTAGCTAGAGTCTGCGCGTCTCCGAAGGAGGGAGAAGACACAGCAAGTTGCAGAGGAACAAATTGCATGATATCATTCATTTGGATTCTTTAAACACGAAAACCCAAATACCCATATATCACATGAGTATGCACAGATGCAAAAGCAGAAAGCATGCAGAGGCATGATAAATGCAGCTTTCAGCAGAGTGTTTACCCCGGGGAGGCGGAGGGTGGTGGGATGGGTGGGACGAAGAGGCTTCCCATTTAGGTAAGGTTTTATTTTTTTGACTGGAGTGGTAAGTGCATAAATGTCTGTCTGTCTCCTGAGTGTGTGTGTGTGTGTGTGTGTGTGTGTGTGTGTGTGGTATTTTGGGAGATTGGTAATTTGAACCCAGGACCTTGTGAGTGAATGCTACACAATCACTGAGCTATATACCTCTAGACCCCAGACTTTAAAAATAATAATAAAAAAAAGCAAAAACAAAACCCCACAAAGGAAGCCTGATGTGAATCCCTAAAAACAACCAGTCCTGATCCAAAGGGATACTTATCTCCTCCTCCTCCTCTCCCTCCTCCTCTCCCTCCTCCTCTCCCTCCTCCAACTTCTCTTTTAAGATGTATTTATTTATTTAATGTATATGAGTACACTGTAGCTATACCCCAAAAGAGGGCATCAGACCCCATGACAGATGGTTGTAAGCCACCATGTGGTTGCTGGGAATAGACTCAGGACCTCTGGAAGAGCAGTCAGTGCTCTTGACTGCTGAGCCATCTCTCTAGCTCTCCTTTCCTTCTTTTAATGATGTCATCGTGTCTAAGTGCTGACGCATGAACATAGCCTGGCATGTGGTGAGGTAGTCAGGAAACCCAAAGAATGCTAATAGCTTCCTAGAGCATCTCCCCTGGAGTGCTGCTCAGCCTAGACACAGCCTGATGGACTCCCCAGCCCACCATGAAGGCTAGGCCTCCAAGGGATTTGCACAGGCAGCCTGTCGTCCTGGCTTGCTGCTCTCAGTCTCTGCTTCAGCACTTGTATATAAAATTCTGCCATGGGGGACCCTCGGTGAGGTAGAGGGTCCACATCTATTCCTGAAGCAGCTCCCTAGCGCCTGGCCTTCACTGTCTGTATCCTCACAAGACAGACGGTAGCACCTAGTTTCAGATTTGTCTCCTGAGGCAGATTTTATTTTAAAGACAAGGTCTTGCTACTGCAGTTCATGCTGGTTTCAAGCTTGTAATCCTCCTGCCTCAGCCTCCTTATTACAAAGATTATAGATGAGTACTAGTACAACTTCTCATATTTCATCTTTTCAGGGTTACTGCATGCTCCCCCTCTGCACAGGGACTTAATTAGGACATAAGAACATAAATGTTGAGCGAATCCAAATAGTCTGAGATCCAACTCTGAGACCATGCCAAACTCTCAGAAGGAAGACCACCCCACCACCGGACCAGATGGACTGCTTGGTCTTCAGGAATAGTCTTGAGAGTAACATGAACTTTGAGGTCAGAGAGAGCTGCATTCAATCTGGGCTGAACCAGTTACTTGCTGTGTAATTTACCGAGCCATTTCGTTCATCTGAGCCTCACTGTTGGGGTCTGCATGGCCAGGATATAGTGAGGCCTAACGCAGGGAGAGATTAGGATGAGTCTATGAGACCACAGAAGCCATATGCATGGCCCCCTTCTTAGGTCAAGCAGCAATTATGTGAATGTTAGCTAAGAGGAAGATGTTTGCAGAGGAGGGTGGAAGGAACCCAGTTGGGCCACTATGCAAGTAGAAAGCTGGTTTAAAAGCAACAACAACAAGGGTGTGAGCCAGTTCTCAGCAGAAGTATGCACCTGGAGGCTGTACGGGGAGCCGGAAGTGTCAAGAGCCTGCTCTAGTATCCTGCCCTGTTCCTCCTCCCAGCATTCCACTTCCCAGGTGCCCCAGGTGCCAAGCTGCACAGCAGACCTTCCTCTTTGTCTCCCCATAGCTGTTCTGCTCCCTTCCAATCTGTTCTCACATATATCTCAGGGATCTCAATCTGGACCTGTCTTTTCCTTGCCAGCTTCCATCTGTAGGGGCGACAGAGCCCGCGGCTCCTTCCCCAGGGACGCGTCTGAAGTGATTTACCAAATACATCATCTGTATCTTGTATATGCAAAGCCTACATATGTCCTCCTATCGGGAGCTTCCGGCAAGGCAACATGCAGGACTGGGAATTGCTCATGGTCCAGACTCTAGAAGACGAGTAGAAGACGAGTCTGCCAGAGACACATGTTCTACATGCAGACAGAAGTATGACATTGACAGGGCTGGGTGGTCCCTGGAAAAGAGCAGCCCTGTGCACTTCAGGGGTTCTGGATAGAGATTTTCCTAAGCTAATAAACCAGTCCCTTTGATTTAAATCCCATCGCACAATGTAATATCCCCAAGATGACATAAACATTAGTCACTGTTGGTCCTTTGTCTCATGCAAATGGCTGTGTAAGGCAGGAATCCCACACAACATATAGTCTGCTACCTTCTTTTTGAAGGAAGGGTCTCATGTGTCCCAGGTTAGCCTCAAACTTGCTGTGACTAAGGACAACCTTGAGTTGGTGACCCTCCTAACAGTGCCTCCTTCCCAGCTAACTGCTAGGATTACAAGTGTGCGCTACCCTGCTCATTTTTCTGTTTGTTTTTGGGTATATGAGTGACTTTGTGGGATATGCTGAGATCAAACCTAAGGTACTGTGCATGTTAAGCCAACATTCTCCCAACACCCACATCCCCAGCCCCTGTCCTCTTTCCTAATGGCTGTCTAGACCATCAGTGATCCCGTATGGGCAACATGAAAGGATGTTCTTGTGCCTTCACTTCCCCTAACCTCTAGCAATCTGTGATTCTGTGGACAATCCTGGCCCCTTCTGACTCACCACATTCCCCCAGTTTCTCTCCTAATTTTTCTGGGCTACTCCGTCTTACTCCTTGGCCATTTCGATGATAACACTCTCAGAACCTGATTGCCCTTAGTATTCTGAACACAACATTCTGACTGCTCGTAATGTTCCAATGAAGGAACCTAGGGGCTTCACCTGCTGTCCTTACACAGCAGGTACTTAGTATAGAGGTCACCATTGCATCACTGATGACCCTCAGCAAGGGCTCTGGTACATACTATGTACTCAGTGAACGTTCACGAAGGTATGAACCCAGGTCTATTTGCACACCTCCACAAATCGACTCTCATCATAGGACACTGTTGGTTACCAGAATTTCCACCGTTTCTCTCTGTGGCTGGAGACAAACAAGTCTGAATGCCTGGGCAGGGGGTTGTGTATTCTCTCACTCAGTTCTCACAACCTGCTCTAAAGAGGTTCCATTTTGGATTATGTATTTTATTTATTTATTTATTTATTTATTTATTTATTTATTTATTTACAGTGTTCTGCCTGCCTGCCAGAAGAGAGCACCAGACCTCATGATACATGGTTATGAGCTACCATGTGGTTGCCGGGAATCGAACTCAGGATCTCTGGAAGAGCAGACAGTGTTCTTACCCTCTGAGCCATCTCTCCAGCCCGTACTATGTATTTCTATTTGACATATAAGGAAATGGAAGTTAAGAGAGTGTGAGCCACTTGCACACAGCCTGAAAATGGCTGGGCTAGTATTTTAAGCCTGTTTGGTTCTAAATCTAAGTCTTGTAACTGTTGCCACATCTTTCTGTGTAATATGTGCTATACCTGAATAAAATAGCTTATAGCTTAGGCTCTTCCCGGGGGGTGGGGGCGGGGGAGTCAAATGCTTGCTAGGGAAAGTGGGATTCAAAGCATGGTGGAGACACAGCTTGGTAGCGAGTGTTTGCCTTGCACCCACAAAGCCTTGTTCCATATCCATCATCATCATATAAGGTGGACATAGTAGTGCATGCTTGTGACCCCAGCACTTGGGAGGTGGAGGCAGGAAAGTCAAATCAAGGTCATCCTGAGTTATAGAGGGAGTTCCAGGATAGCTGGGGATACATGTCTCAAAAAAAAAAAAAAAAAAAAAAAAAAAAAAGACAAGGGCTGATGAGATGGCTCAGTGGGTAAGAAGAGCACTGACTGCTCTTCCGAAGATCCTGAGTTCAAATCCCAGCAACCACATGGTGGCTCACAACCACCCATAATGAGATCAGACGCCCTCTTCTGGTGTGTCTGAAGGCAGCAAACAGCGTTTATAAAAATAAATAATAATTAACAATATTTATAATAATAAATAAATCTTTGGGCCGCAGCAAAAGGGGTTGACCAGAGAGAGCAGAGGTCCTAAATTCAATTCCCAACAACCTCATGAAAGCTCACAACCATCTGTACAGCTGCACTGTACTCATATACATTAAACAAACAAATAAATAAATCTTTAAAAAATAAATAGACAGACAAGCAAAAACCCAGGGTCCAAAGCATTCTCAGATACTGACCCAGGCTCAGGTTTATGGAACTCCTACAGAAAGGATGGCAGGCATAGTGGGGAGGGACGGGGAAGCCGGGAGGAGAAAGGATGAAGTGGAAATGTACATCTGCCTTGGTGGGGTCTGTGAATCCAACACTGGTGTGAGCCCCTGGGCATGGAGGGGCTGGGTGGTGCCAGTTCCGGCTTGGAGAGGAGCAGTCCTGTGGGAGTTTAGTGGGCCTCTGCAGCTTCTCCCTGCTGTTTGTGTATTCTGAGTCAATGATATGGGGGCCCCTCTGAGCTGAGGGCTGGGGACAAAGGTGAAAAAGCCAATGAACTGCTCCCAGGTACTAGGGAAAGAGGCAGGCTATGGTGTCAGCAGAGCTACCAGGGAACTTCCCTATGGCCCATACATGAGTCCCTCCTATTACATACTGAGCATAAGCTGGTAATCTAATAACTATTAAGACAGAGGAGGGGGCTGTGGTCCCTAGTGCTAGCCTGAGTAGGAGGTGACCTCTTAAAGCAAAAGATACAATCAGGTAATGAGGGGATGGCCCATGTTAAAGCATGTTACAGCCTGATATCCTCAGGATCAACAGTTAAGCACCCCTGGGCAGGCATCAGCCACAAGCAGGAAGATGAAGGAAGGCTGAGTTTCTAGGGCCCTCAATGCCATGCCCAGAAGTTGCTTAGAGAGGTGCTGACTCCGATGATCCTGGGCAGGGAGAATCTATAATCTGGAGAAGGAAGGAGATTTAAAGGGAAAGGCAAGAGACTATCCTGGGGATGGTCCAGGAAGGGAACAGGAGGTGAAGAGAGCCCAGGAGGTTCAGCTAGAAATGAAAGGTCCAATATGGATGCCTACTGAAGGGAAAACTCGGTGGGAGGGTATGTTTCAAGCCCTCTTCTAGAATGAAGAACTTCTCTCTGAGGCTGGGGAAATGATCTGGTGGTAAAGTACTTTCTGTGCAAGCTTGAAGACCTGAATTTGAGTCCCCAACATCCACATAAAAAGCCAGATATAGCTGGCACCTGCAATCCTGTTGCTAGGGAGGTAGAAACAAGCAGATCCACAGACCCCAACTCACTGACAGTATTGCCAGTCTGTGAGCTCCAGGTTCAGTAGGAGATTCCATCTCAAGAGATAAAGTCAGGCTACAGAGACAGCTTAGTGGATCTGGGCACTGATTCTCTTACATAGAACTCAAGTTCAATTCCCAGCACCCACCTGGTAGCTCATCACTATCTATAACTCCAATTTCAGAGAAGCTGACATCCTCTTCTGGTCTCCAGGGGTACCAGGCATGCACGTGGTGCACAGACAAGCATGCAAACAAAACTCTCGTACACATGAGATAAACAGAAATTCAAATAGAAATAAAGAAAAGAAAAATGCAAACTGCAGGGGGGAAGAGGCAGATTAGCCTGAGACAGACGCAGAAACTGGAGGTAATTTAAGAAGGAGATGTGGCCAGGAAGAAGCAGAGGAGGCCAAGACCATAATTTTTCTTTTGCCCCCAGAATAAAATGAGGTTGTCTCCTTAGGAAAAGAGCAGGTAATAAAATAACAACACCAGAAAACAATTACCACAGCGCATGATAAATATCTGCACAGCACGGGTGAGGCGTGCGGGCTTCTTGTGTATAGGAATTTGCCGGGCTGTGTGGCCCATAGGAGGAGGTCAAACTGGGGAGAGGGCATGGCTAGCTGGAGATGTGAGGGGCTGTGGGTAGGATGACCAATTTAAAGTTTTTATATGAGTGGTGACTGCTTCTTAGTGTAAGTATGTCCTCTGCAATATTTTTATATACTTATGCTAAGACATTCTCAGTTGTTTACTTTATCCCCTGTGACTCGGTTGATAGAGTGGTTGCCTAGCACATAAGAAGCTCTAGGGTTCATCCCCAGCACCATGGAAACTTGACTTGGTGGTGCATGTCAGTAATCCCAGCCCTCAGGAAATGGAGGCAGAAAAATCAGATCTTACTAGCTTGAAGCCAGCCTGGATACCTGGAGGCCTGCCTCAGAAATAAACAAGCTAATGGCAAATAATAACATAAAAGGTGCATGATATGTGTACTGCGTAGTATTATATCAACTTCACAAAAGCCCAAGTCATGAGGGGAGGGAGCCTCATTAAGAAAAATGCCTTCCGGCTGGAGAGATGGCTCAGCGGTTAAGAGGATTGACTGCTCTTCCACAAGTCCTGAGTTCAATCCCCAGCACACAATCTTCTATAATGGGATCCAATGCCCTCTTCTGGTGTGTCAACAGAGTACTTGAATACAAAAAAAAAAAAAAAAAAAAGCAAGCAAGCAAGCAAGCAAGAAGCCTTCATGGGGCTGGAGAGGTAACTCAGTGGTTAAGACACTGGCTGCTTGCTCTTCCAAAGTACCTGGGTTCAATTCCCAGCACCCACATGACAGCTCATAACTGTCTTAATTTCAGTTACAGATGATCTGAAACCCTCAACACAGACATATGCAGGCAAAACGCCAATGCACATAAAATAAAAATAAATCATTAAAAAAGGAAACACCTTCATAAGGTTGGCTGTAGTCAAGTTTGTGTGCCGTTTTCTTATTTACTGATTGATGTGTATCAATCCCATTGCGGGTGGTACCACCCCTGTGCTGGTGGTCTGGATTCCATAAGAAAGCAGGTTAAGCAAACCCCGGGGACCAAGCCAGTAAGCAGCATGCGCGGTAATAAGCCTGACGAGGACAGCACTGCCCCTCTGGTGTTTTCCTGAAGCCTCCGAATCATTCTTGAGTTTGATAATGTCCCAGCCTGTGGCCAGAGCCCTGCCTGGAAACTGGAACATTACACCTGTGAGCTTGAATTAGCTAAGAGATCCTGAGCCTCTGCTGTGGGCCTGCTTCTTAGAGTCCCAACAGTGTATACAGATCGGAAGAGAGGAGAGTGCAGCCACTTTAATTCCAACTGCAGAACGGGGTTTCCCTCCCTCTTCACAAAGGGCCCTTTTGGAAGCAGACATGGCACCCAGCTTCTGCTGCAGGAAATACACACCGCTCACATTTCTGTTTCAAGCTCTCCCAATCCCAGACTAGAACGGTGGTTTTTTTTAAAGGCCCATTAGCATAATTACCTGCCTGCAACACTATAGAGAAGCGATCAGATGAGCCTGCAAGTTTCGCGGTTATTTGGAGTAAGTCACCTGAAGTTCACCGCCACCAGGAGTCATGGCCGCCTTGTGTAATCACGGGGAATTATTTAGTAATAGCAGAGGTACCGAGATCTAATTTAGTTTTAATGCCAGGAGGTGCCCTCCCAGAATTATCAGCCTCAGAGCAATCCTGACTTCCAGGTTTGTTTCACTTTCTGGAGAGGATTTGATTCAAGGCACCTGAAGTTGCTTCTTTATCACCCAAAGTCATCTAGGGTTGAAAGGGATCCTACCTGCGCGCATTGAAAAACAGTGCTGAGAGCAGCGGGGCCACAGGAAGCGAGGGTGGACACCCAGTTAAGTGGAGGCGCTGGGTGGAATTTGATCCATCAGGTATTTGCTGGGAGAGCCCTAATTTCCCTCCTACTTATTACCTCGTTCTTCAGGCAGCCCAGACTCTGCTGTTATGTGGGTAAAACTAATGATAGTCATAGATAGGAGCCAATTTTAGCTATTTTAACGCTTTACCACACATCGCATCCTGTGGAGGAAGTGGCGGCTGCCGTGTGCACAGATGGACACTGAGGCTGAGAGGGTGAGGCCTTCACTTCCGGTCATACAGTGAATAAGAAGACTGGCTGGGATCTCAACCTTCCCGAACTCATCATACTCGGTGATAATCCTGAGCCAGGCATGGTGGCACCTGCCGGTCATCTCCAGCACCCCACAGCAGAGGAAGACACAGTAGGCAGAGTTCAAGGCCAGCCTGGTTTACACTGTGTTTCAGGCCAGTCAGGGCTTTAGAGAGAGACCCTGTCTCATTATGAAAGAAAAGGAGGAAGAGGAGGAGGAGGAGGAAAAGGAAGAAGAGGAGGGGGAGAAGTATCTTGAAGTGTTCAGTCACTTTAACCCCTTATAATCACCCAGAGTGATTGCTACTGTTTTTTTCTTTTTTCAAAAGAGGTCTATTTGGCCAAAGTAGATGTAGTGAGAAGATAGAAAAGTCAGGAATGGAACCACAAGTCTAATTCTAAGCCCAGTGCAGCCTTAGCTGGGTACCAGGCTCTGGATGAGGTGTGCCCAGCTGCCCAGCTGCCCAGCTGCCCAGCTCTGTTCTTTCCTTGCAGCTTCTGTGCAGAGCCTCCACCCTGCACCCACTTCCCATTCTGACGCCAGTGTCTCCCGTCTCTGTCCTGCGTGCTAACAAAACCTACTTTGAGACGCTTATTGGTCCATCCCTATCCTTCCGGCAGAGGGTGGCCTGGTTCCACAGGAAGGGTCAGGAGGTGGACTGGCTTGTCACCATTCTCCCCCGGGGACTGAGGCTACACCCAGTCCTCTGTAGGCTTTGCCTTTCCATCTCTGCAGGAACAGCAGGGTTAGGATCTCTTATTGTGGCCTGGATTCAGCAGTCCTCTTGACCTGTCTGCACTGGGATTATTCCCATTCCCAGGTTTTAAAACCAGCTCTTTACACCGACAAGCTGCAGAACTCTTGTTTCATCTCATTTTGTGGGGAGGATGTGGAGGAAAGTTGTCTGTTTGTTTTGAGCCTGAGTCTGCCTTAGTCACTGTTCTATTGCTGTGGAGAGACGCCATGATCAAGGCAACTCTTATAAAAGGAAGCATTTAATTGGGGGCTCGTTTAAAGTTTCAGAGGGTGAGTCCATTGTCACCATGGTAGGACCATAGCACTGGAACAATAACAAAGGGTTACGTCCTGATCTGCAGGCAGAAAGAGAGAGGGGAGAGAGAGGAGAGAGAGAGACAGAATGGGCTTGACATGGGCTTTTGAAACTTCAAATGCCTACTCCCAGTGACACACTTCCTCCAACAAGGCCACACCTTTTAATCTCTTCAAACAGTTCCACTCCCTGGTGACTAAGCATTCAAATCTATGGACCTATGGGGGCCATTCTTACTCAACCTACCACAGAGTCTTATGCAGCCCAAACTGGCATCAAACTAGACAAGGGAAACCTTGGACTCCTGATGCCCAGCCTCTGCCTCTCAAGGGCTGGAATCATCACCACCATATCCAGCTCAGAACTTCCATGTCAGAAGAAAAACGTCAGTCAGAAGGAAGCTGATCTGATGGGAGTTGGGTAAAAGAGGTCTCTCCCGCTCACAGCCCTCTGTGTCTCCTCAGACAGTGAAGGCCAATGAGACCTGTGTGAACTAAGCGGTGCCTCCCTGGGTCCCGAACACCTGACTGTCCCTGTGGCAGCCTAAGAGGAACCTCAGCAAAGCCAGCTGGACCCCGTGCCACACAAACTGTCTGGTAGTATCTGTTCCCAAGCACCAACAGAAGTTCAGTGTGCCCTGCACATGCTGGGTGGCCAAGACGGGCTGTGCCCTGACTCTGCTTGTCCATTTCTCTCTGTGTCATTTAAATACTCCTGTCCTCTCTCACCACCTTCTAACCAGTGACCCCAGTTACCACTTTCTGATGCCTTATAGTAGACACCCCTCTCCCTGGACAGCTGCCTCCTGACATAGCGGGCACCATCAACACCGTTGCTATTGATACTAAGCTGAGAAAGCTTCCCAGAGGATATGGGCACCAAAGGGGCACCAACTCAGAGTAGGAGCTAATGGGGTTAAGCACTGCATGTGAAGAGGAAGCAGGCTTGCTCTGTCTCTGTCTCTGTCTCTGTCTCTCTGTCTCTGTCTCTCTCTCTCTCTGTCTCTCTCTCTCTCTCTCTGTGTGTGTGTGTGTGTGTGTGTGTGTGTGTGTGTGTGTGTGTGTGTGTGTTTGAGACAGGGTTTCTCCACTGTCCTGGAACTCACTTTGTCAACCAGGCTGACTTCAAACTCTGGGATCTGCCTGTCTCTGCCTCCTGAGTGCTGTTTAAAGGCGCACACCACCACACCCAGCCTGGAAGCAGGTGTTTTAGGCCCAGAATTGATAGACAGGAATTATTGGAGGAGCTGTTTAAGGAGCTGTCAGCCACTTGGCCTATCTGAAGTCTGGCTTGGACTTGGTGACCCTTGCAGGTAGAGGAAGGTAGCTACCCAGACTTGTCAAGCACCTTTAGGGACTATTCAAGATCTGTAGATGAATCTTGAGGGCTATGGGAAGCCATTGAAGGTCTTAGGTGGGGTGATGGGCAAGGCCTGCATTTGGCAGCTCATCTGACCACACGCAGACTAGGGGGCCTGTGAGCTTCATGACCCCATCTCTCCTCCCAGCCTTCCTCACACATACAGACCAGTCGCGGCACATGGATATGGGGTAGGAGGCTCCAGGCTGCGTTGCCCTTTATATGCTGACTGGTCCTAGCCTGGAATGTGGTCTGTGGCCTCTCATCTCTCACCTTGGGGCAGGACATCAACACCATCTCCACTGGGTAGAGCTGTGGTTTAAAGTCTGAGACACTGCTCCTCCCACAGTTACCCCACCCCCCGCCCCAGCTTCTTATCTTGCTTCTGCTCCTCACAGCCATTCCTCAGCCCTGCAACCCTCCCTTGGTCCTGGCTAATGGTCCTCTCTCCAAATACAAGCTCTTTTGTTCACCAGGCAGCTTGCTTGGCCCTCAGCCCTAGCTTGATCTTAATGAGCCCAGGGTCAACCGAAGGATGAGGCGGCTCCATTAGACTGTTGCTGGCTACAGCTTGTACCCTGTCCTTCCCCGATCAAACTTCCCATCCGTAGCCCTTTCTACTCTAGGACAGTGAAGGTGGTACTCTAGCATATTCTCTCTCTCTCTCTCTCTCTCTCTCTCTCTCTCTCTCTCTCTCTCTCTCTCTCCTTCCCTCCCCCTCCCTCTTTCCCTTCCCTCTCTGTACCTATCCTGTAATCATGAGCCCCTCTCCTGGCCCTACAGCCGCCTGGGTGTTGGGTGGGATACTGATAAGCACCACCACCCGGTGACAGGGGTACTTAATTTGGCCATGACTAGGGACATCTTTGTCCAGCTGGACATGACGAAGTAGTCTATAATTCACAGGTCAGCACCACCCCACTCCAACAGTTACCATGAACACCAGTTGAAGGTTAAAGACTGCTGCTTCAGGCTGAAGCTCCTCCCCACCAGGGTTCCCAAAAGCCTCTCCTGCTGTTGGGCCCAGGTCTCTTCTAACCACCAAGGTGAGCCTCACTTCTGTCGGATGAAGCTAAACTCTCTCTATGAAGGCTCCAAAGGCTGCTTAGTGCCACCCCATGTGCTTGCTTATCAGAAGAGGCCCACATGCGACCCTCTAGAGCTGGCAAAGGCCTTTTCATTGCATTAAGTCTTTCAGCCATCCACTGTTTACTCACTACACATTCAAGGGCAAGTGCTCCGCCAGAGAGTTGAGGCTCCAAGGTGTTTGCAGCAGGCAAAAGACACAGAGCATGGCAGGGTGGCCTTGATCTCTGAGCAGAGCACATGAGGGCGATGGGGTTGAGGTGTGTAAGATCCCACAGTAGAAAGGCCCTCTGGTCTAGGGCAGGACATTGGGGAAGAAGGACCCCAATGGAGGCTGGCAGAGACACAGGTATGGGGGATGGGATGGGGGGACTTCAAGGGGAAGACTGACATGGGTTCCCCAGGCAGAGGGCACAGAGCCCATAAAGCAGAACTGGGTACCACCAGGAACAGTTGTGAGAATAGACTTATGCCCCACTGTGCTACTGTTGCTTCACATAGTAGGCCTTCAACAAGGAACTATCCCTGTGTAGTGTTGAGGGAGGCATACTGCTCCATGCCCAGGATGCCGCCATAGCAAAGGGCAACATGAGACCACACAGTGTGTGAGTCCTGGACAGAGCTGGGGTGCTCTGGAGACAAGTGCCTCGGCCTTTTCAGCAGCCACAGTGCCTTGTCTGGCCATTCTTTCCCATGCTCACGTGAGGGTTTCTGCAGCCCCAGAGTCCCCTTTGCTGGGACACTGTCCCTCTCCCACAGGTCCCACTTCTCACACACTCCCATCTGTCTGCGCGTGGAGGAGCTAGGGGAATGTAGGTCACAGGCAGGAAGTCTGGCTCGTGGTGATCCAGCTGCCCCGCACAGCCATCAGATTGGATGAGCATCCCTCCACCCCCTCTGCCCTGCTCTCCCGGGTCAGTGTGACCCAGGCCACCCTGCTGCCCAAAGCAAGGGCAAGGCAAGCCTGCTAGTCACTGGCCTCTTCTCTGTAAAATTGTCCCTCTACTGGACAAGGTAACCTCTTCAGAAGATGAAGCAATCTCTCTGCCTAAAAGCATTTTCAGACATAGCCCAAGGGATATCCCAGAACAAGAGGAAAGCTATGACCATAGTTGGTTGGGCTGTCTTCCCAGGGGAGAGGTGTGAACCATGAATACACATGACAGCCCCATCCCTCCATGCTGAAGAATTATAACAAGCCCCATAAAAAGCCACCACACAGCTTTGCCTACACAGACATCATTCCCACTTCCATCAGAATCTGCTTTGCCATCTGTATCCTGCTTCGCAGCATCCCCTGCCACCAGGCCAGAGGTTTGGGCCCTTCCAGCTCTGTCTCACTCCGCCATCTCAGCCTCAAAGCTTTTAGTCTGGCTGGCCAGGTGGCTCGCAGATCAGAGGTGGCACCTGACAGAGTGGCAGCTAGATTCATCAGCATTAGTGGAATAGCAGGGAAGCCCAGGGTACCCAAGTGGCATTGTCAGAAAGTCTTCCCAGAGGAGGTGACCCGAGTGGTGTCCACACACGGGTGGGACAGACCAGAGTCAAGGTGAGCGGGGAGAGCTGAGATGGAGACCACCAAGAGCGAAGGCGAGAATGACACATGAAGTAATTATGGTGGCACCAGCAAGGAAGAGCATGTGGCATTGAGGCCAGAGTCAAGTGTCATCTTAGGGTCAGTCCCTGGCCCACCTTGAGCCCTGTCAGTGGGTTTAGATTTTATACTACCACCACAGCAGACCAGCTGCACACAGAGCAGAGGACATGAAGGAGCCCAAGAAGGGAGTGAGGCAGCTGCCTAGGTGTCCAAGGCTAAAGTGAGGCGGGGCTAAAGAGGGAAAGGCAGGGTAGCTCTCTGAACCTTTATAAAGGAGACAGAGGCTTCAATGGACCTGTTTTGTCCTTCCCCGGCTTCCATCTTCCCATCATGCAGTATGCCTGTCAGGAAGCTCTTAGCAGACCTTTCCCTTGGGTTTCCACACTCCTAGGGCTGTTTACCACCTACTCCAGACTCACTGGGCTTCCAAGGATGACTTCTCGAGAGCAGTCTCAAAGCTTAGGGCACAACTGTGGCTTCAGAAGGTCTGGGGTAGGCTGGCCCACAGCTTTATCCAGGAAGCAGAAGCAATGAGGTCAGACAGTGAAGAAAGGCTGGACTCACTGCCTAGAGAGGCCAGTCAGAAAGGAGGCCTACTGGGGAGGGCCTGGGTGGGAATCAGACCCTGTCCCTTGTAGGGCAGTGCTAAAATGTGGATACATGCCTGCATTTTGTCGCCTACAAAATGAGATGGTGACATGTGGCAGGAGCATCAGGGGCAGGAGGACTTAAGGGAATGGAGCCAGGCTCCAGATTGGTTAACAAGATGTGTCACCTGTACTAGGTCCCGTGCCACTGGGAATGGACAATGTAGGAAGAAATGAAGTTAGCATTCACAAGAAGAGGGGCCCTGCAAGTCCTGCCACTCCCACTCCCCACCTACCCCATCCTTGCCCACCATACCTACCCTTGAGGAGCTCACAGCTAACAGCAGATGCAAGAGGTGGAAAGAGAAGAGGGGGCTCTTCCAAAACTACGCGTTCCAGGAATGTCTTCGCCCTAAGACACGGGTGTGAACACTCCCCCGCCCCCTTTGGTCTCCAACCCAGAATGCCTTTCTCTAGGGGACACCAACTACAGTCCTCTGCAAGTCCTGGCCCTGTCCTGGTCAGCTCAGCACAGCTCAGCACAGCACAGCCCGCTCCTTCCCTGAATCCGCAGCCTTCCTGCCCAGCTGCCCATAGGCCTGGCTGTATCAGCAATGTGAGGCCCTGTTGTAGGATTCTTTTCCTTACTGATCTTCCTTCCTGATAGCACCACAGAGGATAGCAGGTGTGAGGGGTAGGACAGGTGGGCAGGACAGGTGGGTAGGACAGATGGGTAGGACAGGTGGGTAGGACAGGTGGGCAGGACAGGTGATCAGGGTAGGTGGGTAGGATAAGAACAGGTGGGTAGGACAGGTGAGCAGACAGGTGGGCAGAACAGGTGGGGAGGACAAGTGGCATTGCTGTCTGCCTGCCTTGCTGGAAAGACCAGAGGCCACAGTAAGGCTGGCCTGAGGCTTCCTGGGCAACGGAGAGAGCAAAGTGGATCAGAGGCCAGGAGACCCAGGGTTAATGGCAGCTGAGAAGGGAAGAGAGCAGGTTAGAGTCTATCATTATGGGAGGCCACATAGCAGGAACTTGATGCAGTTAGCTCCATCCACAGTCAAGGGCAGGACACATGCTTTCCCCCCTTTTGATACATTTCAGGACCTGAACCCAGGGAATGGAGCCACCCACTTTGAGGCTGGGCTATCCTCATCAGTTACATAATCAAGACAGTCTCCCCACAGACTAACTAAGTCTAGATAATCCCTCACTAAGACTCTCCTCCCTGGAAATTCTACAAGTTGATAAAACTAACTGTCACGGTTTCTAGGAGTCCTAGATTTGA
This sequence comes from Mus minutoides, assembly GCA_902729485.2. NCBI lineage: Eukaryota > Metazoa > Chordata > Mammalia > Rodentia > Muridae > Mus > Mus minutoides. The sequence goes on from LR749746.1 coordinate 1,809,952, forward strand.
GTTACAAGTCCCATCTGTAGCTGTGTGCACCTTGGGACCCTTTGGAGCCTAAAGATCACTCTGAGCATAGTCAGGGGCTCCCCACTGCTGGATTGGAAGTCAAGGGCTCTATCCTTGAATATGCAGGACACAGCCTGGTGCTTCGCTGTGTCAAAGGGACCAGCTCTGCCTCCCTGCCTCCCCAGGAACATGTCATCCTCCATAAGCCTACTCATAGACTGAGCCTAGAGATGGAAGAATCTGGGGCCAGCAAGATGGTTCAGGGGATAAAGATCCTTGCAGTTCAAGTATGACAACCTGAGTTTGATTCCTAGAACCCATGTAAAGATAGGAGAAGAAAACTGACTCCACAAAAGTCATTCTTTGACTGCCACATGTACAGCGTGGCACACATGCACAGGCACACACACACACATGACACACAAGCACACACAAAAAGACAAACATACACACACTTACAGAGAGAGAGAGAGAGAGAGAGAGAAACAGATATACACACAACTGCACACATGCACACACACAGGACACACAAATACACACAAAGACAAACAGATACACACAACTGTACACACACACATACACACAGAGAGACAGACAGACAGACAGACAGACAGACAGACACACACACACACACACACACACACACACACACACACACACACACACACACGTGCGAGAGTGCACCATGGGAGGAGCTGACTGTGCATTCCTTTCCCTGATTCAGGTACACCAGGCTACATTGTTGCTTCACCACAGATCAGGAAAAGGTGGTTTGAGGATTCCCATGACTTAGCCCAGGGCCTGTTGAGTATCAGAATCAGGAAGAGACCTGAGAGGCAGAGCAGGCTTCATTAGCGCCTCCTAAGCTGAAGTGGCAGATTCAACAGTGGAAAAGGACCGCATAGGCCCAGTTTCAGAGACAAAGACATATGGCTCTTGGTTTGACTGTACCGGCTTTGTGTCTTTAGGCAAGTTGCTCAGCCTCTCTGAGAAGCCCTCTCATCTCCAGCATAAGGGTTGATAGAAAACAAGGTGATGAACAGAGGGGGGTGGGCTGGGCACATCTGTGATCTTAACGTTAGCCTCACTCCTGGCTAGCCCTGGACAGCATCTACAATCTCTCTGACTCAGAAGAAGGGACCAGGACATCATGACCTCAGACTTCTGACAGCTTTGAGCCCAAAATAGCTCTGTCTTTAGACCAGTCCAATCCTGTCACAGCTGTGCCTGCCTTTTGCTGTCCCCTGTTGAGCTGACACAGGTTCTCGCCATGTCACACAGTCACGCTCAGTCCTGAACTGGCTCAGCAAACAGTTCCCAGAAGGGGAGATTTTCCATAGCGAATGGAAGAGCCCACGGTTGGCAGATTGAGCCCAGCAATGGCTCTCAGACAGTGCAGCCATAGAAAAGTCCCAGACTGCACACCCATCTCCCTGGGTTTGGTCACTGCTCTTCGTGTGTGCCCTCAACTCCCTTGAGCCTGTTTCCCCTTCTATAAAATAGGCTAATAACAGCCTGCAGGTTGGTTATGCGGATTCAAGTAGACCATGTACAGCGGAGACTGTTCCTGATACCCGACTCGGAGCAAGTACTGCAAAAATAGTGCTGTTGGCTGAGCCTGGTGGCACAGGCCTGCAGTTCCAGTTGCTCGGGAAGCTGAGGCAGGAGGATTGTTAAGTTTGAGTCCTGCCTGAACTACTGAATGAGTTCAGTGCAAGCCTGGACAAATAAGTTATGGAGTCCCTGTTTCAAAATAAAAAACAGAAAGAAGCTGGGGGTGGGGGGGACACGCCTAGAATCCCAGCACTTGGGAGGCAGAGGCAGGTGGATCTCCATGAGTTCAAAAGCCTGGTCTACAAGCTAGTTAGTTCCAAGCCAGCCAAGGCAATGTAAGTAAAACCCTGTCTCAAAAAGAAAAAGGGGTGGGGTAGGGTGGCTAAGGGTATAGGCCTGTGGTAGAGCACTTGTCTGGTGTGTTTGAGGCCCTGGGTTTGATCTCCAGTACTGGGGGGATGTGTTGTGGCTACTTCATCTGTAATCCTCATTACCCATCTGCCTCCTTGCCACAGGAATCCCAGCAACCTGGGCAAAAGCAATTACTGGTAACCAGAGGAACCGGGGTGTAAGCCTGTGTCCCACCCCCAGGAGTCCCAAAGCAACTGATGCCTCCCAGGACATTCACATGTCCTACTCACCTGTGTGGCTGTGTGGCTGCCGGGCAACCCAGAATGCCGATTTGAATCTAGATGGTTAGAACTGGAACATTCTACCATGGAGACCAACTTCCATAAGTGACAGTTACCCACACAAAGAAGGGGAGGAGGTCTGGGTATAATGGGCCAACTAGAAGTCCAGCTTCTCCCGTCCGTCCGTTCATTCATTCATTCATTCATTCATCCAATGATGTGAACACACACCCTCAGGAAGTGCTGCTAACATAAAATTACAAGGAAAGAGTGCGAGCAAGACAGGCTCTGCTCTCAACATCCTATGATCTCAGATAGGAGTCAGGGTAGTGACCAGTGTCTTGAGGAGACACTGAGAGCCCAGAGAAGGGTGTGGTGGGAGGGATGACAGAACCGTGAGAATCCCAGAGAGAGAGATGGCAGGGGGAGGGGCTTCCCTCACTGACGACCACGACCCCTCTTTCGGCCCTGTCTTTGACACTCATGAGGGCTACCACAAAGACTTGCTCTTTTTGAAGGATAGACCTTGGCTGATAGCTGTTCCCATTTACAGATGGAAAAACCGAGGCCTATGAAAACAGTGCACTGGTGGCAGGCCGTGCACAGCTTCTAAGCTCTCTTCTTTCTCTGGTCTTCCCGCCTCTAATAGCTCTTTGCCTTGCCCTTACCCCCCAGCCATCCTTGGCCTTGACCAAGGCGACTCTCACATTTTTGTTTTTATTAATCAATTAATCAGTCTATCTATGTATTTATTGGAGACTAGTTGTCCTGAAACTCAGTATGTAGACTAAGCTAGCCTCAAATTCATGGAGATCCACCTGCCTCTGCCTCCTGAGTGCTGCGACTTAAAGGTATGTGCCACCACACCCGGCTTAGATTCACCTCTCGACCCCCGCTGCTTCTTCCTCTCTACATCAGTACTGATGGCTATGATTCCATTACCAGGGGCCAAGCCCCTGAACGTGAATGGAAGCAGTGTTCAGCTTGTCTGCCTTCCAGATGGGAGGGGGTCTTAGAAAACTTCAAGAAAGGAGGAGAGTCTAGTGTTCCACCCAGCTTGGATACATCCAGCTTTGTTCCCATCAGGTTCCCAGGAGCCTTCAGGAAGCTTGCCGGGAATATCAGTGCAAGGAGAGAACCCTCCAGAGTGCCTCTGCCTCAGGCCTTTGCACCGCCCTCCTGTCTGCCTGGAGTGCCTTTCTTTGCCTCTTTGCCCAGGTGAGCTGCATCCACTCAGCTCGTTGCTCACGCAACAGCATATTTGGACACCCACTAAGGCCAAGCAGAGAGATGTGCTCTGGGGATTCGGAGAGCTTAGAGATTAGAGGGGGCTGTACAGTTAATCCCATACCAACGAAATCCACAAAGCAGAACAGACTGGACAAGAGACAACAAGACAGTGAGGTCTGATTCAACGGACTCGGGAAACATGAAGGCTTCTCAGAAAAGACAACTTTCCAGGAACCAGGACAAGAAATTAGAGTGAAATGGCTGAAGAGATTGGGCAGGGGGGTGTCCCAGACAGAAGGAACAGCCTGTGCAAAGGCCCTGAGGTGGCTCAGGCCAGCACAGCTGGTGCAGGGGGAAAGGATGGAAGTATAGGTCTGTGGCTCAGACCTAAAAGGCAAGCCATGTGTGTACTAGGGGAAAGGGTCAAGAAACAGGAGGAAGGCATGGATGGTGGCTGTCCCAGAAGCCAGGGGAAAGAAATGTTTCAAGGAGGATGTCATGGAGGATCCAAGTGACCTGCCCTCAGTCCCATGGCTATGCTTGGTCATAGAGCCTCTCAGGAAGAAACCAAGGGTGAATGAGATGGCTCCCTGATCCAGTAGCACCAATATTGCTATGGGAAAGAAACCAGACTTATCTTTCCTCTCCATATGCCCAGACTGAGGCAAGACCACGTGGACCATGCACAGGCTAGAGGCAGGGCCCTCAGCAGAAACCAGGTCACCTGGAAATGCTCTTAGTCTTCCAGCTTCTGGGTCGGTGGGGACGTGACTTCCACTGTCATTTCTGGCCAGCCTACAGCATTGTGCCGTGGCCATCCTCACTCACAGGGGCTATCAATGGCATGGAGTTGCCTCTTTCAGAAAGCCCTCCTTGACACGGGGGAAGGGGTTCCATGGAGCCTGGGCTTCTTCCTTGGAGGCCTAACTGGGCTTTTTACTAACCTGGGAACTGTGTAAGGGCAGCGGCAAAGTTGAACTTCTTGCCCCCGTCCCCCCACCCCACCCCCAGCTCATGACCCGAGAGTAGTGCAGACAAATGAATAAACAGATTCATGGCAAGAGCTGGAGAGGGGACTTCCTTTCTCGTCCTGGCCCGGAACGAGTTTCAGCTGTAGACCTCTGAGGCTGGCTTGGTGGGAAGCCAGTTCCTGCTCAGCCCTACTGAGAACAATCCCAGAGAGAGTAGGGATGCAAGCCCCCCCGCTGCCCCGCCCTTTCTGGCCTTGCCTGGAGTCTCCTCTGTCCCAGTGCCTCTTTCCTTGATCCAAGACACACACTTCCCCACCATAGCAGAATCCAGGAGATCAACAGGCTAAGACAGGGGTCAGGTTGCACGCCACTGAGATAAAAGCTGGTTCAGTTTCCAGCCTCGCTCTGCCCAGAGGTTGCTGTGGGCAAACACAGAAGACTGAGAGAGGAGCTCCTGGGATACCTCTGGATGGGAAGGGGCTCCAGGGAACTCCAGGGCTCTGCCTAGCCATGTTGGTCCCTGCAGCCACTCCGAACATCCACAGTTCTCCAGGTTGGATCGGATCTATGCCTTTCTGGAACAACATGAAGGAACCTTTATGGGTCATGCCCAGGCCATGCCACGCTTGAGATGGACAATTCTGGAAATGCCAAGCCTATCTATCTTACAGCCCAGACTGTGTGTCCCCAGGCTCCCCTCCAGGAACACATCCCGCTAACGCAGGTCTGGGGATTCATGGGTGGCCTCCCGTTTCCAGACCAAAACCTCTTCCAGAACAGGAGCTGTATTCCTCCCTCCTCTCCTCCTCTCCAAGGACAGACTGTTACATGGATGAAGTGTCCCACAGATCACACAAGGAACAGTGCCCTGTCGCCTTTCTGTCTGAAGATGCCAGGTCCACAGCAGGGCCTGGCTCAGCTCCCCCTGGGGGCTACAGCTTGAAGCATGGCAAAATCCTTCTCTCTCTAGACAGAGCTGGGCTGCTGCTGTAGGAGGAAGGGAATTTGGCCTTGACTCTGGGCCAGGCAGCCAGGCCTGGCTGGAACAAGGGAGTCTGGAGAGAGAAGAGCTATCTCATTTTAGTGGAGTGTGTGGTTTCCAAAGGGCCACAATCCTGAGAAGACTTGCCTAAGTTGTTAGCCATCGAAAACCTCCCTACCTTACCTTACCTTACCTTACCTAAGGGCCCTGTCTCCCCAATAAACCCTTCATCCTGCGCCCTCAACCTCCTCCTCTCATCTCACTCCTGCCCTCCTGCTTCTCTCTGTTGCTGGGAGACAGCCACCATATGCCAGCATCCCAGCCAAATGAGCAGCAGCCTGGCCAGCCAAGTAGCCAGTAAGCTTGAATACCTGTGTCCCTGGGGTCCCAAGCCTCCTGAAGCTCCCCTAGAAGAACCATTCTGTGGTTTCCAGACCGCAATCCCACTCTGCCTGGGCTCTGACCACAGCAACTTTTCTCCAGCATTTTGCTTAGGGCTCCCAGGACCCCAGGGGAGCTGAGAAGGGTAGCTCCCCAATGGCAGCAGCCTGGGGGCCTTGTGTACCAGAGAGGAAAGCTGGGAGCTCTCAGCTCAGCCCTGGCCTTTAATTACAAGGTACATTCAGTTGCCTGCTCGTTTCTGCTGCTCTGCAGACCTCACTAATTGAATTTGCCACAGCAGGCAGACCTAGGGGACTGAGAGACCAAGGAGCAGGGGGCGATAAACTTACTTCCTCTCCTGCTTGGCCAAGAGCAAAGTACAAGAAGCCAAGAAACTCTATCCGGTTACCGGACCATGCCAGTGCCACGTCTAAGGGGACCCTTCAGCCCCATGACCCAAAGCCCAGGACACCCATGCTTGCTCTAAGCCCAGAGACCAGGTGGCACCCAGATGCCTGCCTCCCCCGACCCATTTCAACTCTGATTCCCAAAGCTAAGCAAAGTCTGCTGGAGCAGTGGGCTAAAATCCCAAACTCTGCCACTTAGCCACTTAGCTGGCGCGGCTCACCTACCGTAGGAGTCGCCTGGGTCCAGGAGGGAGTCGGGCTCCATGGCGTGAGGGCCCCTGGGCCGTGGCCCCACCTGATTTATGAACCGAGGCCGTCTCCATGAGCGCCTGCGCTTCTCCTTTTGTATTCCATCTGGCAGCTTCTCCAACTAGATGACTGGGTATTCCTGCAAGCAGGCCCCTTTCCAGCCCTCGCCTTCATACAGTACATTTAAAGTAGCAGTAACCTTTTTTTCCTCCCCCCGCAGCCTGCCTGGAAACATTAGAAGGGACCGAGGCGGCGAGATGTCTAAAATAGGAAGACGCTGGGGACGGCTGGCCTGGCTGCCCGCGATGCTGGCTGCAGGGATCTGGTCCGGCTGTGCAGATGGAAAAGCTAGAAGGTAAGGCTGACACGGAGCTTAACATCTGGAAGCTGGTTCTGGGACCTCAGAAACCCGAGCGAATAGATGGGGAGGCTGACCTCCTCTTGGGAGGGGATAAGGGTGTCTGCTGTTCACCACCTAGCGCCCCAAAGCCCAGGGGCTTCTCCCAGGCCTTGCAGGAACCTCCCACTCAAATCTGTTCTCAGACATTTCCTGCAGTGTGGGATGCAGAAACTGACTCATCCATCCATTCAGTCACTAAATTTTTTTTTTTGAGAATCCAGTCCTTGCCAGACACCGTGCTGTGCTGGGTCTGCAGCAGAGAGCAAGGTGAAATGTCTGGCCTACTGCAGGGGCATTGGCACCTGGCTGTGCTAGTTATTGCAATGGATAACTATGCAGGATTGTACCCCAGGAGCACAGAGAATGGGGGCTCACTGGAATGAGAGAGATGGCCATGGGGGGCTCCCTGGGGAAAAAGGCACATAGCAGTTAGCCGGGAAGAGAAGGATGAAAGGCATGCATATGAGACATTGGGTAGTCGTCAGATTTGTTCTAGTGGTTAGAACGAATAGATAGAGCTGAGCGAGAGGTGGAGAGGGAGTCCAGAGAGGCAGGAGTTGGACATCTGGTTGGTGACATGATTCCAGTTGCCTTAAGAAGGCCTCTCTGGCCATTGTGTGAAGGATAGGGCAGGGATGGGCAGAGCGTGCCTGTAGCTTCCACAAGAGCAGCTGTGGTCACACGGGGACAAGTTGTTAAGCCCACCCACTGTGGTACCTTTTGGAGTGTTTACCCACCCGTTTCCCAGGAAAGTCTCCCAAGAGTGGCTTCTGCTAGAAACCCATTTCAGAGGCAAGTAAAATGCAGCTTAGAGATGTGTACAGTCCACAGCTTGTGAGTGACCACCTGGGCAGGTCTGGGCTCCAGAGAGGTCACAGCCTTGGCACCAGGGAGTGGGATGACAAAGAGGCTTTCATTAGCTTGGCATCATCCTGGCCCAAACCAGTGCAGGCCAGTACCATAGGCTCCTAGCAGGAAAAGCTCCATCTGAGACCAGGAGGGGAAATGCAAGCAAGGTTCAGATGGGTCAAACAGGGGAGGAGGGCAGAGTAAACTGTGTCCAAGCTGATGCAGAGGCAGGAGCAGAGACCTGTGCTGATAGGGGAGTATCTGGTAGGGAGCAGACAGACCATCACGTGGCTAGAGAGGGTTCCGGTGAGGAGAGCACAGAGAGCTCAGAGGACCAGAGGGACAACTGGAGTGCAGGGTTGCTCCAGGGGCTGCAGGAAGCATCGGTTCAGAAGCTGACCTCCTTTCCAAGGGATGCTTGGGTGTTCCTTTGAGCAGCCTTTTCCCAACCTCCCCAACACGCAGCGCTGCCTGCGGAAGAAGAGATACCATTGGCCCTCCGCCTAGCTGAATGCTGAGATCTGAGCCGTCATTGGCTTGCTGTTTTGGAGGAATGGCTGTGGAGTTGGGTAGAGAGATCAAGAGGACAGGGATGGGGAACATGCGTCTACACTCGGATCAAGCTTTTTCTGCCCTGAGTCTATGGTATGGGCCAGCACTGGCTTGGACCAGGGTGATGCTGGGCTAGTGGCATCTATACTGAGTCTATCCCAGCTGCTACCTAGCGGCTCCCAGAGAGCCAGTGGTTGCTGACGTGGTCAGCTTGGCCACAAGGAGGTTCCTCCTGCTCCTTCACCCCTCCTCCCCACTTTGGATGACAGGATCCCGGCTCCCAGCCTCCTGCTGCCTTAATTACAGGGAGGCCAGGCCCTACCCAAGCCTACTGTGGGCACCAGGCTCCCTGGATCTCCTCATTATCCCTCCTGGGGAAGGGATATTGCAGGGGGTAGGGGGGGTTAAGTATAGGGAGTGGGACCATGTTTCCCCAGCAAGTAAGTGAGTTCTCTCTGGTCCTGGGGCATCCTGGGGGCTCTAGAACTCACCACAGATCAGCAAGCACTGGGGAGACTGAGGTAGGAGGGTAGTGAGTTCAAGGCCAGCCTTAACCACATTAGTGGGATCCTAAAACGGACTGGGGCAGGCTGGCAACAAGATAGCTTAGTGTTTTGGTAAAAGCACTTGCTACCTAAGCTTGACAGCCTGAGTTTGATTTGTGGAAATCACAGCAGAAAGAAACAACTGAAATTTGTACTTTGACCTCTCCATGCTTGTAGGCCACGAGTGAGTGTGTGTGTGTGTGTGTGTGTGTGTGTGTGTGTGTGTGTGTGTACATAAAACTCTACGTTCAATCCCCAGCAGCACATTAACCATGTGTGGTGGTGTATGCCTACAATTGGGAGGTAGAGGCAGGAGAATCCGAAGTTCAAGGTCATCCTCAGCTGCAGAATGAGTTCAAGGCCAAGTTAGGCTATTAGAGCTCTTATTTAAAAAAAAAAATTTAAGCTGGCGGTGGTGGTGCCCGCGCCTTTAATCCCAGCACTTGGGAGGTAGCAGAGGCAGGCTGATTTCTGAGTTCAAGGCCAGCATGGTCTACAAAGTGAGTTCCAGGACAGCCAGGGATATACAGAGAAAACCTATCTCAAAAAACCAAACCAAAACAACAACAACAAAAAATCAGAGTGCATTATGTGGAGTTCCTAAATAATCAACAAAAATATGTTTGTTTGTTTGTTTGTTTGTTTATTTTTTAAAAAGGATAGTCCCCTTAGCTCATAACTAGACTATGCCCTTAACTGCTGGATGACTTGGAGTAACTTGTCCATCCTTCAGGGCTAACATTAGGCTAGAAGGAGAAGACAGCCTAGCGTCTGGCCCAACTCTGACAGTCAGTGGAAGGTATGGCTTCTCCCTCCTTCCAGCTCCGACCCTCTCCACAGCTTGGTGCAGCCAGTGGGGAGAGCAGAGGCCCCTTCTCTAGCCAAGGAAGCTGAAGGACTTGACAAAGCTTTTCACAATGAGGTCCAGGGCAGGAAGAGAGTCTTGGTGTCTGTGCCTCCATCATGGGCTGCTACCCTCCCAGGTCCCTTTTCATTTTCCAGACAAGGAACAAAGCTTGACTCTCTGGCACTTTCTCCATCCATAAGTAAACATGTCTACAGATGCACCCAGAGTCCCTGCTCTCCGGGGCTCCTTTGCAATAACCGTGTCACCACCACACGCTCCCTTCCTTTGGTGACATCAGTGCTCTTGGCTGTGCCTGTTGAACTGGCTCAGCATTACTTCCAGTTGTCATGCAATCAAGCAACCTTACAATCAATGTTCTTCCTTCTCTTAAAGACAGGATCTCATGTAGTGCCCCAGCTGATGAAGAATTCACCATGAAGTCGAGGGTGGCTTTGAACGTCTCATCCTCTGGTTTCCACCCCTTGAGTACTGGATGCACAGGCACATGGTACCATGATGGTTTTCACCTCAGCGCTGGGCACTGAACCCAAGATTGCATGCATTCTAGGTGAACGCTCTGCTGCCTGAGCTGCATCCCCAACACTGTGAGGAATGTCTTCATGTACCCCACTTGTATCCATCTGATGACTTCTATAGGTTAAACTGTAAAACCACAGTTGGTGGAGCAGAAAGGCCTGCAAGCTCAACATTTTATAAGTGCTGACCTTGGCCTAGCCTTGGTATGAGGCCTGGTGTAGCCAGCATTCCTACTGTTGTAGGTTTATAATCTAACTGAGGGGAAGCACACTCTTCCATCGGAGATAGATGCTATTGAGAAAGCAAACAGAGGCCCAGAGGAATCGGATCTGAGCAATAAATTGATGAGTCCTGCTGTGCAAAGTCCAAGGGGCCATCAAACATGAGTGGGCAGAGCCACCACAAAGGCTGATGGGTAGAAGGTTCAAAATGATGGCCAGGGTGTCTAGAGTGGGTGGACAAGTGAGAGGGTGGCTCAGGAGAAGAGAGAAAGATCAGAGGCAGCATCATGGAGAGCTCTATGTGCCAGGAAGTATGGAGCCCATGGCACAGATGTGGGTCCAAGAGGCTCCTTGGCTGCTGCCACAGTGAACTCAGAGATACCACCTAGAACGTTGCTTTTACTGAAGGTAAAAACCCTGGGAACACCAGCAGGGAGTGGGAGTGGACAGAAAGTGCATAGATTCAGGACACCTGTGGGGATCTTGGGTGCCATTGCAGGGCCAGCTGAGAAAGGGGCTAGGGAGTGGGGGAGAGTCCAGGATGACCTGGGGGCAGTTGGTCTGCTCCTGGGAGCCGAGGGAGGTAGGAGGAAGAGGGCTTGGGCGGGGCACAGGGAGCTCTGCTGTAGTGTGTGGTGTTGGAGGAATACAGGTAGATGCACAGAGATATCAGGGAGCTCAGAGCAGCAGGAAGGATGGGATGGGGTATCATGTGATGCAGGTCTGAGACCCACAGCTCCCCACATAGCCTCTTAGGCCAGCCCAGCATGAGACCTTGCTCCAGTCATGGGACCTATTGCCCTAGGCACAGAAAGTTGTTAAATAGGGGCTGTGGATGTAGCTTAGGTGGTAGGGCGCCCAGCTAGCATGCAAGAAGTCCTGCTTCCATCCCTATCTCTGCATTATAAACAGAGCATGGTGATCCTAGCTAGCACTTAGAGACAGAGACAGGAGGATTAGAAGTTCAAAGTCGCCGGGCGTGGTGGCGCACGCCTTTAATCCCAGCACTCGGGAGGCAGAGGCAGGCGGATTTCTGAGTTCAAGGCCAGCCTGGTCTACAGAGTGAGTTCCAGGACAGCCAGGGCTACACAGAGAAACCCTGTCTCGAAAAAGCCAAAAAAAAAAAAAAAAAAAAAAAAAAGAAGTTCAAAGTCACTCTCTGGTACACTAGAAGTCAGTCTGGACTACATGAGACCCTGTCCAAAAAATATGTGGGTAGAAAGGAAGGGAGAAGAAAAAGTAAAGGAAGACAAGAGTGGACTGGGACATCAGTTGGAGTAGTGAGGGGATGGGAGCCCTGCAGAGGGCACGAGGGAGAGAGGACAGGTGCCTGGCAGCAAGCTTGATCATCGCTTGCCTCTGCCGAGGTCAAACCACCAGCCCAGCATGGGAATAGTGCTGCCTCTGTCAGGTCCTGAGCCTGGCCCAGCAGGAAATCCAGATGCCCAAAGGAAGATTCAGAGCTCAGTGATCTGAGAGCAAGAAGAGAGTGAAGTAGGAACATGAAGGCTAGTGGTCAGCTTGGCAGGTTCAAGAAAGCATGGGGAGGGGGGCTGGCCAGGTAGGCCTGCGAGGGATGAAGAGTTCACAGGACTGGAGGCAGGAGGCATGGGATTGCATATCCTGAGGTAGTGTGCTCCTACAACCTTCCAGTTGTCTCTATGCCTCAGATTTTCTGCTTGAACTTTCCTAAGGCCAAAGGGAGGCCAGGAGGAGCCCCGATGCCCTGTTCCCACTGAGCCAAGTGCTGTGGTGTCTGGCCAGGCTGGATGCTGTCTCAACACCGCCTGGGAACAGGTGGCAGAGCCCAAGACCAGGAGCCAACCTACCTGCCTTCGTCCAAAGCCCACTCCATCACACCTGCTGGGCGACCCTCAGCACGCAAGCTCCCTTTTCAGTGACTCAGTTTCCTCCTTAGCATCTCTGGAGCGTGAGGCTAGGCCCTGGAGGGCTGCTGGGTAATTCATAAGTTGGGCAGTGAGAACACAGACAGGAATCTGGGTCTTAGTGTGATCTGTAGCACCCCGACCTCTCAAGACCATAGCACAGCCCCCCAGGAGTGTGTGTGATCGGCCCAATGTGGCTTCGTCCCCACATTCTCTTCCTGTCTTTCCCTTTCCTCTCCCTCCACTTCTTTCCCCCTCTGTCTTAGTAACTGTTCTGTTTTGTGAAGAGACATTATGACCAAGGCGATGCTTATCAAAGGAAGTATTTAATTGGGGGCTTGGTTACAGTTATAGGGGTTAACCTATCATCATCACGGCAGGCAGCATGCCTGCAGGTAGGTAGGCACGGGGCTGATTGATTCACTGGCAAGCAGGCAGACGGAGAGAGAAAGACAAAGACTGAGACAGAGACAGACAGAGACAGAGACAGTGAGACAAAGAGAGACAGAAAGAGAAAGACAGAGTCAGAGACAGTGAGAGAAAGAAAGAGACAGACAGAAAGGAGAAAGAGAAAGAGAGCGAGGGAGACAAGGGGGTGGGAGGAGAAGCTTGGCCTGATGTGGGCTTTTGAAATCTTAAACCCACTCTCAGTGAGACAACAAGGCCATACCTCCTAATCCTTCCTAGACAACTCAGGGGCTGAGCATGTGAGTATATAAGCTATGGGGACATCATCTTTCAAATCACCACACTGTCCCACCCCAGCCACACAGCAGCCTCTTGGGCTTTGTTTTGGTTTAGAAGAGGCTATTGCTATGTGGCCATGCTGGAACTTAGCATCCTCCTGCCTCAGCTTCTGCAGTGCGGGGATCACAGATGTGTGCTGACATGGACCTTGGCACTCTCCCTCCCACCCCAGGACCTCAGCAGTGCCTCTGCAGGAGTAGACCCTTCCCCCAAACCTACCCCAGTCCTTGCTCTGAACACAGGCTGCTTTCCAGAGCCACCCTGTTCACCCTGCCCTGCCCCCACAGTGATTTCCTCTGCATACCTCCAAGTGGTGCATACTCTGCCAGTCCCCACCCTCAAAGCAGATCTATCCTGTACTTAGAGCATCCAGAGGAGCCCCTAGCGGACCCCATCAAGCCCATGATGGGGGAAGCTCAGCGGTCCCTTTTCTCCTCCTCAATTTATTGGGCACACAGTGCAGTGAATCCTTGGACCTGAGACAGCGTCCCTGGAGGTATCCTGTCTGTGACCGGTATCTCTCATTTCCCTGGCTTTTCTTAGGTCTTCTATTCTCAGGAAGACTCTGAGCACAGGGCCACACAGATAAGTACTCCAACATCCCCTTGCCCCAACTCAGCGACTGTGAAGTGGCCAAGCTGGGATTTGAACCTTTGCCTCTCCTGTGGCCTCATGGAAAGGAGGTTGTCTGGTGTGGGCAGTAGAAAGGTGTGGAGATGGAAAGAATCAGCTGGAAGAGCAGCTGTCCCACCAGCCTTTGCTCTAATTCCTAAGAGTTCTCGTCTAAAAGCCCTCTGAGCCATGTCTTCCTGTTCCTAGATTATGGAGTTTCTTTTAAAGGCCTCAAGTCTCCAACAAGTCCTGAGCCACACCAGGCTACCCTGTCCCTGATGGTAGAAAAGCAAGGACATGCCACAAGCAGATCGTGAGTTCCTTCAGAGGACAATGGCTCCCGTGGCTGCCTGTCCAGGGCCTGTGAGTTAGCAGTCTCAGGGAATCCCACCACACTGTCCCATAAAACCAGGGATCAGGAAAGAAAAGGTGAGCCACTGCCTCCAGGAATGAAGCGGGAAGAGTTCGGTCCAATTTGGACCCCAGACATCCCAGACCTGGGCAGGCAGATGGCTCAGCTAGTAAGGTTCTTGTCATACAAGCATAAAGATAGGAGTTTGGCTTCTTAGAACCTAAGTGAAAAACCAGGTAGGCAAGGTGGCTTGCCTGAAGTCCCAGGGCCCAGGGACAAAGACAGAGGATCCTTGGAACAAGCTGGCTCACCATACGGTAAAATCTCCAGGGTTAGTAAGATGTTTTTGCTAAGTAAGAAACTAGGAAGTTAAGACAAGGTGGGAAGACTGATGGAGGGAGACAGGTGACATCAGCCAGCCTGAGGCTTTCACGCGCCTGTGCACACGAGTATGCATACATACCATACGTGCACTCGCACATACACGTGCAAAACAAATTTTTCTCAAAGAAAGAAATCAGTCATTGGGGTGCTGCTGAGGAGGAGGAGTCACCATCCTTCCCAACTAACTGATCCCAGGGCCGGCTCTCAGCCACAGAGCAGTGTGAACGCTCTAACTCCAGAGCAGTGTGAATACTCTCAGCCACAGAGCAGTGTGAATGCTTTTAACCCCAGTGGAGTGTGAACGCCCTCAGCCACAGAGCAGTGCGAACACTTTCAGCCACAAAGCAGTGTGAACGCTCTTAACCCCAGTGGAGTGTGGACACTCTCTACCCCAGAGCAGTGTGAACGCCCTCATCCACAGAGAAGTGTGAACACTCTCAGACACAGAGCAGTGTGAATGCCCTCAGCCAGAGAGCAGTGTGGAAAGTCCCAAGTCTTTCCAAACAAAAAGCTGGCTAGAGAGGAATAACTAGTGTTTGGGGCTTTAAGTATGTTCCAGGGTAAGGGGCTCAGAATGGTAATCTGGGGTCCTCAAAGATCCCCCAAGTCACAGTGAATCAAGAGGCTTGCCTTGAGGTCCCCAGATCCAGCTGGACTTGTGTCCTGGAAAGGAAACCCCAGCGTAATCAGTGACAGTGAGCCTGCACATAGGTCAGCGCAGGGCTGGTGCAAACGTGGAACCTCGGGTGGACCTTTTTCTCATCCACCAAGCATCAAGGTCACCACCCAAGGTCATAGGTGTTCCCAGATTAGCAACCCCTGGAGACCCCCTCCAGGACATACTTCCCTGAGATAGCAGTTTCCACAGCACACTGTCCCACACATAGCTGATTACCTGCCTGAACAAGAACTCTGCTCTCTTCCAGGCTGTGCTGGGCAGTCACACCATGCCTTGTCCTTCTCCTGTAGCCCAACTGGCCTTGGCTGTCCCCTCTGTGGCCAGGCAGAGGTAGTGTACCTGGAGAAGCCCCTGAGTCACCAGATCTTCCTGACCAGTCCACCTGACCTCCCCACACCGGACCTCTTGGCTAGTGTTCAAGCCAGTCAGGAAAACCCACAAGAAGCCTGATATGTTTCCAGATGAGCAACAGTAGCCGTCTGTGCGATTCAGCAAACGCTGCCCGAGGACTATGCCAAAGGAATGACCCAGGGATGAGTCAGCCAGAGGACTAGCCATGGATATCACCAGCCATAGGAGAGAGGCTCTCAAAGTGTTACCAGGTGGGGAGTCTGCCCACCGTGGCAAGACAGTTAAAATGCTCTTTTACTGTGGACCTTTGGAAGACTGGACACACGAGAACAAAGTTCCAAGTGCCAGACCACATAGCTGACCCATTTGCAGGGCAGGCAAGTTACATGCTGGAGGGGCCACGCAGTAAATATTTCAGACTTTGTGACTCTGCTCCGTTCTGCCTTTGTAACTGGAGAGCAGCTATGGGCAGCACCCCAATGAGTGGGTGTGACTGTGGACCAGTCAAACAGAACTCTTGGGGGCAGGAATGGCTCAGCAGTTAAGAGCATTTGGTGTGAAATCCTGAGCGACAGATCCCAGCACTGTCTGTGGGGCAAGCGGACCATGCCAGCAGACAGAAGGACTAGTAAGGCTGAGCAGGTTCAAAACTCCAGAGAGTCTCAGCATTGGGAATAGCAGGCTGGAAACAGCTTCTTGCCAAGCTCTTCCTGTCCTGGAACAGGTAACAGTGACACCCCATTGAGAGGACCACGACCATCAGTCGCATAAGGACAACACCTGAGGTCCTTCCCCACACAAATAGAGCATGCCTAACATCCCAGACTGAGCCAGTGGGAAGCATCTACCTCTGGACCCCACCTTATCCCTGAAATGTATATGTTTATTCCTATGCACATGGAATAAAGTATACAAGTTATTTCACTGAGAATCATCTGAGAGTGGCTGTTTTATTGAGCTGTAATACTCTGGGGGAGAGTTTTCTCTCCTGAAGCATTCATTGCTGGACCTCGGATCCGCCCAGCAGGTTGGGCTCTCACCCCTGCTTGCTGCTGCGGCTAACATTTGTTGTTAGTCATAACCACTCCCCACCTTGGTGCTGAGATGATGGTAGCGGGAGAGACCCTGACTCTGCATGAGTTCCCCTTTGGAGAGCTCTGACACTTTGGCCATTCCAGCCAGAATTTAATTCCATTAAAGCCCCTTGGAACCTTTCTTTCTGTCCAGGTCAGAGATCCTCCGATTGCGTTCTGTCTCCCCTGAGCTGCTTGCCAGCAGCTCTCTGGCACCCCAGAGGTGAGGCAGACACACAGGTGCCCACAGGTGCTGGGACTCCAGTGCCGAGGTAGGTGGAAGTAGGAGGGTTGCTGGGGCATGCTGGCTTCCTCCAGCTTAGCTGAGAATCTGTGAGCGCCAGGTTCAGCGAGAGAACTGCCTCAAAGGAAAAGGAAGATATACAATATCGTCTTCTAGCCTTTAAGGCACCCTTACACAGGCATGTAGACACACACACACCCACACACAAATAAACAAACAAACCATTACTTGACACCAAAAGTGGACTTTCTTATCATTTTCTTATCTAGTCATAAAATAGTAATTTTTTTTTTTTGGAGTTTCTCTTCAACCAGTTGAAGCTGTAAGGACCACATGGGTTGTAGTTTGCTGACCCGTGTCTGTGTGGGGATGCTGGGAGACTGGTTAGCCTTGAGAGGACAAGGGCCTTGAATATCAGAGTGAGGCTTTTGGGTCAATGGAGGTTGGAGGTTGAGAACTGATAGCATTCACCGTTCAGCTGGTGAATCAGCTACCATCCATTCGATCTGCTCTCCTCTCGCTGCCCTGAGGACCAAACCATTGCCACCTCAAAGCTCAGGAGCAATGTATGGAGACCAAGCCCTGGTATAGTCACAGGGACAATTGTTTAAAACATTATTATGGCTCATGTGTGTAATCCCAGAACTAGAAAAGCTGAGGCAGGAGCATTACTATGAGTTTGGGGACTTCCATAGAGAGGGCTAAAGATGAAAACTTAAAAAAAAAAAAGTTAGGTCAATAGAAGAACATAGTTTTCTTTCTTTGTTTTTTTGTGTTTGTTTGTTTGTTTGCTTGCTTGCTTGCTTGCTTAAGACAGGGTCTCTCTATGTAGCCCTGGCTGTCCTAGAATTCAGTGTGTGGGCCATGCTGGCCTTGAACTCACAGAGATCTACCTGCCTCTGCCTCTGGGGTTCTAAGATTAAAGGTATGCTCTGCCAAGCTGAGCAACATGAGTTTCCCTCTAAGCCCACTTCCCACTCTGGGGTCACCACTATTAAGGGGTAGCTAAGTGTGAGTCCAGCAGGCTTCCAGTGCACACAGATGTAGACCCATAGACACACCCTCCCACCCAAGGCTCAGCATTCCACGGCTTGTGGCTAGTCCTGTGCTTTCCTGCGATGAGGTTTTGTCACTGAGATGCTCAGGCAGCATCTTCCTCTTTGACTTTTGCCTCCTTGCTGTCACACACCTTACTGGTCCCCTCTACACGATGACACACAACACCATGGAGTCCCACATGTCCCTTCACACTTGACACTAGGCTCTCTGCTGGGGAGTCTCAGAAGCAGACTAAGGCCTGGGAGCTCAGAGTGCGGGTTAACATGGCACCTGGAGCCATCTCTGCATTGCTGGGAAGCCGGGGCCCTGGGAGGATCCTACTAGAGAGACATCCTCTAGGATTGCTATCTCAGAGCACCCTAAATGGTCCAGGGAAGCAAGCATCCCCAGAGAGGATAGGCCTGCCTACTCCTGCATGCTCAGGCCAGAACACTTGCCCAGTGGCAGCCCTTAGCGACAGTGTCCTGGCCCATTTATCCAATCACTCATGCATGTAGTTAACTAATATTTACTGAGCATTTCTTACGACTTGAGTCCCAGTCTATGGTGGTAAGCACAGGCATGCCCCTGCCGTCCCGTTCTTCACCGCCTGGTGAAGGCGGACTTGGTTATCCATTCATTTGGCTACTGTTTATTGAGAGTCTGGCATCTGTCAGATATTGTTTTAAGCACCGAGACTCCAACACAGAAGAACACAATAGGGGAGAAAAATCTCTGCCTTCCCAGACTTAGAGTCTGGGCGAGGAGACAGATAATGAAGGCATAGACAAGGGCAGTGTGTCAGAGGCGATGAGTGAGCCGGGGAGGAGATGGAAAGTGCTGGGGAGTGGCTTTGTAGCTAAAATAATCTGGGGAGACCTCACTGAACAAAGATCTAAAGGGAAGAGGTGAGGGAGGGTGGAGGGGAAGGGAACAGGATCTTTGCAGACATGGGGACATACATGGTCAGAAGCCAAAAGGAGGCCCGTTCAAGACCCTGAGGTTGTCTATAGAACAGGAGAGACCAAGGCCAGCTCCTGAGCATCTAGCAGTCCAAGGGAGCCCCCCCCCCCCCCGTATATCCTAGGTGGAGAGATGGCCCAGGGGCGGCCTAGAACAGAAGAGGAACATGGTCTCACTCACAGGTGGCTTCCCTATTGAGAACAGGCCTTAGAGGGGCAGAGTTGATGTCAGGAGGGTGGGAGAAGGGAACAGAATTTGACCCAACGAGAGATCTAGGACCAGGTAGTCCCCCCCCCCCCCGGGGGGATGTGAGAAGTTGCGGGACTCTGACACGTTCTGCAGATAGCCACGGGCTTTCCTGATGGCTTGGCTGTGGGATGGTAAGAGGAAGGAAAATGGACACCAAGGTTCCTGTTTCCCAGGGCAAAGGATGTGGTCTACGGTGAGGAGCAGAAGAGTGGCTGAGCTTTGGGCTTGCTTTGTACTCTGACAGTTGGGCTACAGTAGAGAGGCTGGTAGCTGGTGTAAGGCTGAGCCTAGGGTTGGGGGCAGGTTCACGCCCTTCAGGGATGGATGGGATTGAGATACATGTGCCTAGAGGTAGTACCAGGAGACAAAAGGAGGAAAAGTCTAAGGATGAAAGTCCAGCCTGAGAGGATGGGAATGAGAAAAAATTGCCCAGGGAGGGGAGCAAGCCAGCATGTGGCAGAAGATGGCTCAGGAGCAGGGGACCCCCAAAGCTGGGGGATTCAATAAGGATAGTGCACTTGGGGTTAGGGGGTGGCAAGAGGCCATAGAGCAAGGGCTAAATGCCACCTTCAATTAAAAAGAAAGCCATGAGCAAGGGCTACATAATGTCAACAGGACCAAGACAAAGAGGCTCAGCTGATTGTGGGAAACCCAAGGAGTGACACCAAATCAGGGAGGGCTTCCTGGAAGAAAGGTGGTATAAACAGAAAATGAAGAAGTTTACATACATCCCCTAGAAACGGAGGGGGTTGCCCAGGCTGAGGGAGCAAAATGAACTTGGGTAGGAAGAACCACTGCAGCGTGTCATCTGAGGAACTGAGAGGGAGCAACAGGGAATGAATTACCTCACAGGGTCCTAGGAGTCAACCAGCCCTTGATGGCAGGTGGGTGATGGAGTCCACCCGGAGATAGATAGACCGTGGAGACGCAGGCAGAGAAAAGATACAAAGTCAGGTGACAGAATGCAGGGACATTTTCTGGAAGCTATCACCAGTGAGTCAGGAGGACGACATGCTGGGTCTGGAGGACAGTAGCGTGTGACAGAAAGAGACCAGGCTGGTGGGTACCTATCTCATGTGTTGACTTCAGTTTGGTCCAGCTAGAACTGTGTGCCAGGGGCCCTGGCAGTGCTTTTATCATGTCTTCGGGTTTTGCTAAAGGACCCCTCCCCCCACCTGCCCAAACCTCCCACTCCCTAGTTTTCTGGCCCCCACCCCCCAGCTCCCCAACCCCTAATTCCCCCCCACCCCCCACCCCGCCCCGCTACCGCAGCCGCCAGTGACTACTCTCCAGCCTTCTTACAAGGTGCAGGGACATGTGAGTGCCTGCTGGGTGCCCCAGGTCCTGGCACAGGAGAGAGGAGATGATCCAGGCAGACAGGCTCTGGGTTCCCATGGGGCCCTGCCCAACATATGGCCCCAATCAAGTGTAGTGTTGGGAAGGGAGGGAGCTGGAGAGAATTCTAGAAGGACTCAGTATTTGTGCTACAGGAAGTGGAAGAATGGAAACAATGAAGACAGTGACAGGCAGAAGGGAGGAAAGGGGTCCGAGGGGCTGGAGCATGGACTGATTCCCAGAAGCGCATCAGAACTTGACTGAGGGTGGTAGGGATCTGTGGAAGGTCCTGAGCAGACACCACTCGCTCAGAGATTGAGTTCAGTGCAGAGAACCAGGACCAACCACCTCACCACAGACCCCCTTCTCTTACAGCTAACTCCTGTGACAGGTGAGATGGGCCACGACGGCCGGACTTAGAACTCTGTACCTCTAGAGCAGATCCTGAAGGCCATACAGGCTTGACTAGGGTATCCAGGCTGGTCACGGAGAGATGTGAAGCTATTCGACTCACAGCAGCAGGAACTACCCATGGGGACGTCTGACTTACTGAGTCTGTACTCCAGATACCACCTAGTGAGGCTGTCGGCAGGATGCTGAGGAAATAAATTTGTTCACTAAGACATCCCACCCCTTCCCTGCCAAGGTCCAAGGGCTGGAAGCAGCCTGCAGACTAGCAGCGCCACCGTGTGGTAGAGCTGAGCCAGCACAACAAGGCGAGCCAGGAATAACGTATGTTTGTTTGTTTGTTTGTTTGGCTGGCTGGCTGGCCCAACCAGGCACATGCTCTAAGCCCTGGGCTCCATTCCCAGCCCTCTTTTCACTTTTCTTTTCCTTTTATTGAAAAAAAATTTTTTTGAGACACAGTCTCCTTAAGTTGCCTAGGCTAGACGTGAACTCACTCTGTAGCACAGGGCGGCCTTGAACTCAAAATCCTCCTGTTTCAGCCTTTGGAGTAGATGGGGTTTCTAGCCTGTACCACCAGGCCCAGCTAAAGACACTTGATAATATACAGACTTTCATGATGTATTTTCAATTTACTTCTTCAACAATATCATTGGTCTGTTGGCGATTGGCAACTACTAGGTAATAAATATCTAATGAAAATGTGCAAATGACATGGATTCTATGTGCGACAAAAATAGACTTTTTTTTTTTCAGAATTATCACCTCTTATCCTGACAAGTTATACATGGATTGCACTTTGTCAAGTAAGCCTTGGCGCTTTTTCTACAGAATGTAGGGTGTGTGTGAGTGTGTGTGTGGTGTGTGCATGTGTATAGTGTGTGTAGTGTGTGTGTATATGTGCACGTGTGCATGTGTGCACATGGTATAATGTGGTATGTGCGGTATAGTGTGGTGTGTGTTTGTGTGTGTGTGTGGTACGATGTGGTACTTGTGTGTGTGTGTGTGTGTGTGTGCTATGATGTGGTGTGTGTGTGTGTGTGTGTAGTATGATGTAGTATGCATATGTGTGTGTGTGTGTGGTATGATGTAGTATGAATGTGTGTGTTTGTGTGTGTGGTATGCATGTGTGTGTGTGTGTGGCATGATGTGGTGTGTATTTGTGTGTATACACAAATGAAACCATATCATGCATGCCTTATATTCTGAAATTTGTTTTTCTTTAAATTTGTCTCTGCTAACTGTGGAGCAGAAACTAAAGAATATTTGACATATGTAGACATATGTGAATCATGTGACATATGTAGACATATGTAAATCATGTTGAATAGAATGTATGTGTGGGTCAGGCAATGGAGGCACACACCTTTAATCCCAGCACTTTAATCAGGCAGATCTCTGAGTTTGAGACTACCCTGATCTTCAGAGTGGCAAGGCCTACAGACAAAAACCCTGTCTCAGAAAAAAATAATGTATTTATTTGGGTGTGTGGTATGCAGGAAGGTGTGTGTGTGCGTGTGTGTGTGTGTGTGTGTGTGTGTGTGTGTGTGTGTGTGTTCCCATATGTGGGAGTGTTCATCTATAGGCGCATATGTGGAGACCTAAGGCTGACATAGGGAATCTTCCTTCACTCTTATTCACTGAGGCAGCATCTCTCAGATGAATCTCCAGCTTGGCCATATGGTAGTTCGCTTAGGCAGCTTGACCCAGCTGTCCCCTGTATCCACCCTTGGAGCTCTGGGATCACAGGCAGCCCACCAGGCCCTCCTGGCATCTACGTGGCTCTGTGGGTTTGAGCAGCACCCTCACACTAACAAGCAGGGGCTTTATCCACTGAGCCCTCTTCACACCCAACAACTGAAGTGACTTTTAAAAAAAAGATTTATTTAATTATTTATTTATTATTTAATGTATGTGACTACACTGTTGCTCTCTTCAGACACACCAGAAGAGGGCATTGGATCCCATTACAGATGGTTGTGAGCCACCATGTGGTTACTGGGAAATTGAACTCAGGACCTCTGGAAGAGCAGCCAGTGCTCTTAACCACTGAGCCATCTCTCTAGCCCCAATTGAATTTATTAGCATTTTTTAAAAATTATCTTTGATGTTTCTTTATGCTTCATGTTTTAAAAGTCAAAATGTATTCTACATACACATACACGTCCTCTTAAAACTTCATTCCGGTTTGGTATTTATATTGATCATATCACTGTGTTATTAATTTGTTAGTGTTCCTTTCTATAAGTGGCTGTCCTAAAGCCAGTGCAGGGCAGCACAGCGCACCTTGACTCATTCAAGTCTAACACTAATGAATATAGTCATCTTCATCACCGATGCAGGTATGAGGGAACCTCGGGCCATTTAAAACCCTATTTACCCCACCCGATTCATGTTCTGGTGTTATCTGGAACCATCTGGTATTTGAGTTCTTTCTGTATATCAGTCTCCACATGGCACTGTTATTGTTGTTGTTTTGCACAGACAAATTTGTTTAAATTAACCAGATATTTTCTTCACTAACGTTTATTCCTTTCTTATCTCCACGTTCCTGGCTGGAACTCTTGTTTCTCAGCCCAGCTCATCGCTAATTGTGGCGCTGTGCTAGAGATACATTGTTTGTTATTTGAATGAAAGGTCTGCATTTCATCTTGGCTTTCCATTTTGTATGTATGCACATGGGTGCAGTGTATGTGAGTGCGTGTCTGTAGGAGGATGAGCATGTAGAGGTCAGAGGTCACCATCAGAAGGCTTCTGTTGTTCTCCATCACAATGTTTGAAACAGGGTTGTTCAATGAGTCAGCACTCACCGATTGGCTAGACTGATTGGCCTGCGGGCTCTGGGCATCCACCCAGCACCCAGGTTGCGGACATTTGTGACTGCATGCACACAGCATTCACACTTGCATGCTGGCGATCTGAGCTCATGCCCTTGTCCTTGTGGGTCTGGCACTTTTCCAACTGAGCTACCTCTCCAGCACTTTTGGAAAGGCACTTTCTTTATGCAGCTATATTATTCCAGGGTGTTGAGAAAGAGAGAAAAATAGTGGAGAGATAAAGTGGGACAAATAGAAACAAGCATATATCGGGGCAGTGGTGGCGCACACCTTTAGTCCCAGCACTTGGGAGGCAGAGGCAGGCAGATTTCTGAGTTCAAGGCCAGCCTGGTCTACAGAGTTAGTTCCAAGATAGTCAGGTGCTACACAGAGAAACCTTGTCTCAAAAAACAAAAACAAACAATCAAACAAAACCCAACCAACCAACAACAAAAAGACTGGAGATGCCACATTATATATAAGCGGACTAAATACTACACTAGAAAGACAAACACCATCTTATTAGATTAAAAGCAGCAACAGTATGTGATGCTTATAGAGGAGGCGTGACAAGCATGGGGATAAAGAAACAGGGAGGGCATGTGGTGAGCAAACCTTCTATCAGGCAGACCCCAGCAACAGACCCTCTGAGGCAGGCTCTGACAGAGGAAACCCCTGCTAAAGATAGATGGGGAGGAACTGATTTATCAAGTAGATACAATTCTAAATCTGCACACAACTAATAACATAGCCTCAAAATATATAAAGCAAAAAAAAAAAAAAATCAAGGGAACTAAAAGAAGAAACGAATATACCATTCTTCCACTGGCCAATAAAAACTCTCATATCTTTACGGGCATCATTCGAACATCAGGGTTCTTTAGAGGAACAGAAACAATGGAATGAATACATACTTGTATATATTATAGAATTTATTAAAATGCCAACAATTGTTGAATCTTAGCTGAGAGGCCGAGAGCCCAGCAGGGGCTCAGTCCTTGAGGCTGGGTGCCTCTCTTGCTCTGCAGCTGGGAGACTCCCACAGTGACTATCACTGGGGAGGCTGACAGTAGTTGATCACTCCAAAAGGCTGAGTGAGTCAGAGTCCCAATAAAGCCTGGAAGGTTCTTGGAGAGCCACTGGTCCCTAATCAGCTATGGAAACACTGGCCCTGATATCAGTGGAGGAAGCAGGAAATGGGGGCTGCTATGAGGAGGGCAAATTCACTGGGCAGCAGGAGGGAGAGAGAGCTCCTTTTCATCTGGACTGCTGCCAGCAGATACCACTCACAGTAGAGGCAGGTCTTCCCATACTGACTGCTTGTCCGCTGTGGCTTTCTGCTCCGGTGACTCTACTCTGTGGAAGGTTGACGTTAAAATCAAGCAGAAGGGCTGGAGAGATGGCTCAGCAGTTAAGAGCTTGTGTTGTTCTTACAGAGGACCTGGCTTCAGTTCTCAGTACCCGCATGGTGGTTCACAACCATCCTTAATACTCTAAGCCCATGGGATCCAGTGCCCTCCTGTGGTCTCCATGGGCACCAGGCACACATATGGTGCACATACACGTACACAGGCAAAACACCAGGTACATAAAATAAGATAAATAAATCTTAAAACAAAACAGAAGGGGGGAAAAAAACCCCAACCATATTACTCTGATTTGCTATTGCATTCTGTTGGGTGACTTGAGTCTTTTACGATCTCTGTATTAACAACTTGGCTAAGATGGTGTCTGCATGGCTTGCCCATTGCAAAATTGCCTTTTCTTGTTCATTAATAAACATCTCACCAGTGAGGTATTTTGAATGGGGAACTCAAGCAGGAACATGGGTATGTCAATGTGGTATTCTGGTGTGTGTGTGTGTGTGTGTGTTACACACGTGTAGGTGTTCATGCCTGCATCATTGAGCAGCAAGCACTATTACCTCATGAACCATCTCAACCTGCTCCAAATAGTTTTGTTTTGCTTGGTATAAGAGATGGGGTCTCACTACATAGTTCTGGGTAGACAGGAATTCACTGTGCAGACCAGACTGCTCTTGAGCTCACAAAGAACTTCCTGCCTCTGCTTCTCAAGTGCTAGGATTAAAGGTGTGTACCGGCATGCGTGGCTTTCCTACAGGGTCTCTTGTTTTCCAGTACACGTAGCACAGGGTTAGCTGCTCTGTGGTATCTAGGGACTCTTGTCTCTGCCTTCCATCTTGCTGCCTTGAATGCAGAGACTACAGAAAAGAGAGTGCAGTTGGCCTGTGCTGATTTCAGGAGGACCTGGATTTGGTTCCAACCTGCATCACACTGGGTGGCTCACAACTGTCTGTAAGTCCAACTGCAGGATGCTTCTGGATCACCCTCTGGCCTCCCAGGACACGCCGTCACACATGCACATGCTCCACACTGGCACAGATAAGTTCAATGTCTTTCATGTTTGTCCAGTGTGAGCTCTTGGCTTCATTTGAGGTTTGAGGCTACTGTCCAGAAGCCTTGACTGGGTTGTTTCTCTCCCCTAGTTTGTTTTCGGAAGGGTCTGAAATCCACAGTTCTCCTGCTTCAGCCTCTGGAGGGCTGGGATCGGAGGTACACTCTGCCACATGCAGGCTGCTCACACCCACCGGCAGTGCCCTTTCCAGCAGTGAGAAATCTGGCTTCGTTGCTTTTCATATCACCATTTCTTCTCATACCTACCTGAGTATAACAGCAACCTATGGCTTCCTAACAAATCACTAGATGATTTAAGACAATAATCTTCTAATCCACCGACCTCAGTATTTTTGTTGTTGTTTGAGACAGAGTCTCATATAGCCGGGGCTGGACTGGAACTCCTGATTCCTTTGTCTGTACCTCCTGAGTGCTGGCATTACAGCATGTATCACTGATTAGACCAAACCCCAATTCCTCTTTGTTTCTTCCTTCCTCCCCTTCCTCCCCTTCCTCCTCTTCCTCCTCTCTCCTCTCCCTCCTCTTCCCTCTTCCTCCTCTTCCCTCTTCCTCCTCTTCCCTCTTCCTCCTCTTCCCTCTTCCTCCTCTTCCTCCTCTTCCTCCTCCCTCCTCTTCCTCCTCTCTCCTCTTCCTCTTCTCCTCTCTTTTGCTCTCCTCTCCTCTTTTCTTCTCTTCTCACCTCCTTTCTTCTTTTTCTTTCCAAGACCAGGTTCTCTGGGTAACAGCCCTAGATGTCCTGGACCTCACCTAGTTTGTAGGTGCGTCTAACCTTAAACTCACAGAGATCTGCCTGCCTCTGCTGCCCAAGTGCTGGTTGGTACTAAAGGTGTGTGGTGCGCCATCCCACCCAGCCAATATCCAGTTCTGCTTCCTTGATGTTCTGAGGGTCAGGAACTTGAGAACAGCCTCACCAGGGGATTCTGGCTTAGGGTCTCTTGTGTCTTGTGGGTTTGTCATCATGTGCCTGTAAGGCTGTAATCATTTTTGTTTTGCTAATTGTATTTATTATTGGTTTGCATTTGTATCTTTGTATCTGTATGTGTATGTACATGTGTGTTGGGAGGGGCATACATGAACCACAGAGCACATGTGAAGAGAGATGATGTGTGAAACTTGTTTCTCTCTACCATGTGGCCTCTAGGGATTGAATTCGGGTGGTCAGGATGGTTTGCAAGCACCCACTATACTGTGTAGGACCCTAGTTACTTAATGAAGGCTTGGCTGGGCTGGAGTGTTTGTTTCTGAGACAGCCCACCCACACCATAAACCCTCCTTTAGTTTCAAATAGACCAACAGACAAAAATTAGTACAAACTTGCAGTTGGTATAGGCTGTTGGAAGGAAAACACTGCTAATCTCCACACGTGCCCCGAGCAACATGGAGGTGGCCGTGTCTTCTATGATATCACCTCAACGATTCCATGTTGGACTGGGGATGTGGCTCAGTTGGGAGAGTGCATGGCTAGCACGAGAGAAGCCCTGAGAGCAATGCCCATCCAGGCATGGACCGGGTCCAGTATCAAGTACCTATAATTTCATCACTAGAGAGAGAGGCAGGAGGCCATCCTCGGCTACATAGAGAGTTGGAGGCTAGCCTGAGACACTGTGATTCCAGCCTTCTCCCCGACACTATCCTGGAGGGAGCAGCACAGCCAGCATGAGAACAGGAAGCAAGGACAGCAGGAGCCCTCTCAGAGAACACCCAGCTCACCAATCAACTGTCCACAGCTGCAGCTACCCCCCTCTACCCACAAACCAGGCTATTCCCTGCCAAGGACACTCCCGTAATTCTACTAGGGCTCCAACATCCCATAATAATTATTATTATCTTACTCATTAGCCAAGACATTTCATCTGTCCCATCAAAAATCTTTCCCACAAGAGCTGAGAAAGAGCTCAAATAAAGCCAGGAGGAACAAAGAAAATGAGAGCGTGCCTCCTGTGGGGGTGGCCTGTCCCCTGTCCCCTGTGCTGATGGGCGTGGGGGGGGGAAGGTGCTCAGCACAGCTCTTTGTAGCAGTGAATGCTTCCTGCTCAGCCCTCACTCACCTACACCCTCCCCACAGGAGAGACAGAGGGGCCCTGCTGCTACTCATGGTTGTCTCTAGAGTGAAGGGCGTTCCTAACAGGACCCCTGCTTCAGTCTGAGACCTGGGGAAAGAGCCTTCGTCTAGTACCTGGCCATCGTCTAGTACCTGGAAGGGTAGGAAACAGGGAGGTGCCACAGGTGAGTGGAGGTCATGTGGAGGTCATTTGGAGGCCATGTGGTGTGACCATCCCTGGGTGGTGAGAGGTGTCAGGACTGGAAACTTAAACATGACCAGGGAGAGTCCAGAGCCATGTGTGTGTGCGTGTGCGTGTGTGTGTGTGTGTGTGTGTGTGTGTGTGTGTGTGTGTGTACATGAATGTGCAAGGGTGAGCCCTGGGGCACATGAGTGGAGACAGGATATCCCACTTAGCTTTCTGTTGCTTTGACAAAAATACCACGACCGAAAGCAAGTTGAGGAAGGAAGGGTTTCCTCATCTTATGACTTTCTGTTCCTTAAGATGAGAAGTCAGGGCCAGAACCTGGAAGCAGGAACTAAAGCAGAGACCACGGAGGAACACAGCTTACTGGCTCGATCCCCGTGGCTTCATAAGCTTGCCTCTTTATACAACCTAGGATCACCTGCCCAGGGGTGGCACCATGCACAGGGGGCGGGGCTCTCCCACATTGCTCAGATATCAAGAAAACGTCACACAGGTTCACCTGCTGGCCCACCTTATGGAGGCATGTTCTCAACTGAAAAGGGTCCCTCTTCCCGGGTGACAAAAATCTAACCAGCACACAGGGTACCCCAGTCTATTTTCACAGGTAAGTGATTGGGGTGAGTCCCTTATCTGGGCTCCCTCTTCTTTGGGAAAGCTGTCCAGCTGTCTAGGGAACCCCAGAGGGTAGGGTTTGAGGTGGGGTATCTCTTCTCTGGATCTCGGTTTTCAGAGGTTCTCTTCAGCCGTCTTTGTCCTCCAGGGTAACGTGAGTCCCCATGGCTGTGAGCACCCTAAGTCTGTCGTGTGTTCAATGGCTTCCATGTTCTAAGTCTGCCTCTGGGCCTCCGTCCGGGCCTTGCCTGGGCCTGGGCATATGGCAGGTGCTCAGGAGAGTTGAAGGGACAAATGAATGAGTGAATGCCTTCAGTGGAGGGGTCTGGGACCTTGGCACTTTGTGACCACCTCAATATACCCTCAGCCATCAAGAACTACATCTCAAAGTCAGGCCCCATGAATGTCTATCTGTTTCTAAATACCACTTTCCTGTAAGAGTTAACTCCAGACCTCCCCTAAGGTTGTCAGGGACAGCACAAGGGTAAAGGGAAGAAAAGCAGGTGCGTGGATATAGGTCCTATGTGGACAAGGGTTTGGGTCTCTGGTCCCAGAGGCCCAGAGTTGGGGCTCGGGTGGACTCTAACAATCTGAGAACACGGAGCCTTCCCTGTGGAGTATAGAATGGCAGTGGGTTGCCAAGGAAACCATTGCAGCCTCTGAGACACATACATGAAGGCATGGCAGTTCCTCGAGTAAGAATTCCCACCTCATCAAGTACAGCGGTGTGAACCTGTAATCTCCCTCAGGAAGCTGAGGCAGGAGGATGGATGGCTATGAGTTTCAGACCTATTTGGACTACATAAGCGAGCCTGTTTCAACATCCCCTGGCTCCTAAAAGACCAGTTTTAGGTCTTCCTGCCTACATCTGTCCCTCTGACGGGCATGGGTACTTGTGTGTGGAACACATCTGTGTGTACAGCTCCTGTCACATGTGTACAGCTCCTGTCACATGTAAATCTTAGTGGCCAGCAAACTTTCTCTGTATCTTGCATGCCCCACCCCTACCTGGAAGGCCTTGTCTTTATCTACCTCTGCTTAGCCTGGCACGCCTGCACACTCAGCAGGCATTGGGAGGGGAGCGTCTTCCCTGACCTCCTCACAGCTAGGCACGGGCACCTCTCGGCTCCCCACCCCAGCACCCGTGTGAGTCTTATCTGTCTCTCTCCTCAGCCACAGCAGCAGCTCAGCACAGAGGCCTAGAAACCCCCTGTGAGGCACACACACACACACACACACACACACACACACACACACACACACACACAGGAGGCCACTTTGCAGGAATGTTGGGGGTGTTGGTTGTTTGGCTGGTTGGCTGGTTGGTTGGCTGGTTGGTTGGTTGGTTGGTTTGGTTTTGGGGTTTTAAGACAGGGTTTCTCTTGGCTGTCCTGGAACTCACTCTGTAGAGCAGGCTTGAATTCACAGAGATTCGCCTGCCTCTGCCTCCCCAGTGCTAGGATTGAAAGAATGGACCACCACCAAGCTGGTTGGTTTCTGTTTTGAAACAGAGCTTGCTATGTAGCTTAGGCTAACCTAGAGCTCACTGTAGACCAGGCTGGCCTCCAGCTTCACATAGTCATCTTGCCTCTGCCTCCTGAGTTCTAGAATTACAGGTGTCTGGCAAGGGAGATGGGCTGTTCAGGACCAGAGGGTCTTCCTGCCCAGCTCAGAAATTCATCTGTGGTTAGGCCTGGAAGGTCCCATGGAGATAATTCCCAGGGCCATAGGCAAGCACACCACATGGGATCCTATCAGAAATGCCGTGTCTCAGGCCATACTCAGACCCTGACTCAAAGCCTACTTTCAGAGAAGATGACCAAGTGACTTTTGCATGAAATTCTCAAAAAATAAAATATTACATTTGTAAAATAGACTAAATCATGTTAATTAAAAAAAAAAAAGTTAAGAAGCTTTGTCCTAGTGGCCCTCCTCCCATTTTCTAGACCAGCAAACCGAGGGACAAGACACATCCCAGGACCAGGCCCTCATCCTTGGGACCCTCATTACATTCCCCAGCTTCCCTGCCTCTCTGGTTATAAGCACTTCACTCTTCCCTGAGATTCTTGTGCGGTCTTTGCAAGGCCCACGCGCGCCCCCTGGTGGAAACATGGGAAACTCCCTGTCCGAGACCAAAAGTAGGTAAGAGACTTGGCTCCTGGTTTAAAATCAAGGAATGAGGGCAGAGACCAGAGAACAGCGGGGAGCCTGCAAGTCAGGAAGTTAGTAGAGAGATAACTTTTAGTTTGAACAAAGACTGTAGGGTTGAAGTTGGTCTGAGCACCTTTTCTAAGCCTCTGGGGGATGGGGGCGTCCCCCTACCAGGTGGTGTGAACATTCCACCGCCATGGCAGGAAGTGCTTAATACAAAGATCGAAGTCATAGCTGCAAAACTGAAGGCCAGGGCCCAGCCCAGGCCCCAGCCCAGGCCCCAGCCCAGGCCTGAGCCACTTTTAAGAGGGTTGTCCCCTCCCTCTGTGCAGAAACAGCTTTAGAGCCTTTCCTTACAAGGAGCCAAGAGGCCCAGAGACTTGTGTATGTTAATACGCCCAAACAGCTAGTGATGAATGGTCCCTTCCAGGTCTGAGTATGGCTGTGACCTAGTTGGTCTGTAAATCACTGGGATCCATGTGTCCAGGTCTGAATCAAGGCAGGCCTGGGGCACAGGCTTATAATCTCAGCCCTTGGAGCAAGGCAGGAAGACCGGGAGTTAGAAGCCAGTGCAGTTATATCCTGAGGCCTTATGCAAACAAGGAGACAAAAGAATTATGCTTAATAAGGGCAGCATCTGTGCCTACAAATATGACAACTCTGGGTACCTCACGTGAACGAAATCATGCAATATTTACTAATCTGCCTCATTCCAAAGGTTTGTCCACATCAGAATGCTGTGTTTTCCTAAGGCTGAATAATATACCAGTGTGTGTGTGTGTGTGTGTGTGTGTGTGTGTGTGTGTGTGTGTGTATCTTAGGTAAGTGTGTATGTTAGGTGTATTAGTTAGGCTGTCATTGCTGAGAAGAGTTGATCAAGACAGCTCTTACAAAGGAAAACACTTCATTGTGACTGGGTCAGAGAATCAGAGGTTCAATCTACGACCACCATGGGGGGAGGCATGGTGACGTGCCAGCAGACATGGTGCTGGAGAAGGCGCTAAGAGTTCTACATCTTGATCCACAGGCAGCGTAAGCGAACTGTGAGCCTTTGGAGCCAGGGCTTAAGCATCTGAGTCCTGAAAACCTGCTTTCACAGTGACATACTTCCTCCAATAAGGCCACACCCACTCCAAAACGCCACACCTCCTAACAGGGCCACTCGCTATGGACCAAGTATTCAAACACTTGAGGGCCTTCTATTTTACGGGGAGCCGTTCCTATTCAAACCACCACAGTCCACACCCTGGCCCTTGTAGGCTTGTAGCCATATCATAATGCAGAAATGCATTCAGCCCAAATCCAAAAGTCCTCATGGTCTATCACAGTCTCAACAATGTTTAAAAGTCCAAAGTTCAAAGTCTCCTCTGAAATCTCTTAAATCTCTCCATGAAATCTCTTAACTGTAATTCTGTATAAAATCCAAGTTAAAAAAAAAAGCAGATCACATACTTCCAACATACAGTGGCATAGGATACACATTATAGTTCCATAAGGGAGAAAAGGGTGCACAGTGAGGAGATACTGGACTGAAAGCCAGCTGGGCAAACTCCAAATTGTGCATCTCCATGTCTGACGTCAAAGCGCTCTTCAGATCTCCAACTCCTGTCAGCTTCGTTGACTGCAACACACTTCTTTTTCTTGGGCTGGTCCCCTCATTGTGAGCAGTCTTCTCGACAGGCATCCAGGACTCTGGCATCTCCAACAGTTTGGGGTTTGCAAGGCAATCCAGGCTTCACCTTCGAAGCTTCACATAGTGGCCTCTGCTGCACAGGGACACCCTGACACGTCTGACCACAGTGGTTTTTCTTAGCTGAGGAAGAAGGTTCCATAACTTCTTTCTCTTCTTTTTGACTCTAAAGCTAGAGCCACATGACTGAAGCTGCAAAGTTCTGCTTGCTGGGGCTGGGACACGGCCCCTCGTTCAATGACATCTTTACCAGCTTTCTGTTTTCAGTGGTTTCCTTCACTGCCTAAGCTTGGCTGTCCTGGAACTCGCTCTGTAGACCAGGCTGGCCTTGAATGCAGAGAATCAGCTTGCTTCTGTCTCCTGAGTGCTGGGATTAAAGGCAAGAACCACCACACCTGGACCTAAACGCTTCTTTAATTCCTTTTTCACAAGTTGGAAGTTTAGCTGGGTGGGAGGTCACTACTCCCTTTATTTCATTTAACATCAGGCTTTTCTTTAATTTGTTTATCTCCTTGAACACAGGATTTAGCTCCATTCCACTTCCTAGTGCTTCTTTTCTCTGTAATCTGTAGGTTTTTGCTCAGCTTGCTCCTCTTTATTTTAGCTCTTCATAAAAGAGACACTAGTAATCACACGACAGAGTCTATACTAGGCTGTTTTGAGATTTCCATTGCCAGTGCAATTAATCCAAAACTCTTCAATTTAGCCTCAGGCAGACTTTTTCAAACAAGGGCAAAAACAGCCACATTCTTCACCAAAATATCACAAGAAGAGTCTCTAGAATACTAAGATTCTTTTTCTCTGAAACCTCTTGAGCCAGGACCCCACAGTTCAAATCTCCCTCAGCACCACTGTCTTCCATGTTCCTACTAGGCTGGCCCAGTAAGCCCCACTTAAAGCATTTGACTGCTTTTCTGATCCAAAATCCCGAATGCCACATTCCTCCAAACAAAAGCATGGTCAGGCCAGTCACAGCAACACCCTTGATACCAAATTGCTTAGTCTGGGTTTCTATTGCTTCAACAAAACACCATGACCAAAAAGCAAGTTGAGGAGGAAAGGGTTTATTAGGCTAACACTTTCCACATTGCTGATGATCACCAGAGGAAGTCAGGACTGGACCTCAAGCAGGTCAGGAAGCAGGAGCTGATGTAGAGGCTATGGAGGGATGTTATTTCCTGGTTTGCTTCCCATGGCTTGCTCAGTCTGCTTTCGCATAGAACCCAGGACCACCAGCCCAGGGATGGCACTACCCATCATTGGCTGGGCCCTCCTCCATTGGTCTCTCACTGAATATGTAGAAGACTATTTCAGCTAGACTGACTGATCAGTGAGCCCTTCCTTTGGATATGCCAGTCTCTGCCCCATGTGGTGGTTTGACTGAGAATATATACTTGAGTACCTGCTGCTCAGTTGGTAGAACAATTTGAGAAGGATTAGGAGGTGTGTCCTTGTTGAAGGAGGTATATCACTGAAGGTAAGCTCTGAGACTTCAAAAGACTCACTAGATTATAGTTCTCTCTCTCTCTCTCTCTCTCTCTCTCTCTCTCTCTCTCTCTCTCTCCTTCACCCTCACTCTGCCTCCTACTTTTAGATGAAGATGTGAATTCTCTGCTGCTCTAGCCAACAGCATGCTGCCAATCATGGACACTACCCTCCCCACTCCAACCAAAAGTCTAGTGGAACTTACTTCCTTTGTAAGTTGTCTTGGCCACAGTGCTTTATCACAAAAATAGGAAAGTAACTAAGATGTCCCCAACACAAGATGTGTGCTACCTTGCCTGGATATTAAGTGGGTATTGTGATGTAGATTCAGTTCCTTGTGCTTAGCATTTTTGTCAGTATTCTGTTGTTGTGAAAAGACAATGTGGTCATGGCAACTTTTATAAAACATTTAACAGGGGCTGGCTTACAGTGTCAGAGGTTTAGTCTATTGTCACAGTGAGGAGCATAGTGGCATTCAGGCAGACAACATGCTGGGGAAGCAGCTGAGAGTTCTAGATCTGGATCCAAAGATAGCAGAAGGAGACACTGGAACTGGCTTGGGCTTTTGAAATTCCACAACTCATCCCCAGAGAAACAATTCCTCCAGCAAGGCAAGGCCACACCCCCTAATCCCTCTCAAGTAGTGCCACTTCCTGAAGACCAAACATATGAGTCCATGGCGGCCATTCTTATTCAGACCACCACACTTGCACAGTGAGTTCTATATGGACTGCTCCTCGTTTCTACTGTGTGGTGACCAAAAGCAATTTGGGAAGAAAGGGTTTGTCTGGATTCCATTTCCATATCACAGTCCATCACTGAGAGAGCTAGGACAGGAACACAGGGTAGGAACCCGGCCAGGGTCCACAACAGAAGCAGAAGTGATGGAATAACCCTGCTTGCTGGCTAACTCTTAGTCAGCCTGCTTTCTTGTATAGCCCAGGTCCACCTGCCCAAAGATAGTACCCCACAATGGGCTGTGGACCCCCACATCAATTAGTAATCAAGACATGGCCACAGGTCACTCTGATGGAGGCAATTCCTCAGTGAGATTCCCTCTTCCCAGGTGTATATTTGGGCTTGTGTCCTGTTGACAGCTGAAGTGAACACTTACTGAGCCATCTCCCCTGCTCCCTTTCTGTTCACCTCCCGTTCTTTATTGTTATTGTTTTGTTTCCCTTTCATACAGAATCTTACTATGCAGTCCTGATTGGCTGGAATTTGCTATGTAGACCAGGCTGGCCTGGAACTCACCTCTGCTCCCCACCCCCACCCCCTGCACCCCATCCTAGGACTAAAGACATGTCCCACCATGCCTGGCCTTTCTTTGGCATCTTAAGACAGAGTCTCACTATGAAGCTCAGGCTGGCTCATAATTCTTCTGCCTCAGTTTCCCAAGTGCTGGTACTACAGGTGTGTACCTCATGCCTGACTTGAAAGATAGATTTTCTTTCTAACTTTCTAAGTTCCCAACTGGACCACTCATGACAGAGGACAGGTTAACAAGAGGAACATGCATGTTCATTTTATATAAATTTTGTGTGTGTGTGTATATGTGACATGGGCAAGCTGGTTAAGGAAATGACAAGCTGAAGAAGCAGGCATGAGGTGTGTGCTGAGTCTGGGGGAAGGTGGGGAGTCATGGTCATGGAAGAGACTGGTGAGATGAAAGGTCATATGTCACCAGTTGGGGAATGTCAATAGGCTTGTCCATTCTGGCTCCTCTCCGTGTCCCTCTGTCTTACAATGGAGGCCAGGAAGGTTCCTCTCACAAGGAGTTTCTGGAAGTGGCTTCAGAAGAGCAACAGGAGGTCTTTCCTATACGGGCCATTTCACAATGGCTTTCAGCTCCAAGTACTCAGGGGCCACATTAGCAGACAGTATGTTCTGCACCCCTTAGTGTTCAGCACGTTCAGCCCCATGATGGGCACTTGGATTCACTTCTCCTCTGTGCGATGGAGGCTCAGTTGTCTGCAATGTCAGTCATGGGTAGGGGTGGGTTTGCAGGATCCCAGGGTGACCCTGCTTAACTTTCTGAGCCACTGCCAAATTGTTTTCCACTGGGATTTGTGCTCACCATCCTCTGTGTGTCATCTGGGGAAGCTGCCAGCTCAGGCTTCCCAGGGGGTGGCTTTGCTCTTGGCTCTGTTGCAGAGGGGACAATGAGATTCAGAAAGATGGAGCCCCATGCCCCGCACAGCCTAAGCAGCACAGAGCTGATAGGGACTGAGCTGTCAAGAAGGTTCAATGGGTAAGGGTGATTACTACCAAGCCTGATGACCTGAGTTCCATCCCCAGGACCCGCATGACAGAAGGAAAAATTGACTTGTGTAAGCTTTTCTATGACCTTAACATGTGTGCTGGGGCACAAGTGCACCCACACATAAATACATAAACATTATTTTTTTTTAAAGAAGGGGCAGGAGGGAGCTGGAGAGATGGTTAGTGTTTATGAGCACTGACTGTTCGTCCAGAGGTCCTGAGTTCAATTCCCAGCAACCACATGGTTGCTCCCAACCATCTATAATGAGATCTGATGCCCTCTTCTGTTGTGTCTGAAGACATCAACAGTGTACTTATATACATAAAATAAATAAATCAGGAGAAGAAGAAGAAGAAGAAGAAGAAGAAGAAGAAGAAGAAGAAGAAGAAGAAGAAGAAGAAGAGGAGGAGGAGGAGGAGGAGGAGGAGGAGGAGGCAGTAGAGACAGCTCATTGGTTAAGAGTACTGGCTGCTCTTCCAGAGATCCTAGCTTTCAATTCTTACCACCCACATTGTCTTAGGGTTACTAACGTTGTGATGAAATACCATGACCAAAGAAACTAGGGAGCTAAGTGTCTACTTTGCTTACACTGCCACACTGAAGTCTTGCACTAAAGGAGGCCATAACTGGAACTCACACAGGGCAGGAACCTGGAGGCAGGAGCTGATGCAGAGGCCATGGAGGAGGCAGGAGCTGATGCAGAGGCCATGGAGGAGGCAGGAGCTGATGCAGAGGCCATGGAGGAGGCAGGAGCTGATGCAGAGGCCATGGAGGGGTGCTGCTTACTAGCATGCTCACCACAGCTTGCTCAGCCTGCTCTATTATAGAACCCAGGACCATATGGGATGGGCCCTCCCTGCTGGAGACAGCATACAATGACAGGGACTGCCTACAGTAGGCTGGGATGGAGACATCTCAGTAGCCAGCTGCAGCTCCTTGTAGAAAAGGATGGTGTCTGGGACCCTGAGAAGCAGGAGACACATCCCTCCAGGCTACCTGCCATCTGAAATAAGGGACTGCCTGCAGTAGGCGGAGATGGAGACATCTCAGTCGCCTGCAACAGCTCTTTGTAAAAAACGGTTGTTCCCATTTCTCCTAACCTTAGCCCTGGACAACGGCTATATAGATTTCATTTGTGCGTGACTTCTTTTCAGCTGGACTTGGTGTGCATAACTATTCTATTATATCTGACTTTCCTACTTCTTTCTCCTTCTGCTCTGGTGAATTCTGTGAAACTAGATGTTCCTTGATGTACTGATTCTTAAACAAAACTTAAGGCATGGGCACAGCACAGCACAGCACAGCACACACAGCATACACAGCACAGCACACACAGCACAGCACAGCACAGCACAGCACAGCACAGCACAGCACAGCACAGCACAGCACACAGCACAGCATAGCACACAGCACAGCACACAGCACAGTCAGTCCTCATGGCCCAGGTGCGTGCTGTGTGCTCTCATCTTGGAAACTATGTAATAACTGCACAATGGTAGTTCCAGATTAATGCTTGACTTGCAAAGAAAGTTTGAAGAAATTATTAGAAAATTAAATAGAGCCAACATTGAGATCCCAAGAAAGAAAGAAAAAACTATTGAAGTTATGAAATAAGTTTTGCATAACATTTAAGAGTGATTCCTGGATAAGCAAGTATAGAATATGTAAAATCTTATATTAGTAAAATTAAGTCCAAACACTGGGACTCCTAGGAGAGTCACTGTGTGCAATGTGCAGAAGCAGAAAGCTAGCGGAACTACTGAGTTAAGGGTTAACTTGACTCTTTGTGGCCACTGCCTGGCAGCTCTGCCATGTCATTTGTCATTAGAGCTTCACAGGAAAATGCAAGTAGCTGGCCTCGGAGCTCTGAGCGCTGAAGTATAATAAGTCAAAGTTAAAGTTTAAATAATGGTAAGTTTGTGATTATTATTATTTTGGCTATAGGCCTGGGAATAGGGAAGCTTGAAACTTTGGGGAACAATTATAATTTTTGATTCTTTGTGGGACATGGTTATTCTTTTGAATTTGATATGGCAATGATTGTACAATGTCTTTTTTTTTAACCTGCTTTTGGAGTATCAATAAAAGACTGGGGCAAGAGAAAGGCAAGAGAGTGAGCAGAGTTGTAGAGAGCGAGTGAGGAGTATGTGAGGCAAATGTGGAGAGAATGTGAGGTATGTACAGAGAGTGTGTGTGAGAATGCAGGGAGAGTGCATGTGGTGTGTGTGAGATGTGTGAGAAGGGTGTGTGAGAGAGTAAAAGAGGAACGCACAGAGGTGTGTATGAGCGTGAGAGTTCAAGAAAAGAAAAGCGCACAGGAGAAAAGCAGAGAGCACAAGAGAATGCAGAGTGTGTGCAGCCTCAAGCTGCGAGAGCGAATGAGCGAGAAAGAGCGCAGAGAGAGAGAGAGAGAGAGAGAGAGAGAGAGAGAGGAGAAACTTTAAGCCTTGAAAAATTGCCTGTCAGCTTGTACCCCAAAAGTAGTCTGTGTATATTTATTATATCTGGCCTTCCAGGTATCCCTGCTTCCATTGAGAACTCGGATCCTGTGTCCAGGCTGGACCCCGTCACTCTCGCATCAATCACTAATTAAGAAACTTGCTATGGCTTCATCTACGACTCCAGTTCTAGGCAGTCCAACGCCATCTTCTGTCTTTGCATAGCAGGCATACACATGGTACGGAGACATACGTGTACAAAACACCCATACACATGAAATAAAAGAATTTTTTAAAAAGTTAAAAGGAGGAGGCGACCAGAAGCCACAGACCACACATATGCGTTTGTTTCTCTCCATGTGATGCCCTGTGCCACACCGAGGCTCTTCTACACTTAGGGGGTTGAATAGAGCTGCGCTCATGGGTTATGCTAGGGTCAGTGCTGGCTGCACAGTCAAACCAGGTCAAACCCAGTCCACAGCAAGGTTAGCATCTGCTGCTTACTGGCGTGAAGAGCTGGGGTGAATGACTTAATTTCCCTAAGCCTGTCTTCTCACTGCACAAGGGAAGGGTGAAGATTGCCTTAATGAAGAGTCAGTGACCAGGGCGCAGGTCAGATCAATGCTGTGCTACTGCCACTGTTAGCAGGTAACAGGGTCAAGCACTGCGAACCTACCGCATCTTACTCTTCTTCTCTGCACATTGGAAAGTCAGGGCCAATTTGTGCAAGACTTGAGGGTAGTGGCCAGCCTAGATTCCCTTACCACGTGGGCTGGTGAGAGCTGGGGAATTCAGGTTTGAATGGCATTCTCACATTAGCCTCTGTCCAACACCCCCACCCACCCTTCCCAGGCACGTCCCTGCCTGAAGAACTTCTAATAACAGGGGTCTCTAACCTCTGAGGAAGCCCCGCCTCTCCCGGGTCTGCTCAACTCCCGCCTTACACCAGGGCTCAGAGTCACCCAGGAGCTGAACGCACTCTAACCCCCCATCTCCTCCAAAGGGCACTGCCAACTCCTTCTTCACCTAAAACCCTTTGCAAGGTTAGACTCCGGACCTGGTGAGCAGCCGGCTGCAGGCATTTTCTTGCAGCACAGTAAGGCAGGAAAACTACTTTCATGGAGGTGCCAGCAAGTTGGAGATCAATGTAAGATGTTTGTCCTGCTGATGCTCGCAGCCAGAGTTCATGTTCTCAGAGGCACTGCATGTGTGGTTGTGGTGCCTGCTGTTTAGAGCAGTAATTACCACAGCAGCAGATGGGGGAGTAGGCTCCGAGGGCTAGGTGCCAGTCAGCCTGGGAACTTTGCTGATTGATGAAGTTTTTCCCTCACTCAGATGTTCTGTGAGCCCCTGTTTAGACCAGGTTCTGTGCTGGGAGCTAGAGATGCAATGAGCAAGACAATGGTCAAATATTTGTGCTAGGCAGCAGGGCAGTGGTGGTGCATAGCAGGTGAATCTCTGAGTTCGAGGCCAGCCTGGTCAACAGCGTGAGTTCCAGGACAGCCAGAGCTACACAGGGAAACCCTGTCTCAGGAGAAAAAAAAAGAAAAAGAGTAAATATACGGCCAGAAAGCACAATGAACTTATTGTCTCTGTGAGCTAGGAAAAAAATGGCCTTTATCCATCAACCCACCCATCATCCACCATCAATCATCATTGTCACCACCACCACCATCATCATCATCATCATCATCATCATGTCATCAACACCATAGTCACCACCACCATCATCAATCACCATCATCACCGATCGCTCAATCACTCATCCTTTGGTCCATCCTTCTGTCCAGCTCTGTACACTCATGGTGCTTATCCCTGTCACTCTACTAATAATTACAGTAGTGACTGACAGAACCAATCCAATCAACAGCCTTATTAGATTACTAATAATTTATTTATGGGAAACATGAAATGGCCAGAGTCAGAGGTTTCCAGAATCAGGGCACAGCAATAGTTCTAAATGTGTCTTATCTTGGCAGCCCAGCTCCCATGCTCCCTGTTGGGGACAACTGAGCGCCGATTGTTCTCTGAAAGGGAGGGACCTTGCCCCAGGCTGTGTACTTCCTAGCTAACAAACTGGGTCTTCCAAGGCAGGGGGAGGATGGGGTGGTGTGTGCGTGTGCGTGTGCGTGTGTGTGTGTCTGTGTGTGTGTGTGTGTGTGTGTGTAGGACATCTGAGGCTACACCAATCCGAATTTTTCATGATTTTCATGTCTCTCCTAGGTACCTTGATTTTTGTTTTTCTATTGATAGGATAAAATCCCCTGACAAGGGGTTGGAGAGATGCCTCGATGCTCAAGAGCACTGACTGCTCTTCCAGAGGGCCTGGATTAGATTTCCATCCCCACACGGCAGCTTGCAGCGCTTTGTAACTGCAGTTTCAGGGGATCCAATCCTCTCTTCTGCCCTCTGTAAGAACCTGGTATGTGGTGAATATCCATGTATATAGTCAAAAACACCCATACACATAAAATAAAGTTTTAAATACTATGACAACAGCAGCTTGCAGAGAGGGGCTGGTGTGGTGACTCAATGGGTAAAGGAGCTTGCTATCAAACCTGACAACCAGAGTTCAATCCCAGAGACGCCGTACATAGCGGAAAAGAGGAATGGCTCCGTCAAATTGTCCTCTGGCCTCTGTGCAAAGTGCGGCATGTGCACACATACAAACATTGCTGGGGCCATTTCAGGTTGAACCAGAATTTG
This sequence comes from Mus minutoides, assembly GCA_902729485.2. Lineage (NCBI taxonomy): Eukaryota > Metazoa > Chordata > Mammalia > Rodentia > Muridae > Mus > Mus minutoides. The sequence continues at coordinate 1,851,472 of LR749746.1, forward strand.
ATCTCCTTGGTGGAGAATCCCAAGGAAAAGTACCAAACTCTGTTCTAGGGTTCAGAAGTTAGGATATCCCAGCTAACTTTTCTTAACTTAGCTTATTTTAGTTAACTTATCTTCAATGGTTGGCTTATGCACACACACACAAATAAATGTTATAAATTAAAAAAAAAAAAAAAAACCTCAAGGGAGAAAGGGCTTATTCTGATTTACCGTTCAAGGGTGCAGACCATCAGAGCATGGAATGACTGACAGGAGCCTGAGCAGCTGCTCACGTGGCATTCACAGGCAGGAAGAAGACAGTAGCGCATGAATGCACAGCTCTGCTTGACTTCCTTTCTCCGTTTATGCAGTCCAGGATTCTCCACGAAGGGAATGGTGCCACCCACAGTGGACAGGCCTTCCCACATCTCTTACACTAATCAGAGCAATCCTCAATAAATTAGCCCCGAGGCCATTACCCAAAAGGCTCTAGAGTCTGTCAAGATGCTGTTAACCATCACAATAAGTTCATCTTTTTAGGCCTGTTGAGCCTCCACCTCATGGAGGAAGTGGGGCACAGACAGCGAGGACTGAGGGAAAGGGACAGAGACAGACAGACCCACCAGGAAGAAAAAGGGAGGACAGAGGGAAAGATGAGGAGGAATGAGAGAGCAGTCCCTTTTTTTTTCTTTTTGGTTTTTCTTGGTTTTTCGAGACAGGGTTTCTCTGTGTAGCCCTGGATGTCCTGGAACTCACTCTGTAGACCAGGCTGGCCTCGAACTCAGAAATCTGCCTGCCTCTGCCTTCCAAGTGCTGGGATTAAAGGCGTGTGCTACCACACCCAGCATGAGCAGTCCTTTTATAGGCGGCAGCCGCTGCACGTGGCAGACAAAGGTGGCAGGTTATGACGCAAGCTGTTGCTAGGTCCCTGTTGCTAGGTCCCTGGAAGAAGCCTAACAGAATCCATTGTAAGCCAACAAAGACAGCGCAGGGCCTCCTCCATTTTGTATCCTTGCTGAGGCCCTTTCGTGTTTAACTAGAATTTGATCTCTTTGATGGAGAATCCTAAGGAAAGTTACCCACTCTGTTTTAGGAACCCGCGGCTGTCCGGATGTGCTGCTAACTTATCTTAAACTGCCTGCTTGGGCAGCACCTCCTCCAACTAACCACTTATCTTAGCTTCTGTTAAACGGCTTAGTTCTGCAAAGCTCCCCTGCCGCTGCTGAGCTGCTGAGGGAAGAGCCGAGCTCTGGATGCTCCCTGGTGGCTAAGGATGCAACTTCCGAGTGTAGTCCCAGTCAGCTGGAAAAAGATTCTCAATTGGCTATAAATTGTGTCTAAGTGGTCCCCGCTGGTGGGCTCCATGTAACACAAGCTGCATCCTGGAGCTTCTGCCCTCTAAAGGTGCTTGCTGTGTTGGGGATCCACCCCACTCCCTCCCACCCCTGCCTACACACACACACACACACACACACACACACACACACACACACACACACTCCAGCTCACTCCAAGTCGGCTCAAGGCCTCATCTGCTCATAGCCAGTTCGTGAATCCTCTTCCTCTTCCTCCAAGCTGCTCGGGTTCCAGCAGCTCCAGCTCCACCTCCCACCTTTCTAGTCCCTGCTCCTGAGCTCAGCACTTCCAGACCCCCAGGACCTCGAAGCTGGCTGCAGCAGCTTATTGTTAGTGTTTCTTTTTCTTTCTTTTTTCTTTTTCTTTTGGTTTTTAGGCACAGAGTTTCTCTGTGTATCCCTGGCTATCCTGGAACTTGCTCTGTAGACAAAGCTGGCCTTGAACTCACAGAGATCTGCCTGCCTCTGCCACTGGAGTGCTGGGATTAAAGTCATGCACTGCTGCGGCTGCCCCAGGTCTTAGTGTTTCTGTGCAATGCCTCTTCCCGCAACTTCTCTTCTTCTTCTTCTTCTTCTTCTTCTTCTTCTTCTTCTTCTTCTTCTTCTTCTTCTTCTTCTTCTTCTTCTTCTTCTTCTTCTTCTGACACTGGCTGAGGATGATGTGGAATCACACGTTGGCCACTCCTCAGTCACACGTCTCAGGGCATTCGCTGTTGTTTAGTGTCTGGGATGGTAGGTGGGTCATGGGCTTTTCCATATGGCTATTTAAATTTACTTCACACATGGTTTGTGTGTGTGTGTGTGTGTGTGTGTGTGTGTGTGTGTGCACGCGCACACACATTGTCATACACCGTGGTGTGGAGGTCTGAGGACAAACCTGGTGTCCATCATCTTCACCTTCTTCTTGTTTAGAGTCAGGGTCTCTTTGCCATTCACTACTGTGCACTCCAGGCTAGCCCGTAGCCTTCCTGGGATTCTTCTGTGCCCTTTTCCAGCCTCACTGTAGACATTCTGGAACTACAGACACTCACATGCCACATGCTGGCATACGCAGTTTAACATGGGCTCTGGGATTTGAACTCAAATCACCTTGCTTGCATGGCAAGTGCTTCAGCCCCTGAGCCATCTCCCCAACTTGGACTTCACATTTCAATCGGAAGGCTCTCAAAGCTTGGAGATTTAATGTCCATGGTTAGGCTTTAGTGAAAGAATGGTGGGCAAAGTCATCACTATAACCACTACCACCACTACCACCATCATCATCATCATCACCATTATCATCATCATCACCATTATCACCACTACCACCATCATCACCACCACCATCTTCATCATCATCACCATCATCTTCATCACCACCATCCTCAGTTGTAGTCTGCATCCTCTGGAACTCAAGGAAAAGGCCTTCAGTGTCTTATATGTGGTGGCATGGTTGGTATTCACTGTCTGGTGGGCATCTGGGGGCAGGTCATGGAGGAAGACTTGAAGTACTCTCATTGTGAGGCCGGTCTCAGTGGCTGGTGGCAGTATTGTCCGCTCTGCCTGACCTGTGCAAGTCTGGGGATCTTTTGGTTTCTTTCTTTCTGGCTTTAAAAAGGAATCGGTGTCCTCAGGCCTGTGGGTGTAACCACCTAGTGGCATGAGGCACCAAGAACAGTGACAGCGTATGTTCAGACTCACGTCGCGCCACGCTTGTCCGCTGAGTGAGCTTCTTGGGATATTTTTTTCAAGAATTATTTTTATTTTTAAATCTGTCTGTGCATGGAAATGTGTGTGTGTAAGTGCAGGTACCAGCAGGGTCAGGAGATCACTGGATCTGAAACTGCAGGCTTCTTTGAATGGTCTGTGTGCTGGGACTGAACTCAGGCCCTCTGCAAGAGTAATATCCTGGCTGGTTTTGTGTTGGCTTGACACAAGCTAGAGTCACCATGGAGAAAACAGCCTCCAATTGGGGAAATGCTTCTGTGAGTTCCAACTATAGGGCATTTTCTCAATTAGTGATCAATGAGGAGGACCCGGCCCACTGCGGGTGGTGCCATCCATAGGCTGGTGTCTCTGGATTCTATAAGAAAGCAGGCTGAGCAAGCCATGAGGAGCAAGCCAGTAAGCAGCACCCCTCCATGGCCTCTGCATCCAGGTTTTTTTTTTTTCATAGCTCAAACCCATGGTAGGCCTCCTTCCTACCTTAGCCCTCCAGGTCCTGGGTGCACCTCCACACTCTGTAATCCAATGCTGGCAGATCCGGGGCTTTGTGTGTGGTAAGCAGGCCCTCTAGCCACGGAGCTCCACCTCGACCACACTGGGCTTCTTGCCACTCTGGTGGCCTTCACGCTCATTCACCCTCCTATTTTAACTTCCAGTGTCGTGAAGAGACTCTCCAGTTTTCCTGCATCTCTGCCTTGGCCTCTGGCTCTGACACTGGCTTGGCCTCTCTCCTGCTTTTTCCAGACTGTGCCTATCCCCTGCCCCACCCCACCTCACCCCACCCCACCCCCCAGGTTCCCATCTTGGTCCCATCTTCTCTCATTCCACACACAATCTCATACATGGTTTCCATTTTTTCCTCACTGACTCCGCCCCCGCATACCCCAGAGCTGGCAGGGAGCCTGCACTCTACTCTTGGACTCCAGCTGTCTCAAACCCTCACCCCTGCGACCTAGCTCAGGATCATGGCACCAAAAGCTGGGCCACGCTTCTCCTGTTCTTCTTCCTAGCTCGGGGAAGGTCGCCACCATCTGTCTATCGTCATCCATGACTGTCCCATTTTCTCAGTGTCTACCCTCAGTGACTCTCAGAAGCCCGTCGACTTGACCTCTTTTGACAAATCGTCATCTATCCACACACTTGTCATCCCAACAGTTCTGGTCTTAGTCTCCCAGTGGACGCCTGCCCGGAGCCATTATTACTGTCTTCTTTAGTTCCTCTACAAATCCAATGATGTATTTTCTACCTAACAGCGGCCAGTGGCTCCCACTGGAAATTGCCCCCAAGGCCAGAGTGACTGTATTTAGCAAACAAAACTACAGGATGTCCAGTCAGGCTGAACAATGGATGTCTTCTGTTTTTGTAGTATGAGCACGTCACGAGCATCACATACAGCGGGACCTTCTAAGCCTTGGACAGGTTCCATGCCCCCAGCATGCCCACCCCACCCCACCTCTTTCCTTTGTTTTGTTTTTGTTCCTCATCCCCCACCCCCACCCCCAGACAGAATTTCTCTGTGCAACCCTGGCTGTCCTGGAACTCACTCTGTAGACCAGGCTGTCCTCGAACGCTCAGATCTGCCTGCCTGTGTATCCCAAGCAAGCGTTGGGATTAAAGGTGTGCACGGCCGCTGCCCGGCTTCTACTCTTTTCGGATTCAGTTTGTGTTTTAAATTATGGGTGCATGAGTATAGGAGAATACATACATGTAAGTACGGGTGCCTGCACAGGTCAGAAGAGGCCATCAGATGCCCGGCAATGCAATTCATAGGCACCTGTGAGCTGCTCAACATGACTACTGGGAGTAGAACTTCTCTCTGCAAGATCAGCAAGGACTTTCCACCACTGGCCATCTCTGCAGTTCTCTTCTCTCTGGACGTCTCGTGCATCCCAGGTTATCCTTGAACTCATTACGTAGCCCAAGGATGACCTTAGATTTCCAGCTTTCTCGTGCAAGGACTGGGATCCTAGGTGTACACCATTCTGCTCAGCTTTACGGAGTTGAAGCCGTAGTTTTGCACATGCGAGGCAAGCGTTCCACCAATTGAATCACACCCTGGCCCCCAGCCTTGCTTCTTATTATACTGTACTCTGGGTCATAAATTTAAGACAGACTGAACTGCTTAAAACTGTCCCAAGAGGGCCAGAGGTTTGCTCATGGATTTGTTCCTCTTGCCTGCTATCTGGCCCACCAGGGAGGCCAGCCCCTTCCTGCTCACCTCTAAGAACTTGGAACACTGTAGCTCTCTTCCAAGAAGCCTTGCTGCTTCCCTGGGTGACCGGAAGTCCCTGTAAGCCTGCACAGCAGCGCCTCACCCTTTGGATCTTCATCGCTGCTTTATTCTTTGTGTCTTTCCTTCAGACCACAGGACACCGTTGTCAATCCTGCACGTCCCTCACCCCACCCACGCCCATCCTACATCTGGTCCAGCCTGCCTGGCTATGCCACAGCTGGATGCTCCCAGGGGAGGAGGCATGGAGCTCTGGCTGACTCCCAACTCTCCTGGCCTGAGTCCCAGTTACAGGGCCCACCCTCCTTCCCTGCCTGAGTTCCCATGAAAAGTGGCCTCCTCCCCAGCCCCCTACCCAGGACCAGGTTGTAAAACGCTGAGACAATGGGGGCTTGAGGCCAACTTTCCAGCCGGCCAGCTGCCAAGCCATCCACAGAATCCGCCTGTGCATCTGGGGGACAGGCAACAGCAGCCATGAAGAGCAGGGGTTTAGCCACACTGCATTAACTGGAGCCCTGGTGTGGCTGCAAAGGAAGGAGATGGCATTAAGTCATGATGTAAGTTTGAATCCCAGCCCTGCACCTTCCCTTTGTACCTCCACTTTCTTGTCTGTAAAAGAGGACCACGGCACTCATCTTTAGAGGAGATGATGAGTAGGGAACACCTCACACTCACCAGGGCACAGGAGCAAGTTCCTGCCTCTCTGTAACTCCTGAGAAAAAGCTGTGGGAAACAGAGACCTCCTTTTAAGTTCTCCCAGACTCACCAGCTAGATCTTGCCCTTTATCCTCTGCACAGGCTCCAGGGAGCATCCGGTAGTCAAAATGACCTCTAATCTAACTGCTAGTGCACACAACCAAGCTAAGTGACTGAAAAGAGATGACCAAGAGAAGTGGTCTGGGCTGAAGAGGTAAAGCCGGGAGCCTCTTGCCTTTCAAGACTGTCCTCTGAACCGTTCCTTCTGCCTGGGCCACCTGGTCCCCTGTAGCTCAGCAGGGGCTTCTTGGCTGACCCTGGTAGACCTCTTTGTGGCCCACCTCAGCCTCCTCTCTAACCAATAGCGTTACAAACTAATTGCTCAACTATTTGTTTTCTATCTGTTCTAGACTACAGATGCCTCAAAGCCAGGAGTGACTGTCTCTCGTTTGCATATGTACAGTCATCTCTCAGTATCCGTTGGGGATGTGTAGGACCTCTGCAGATATACAAATCCTCAGATGCGGAAGTCTCACAGTGTTTGTCTATAACTGAAGCCCCTCTCCTGTTAGGTTCAAGCATGCCCACATTATTCACGATGCTTAAGTCATGCAAATGGCGTGTGACTAGCTGTCACATGGTATCGGTTAGGAAACACGGTGAGAGAGAACAGAGCACCTGTTCAGTATGCATGTAGTCTAATTCCCCCGGAATATTTTATGTCTTTGATTGAATCAAAGAAATATGAAAGTGAGACATTTTACAATAATGGGAATGTGAGCAGACAGGGGAAGTGAGGGCCGCTGGGCCGCCCTCACTCTGGTCCAGACTGCCTTTCCTGCTGACTGATGTTCAAGAAAGTCCAACATGCCTGACAGCCCCGCATTGCCAACAGACATCTTCCCAAAGACATCTCAAACAGCAAACAGGAGCTGGAGCAGTAGCTCAGTGCTTAAAAGCATTTGCTGCTCTTGAGAGGACCTGGGCTTGGACTCTAGCACCCATTTGATGGCTCACAACGGTACATAGCTCCATCTATGGGGATCTAATGTTCTCTTCTGCGCTCTGCAAGCACCAGGAACACACATGCTGAACATGTATGTGTGCAGCTAAAACACTCATGTACATAAAAATAAAAGCATCTTATAAAAAAATCCTCAGTAAATAAATGAATGCTATTTAGGGCAAGAGTGTTTGTAAGCTTGAGTATGATGCTCCCATCCCTAAACCTAACAACGCACCTCATAAAACCATCTTAGGAGTGCACTTTTTACTTGATTTTAAAACCTAAATTTTTTTAAGGATTTGTTTATTTTGTGTATGAATGCTCTATCTGCATGTACACGTGTGTGCCACTAGAGGGCATCAGACCCCCCCCCCATTATAGATGGTTGTGAGCCACCATGTGGTTGCTGGGAATTGAACTTAGGACACCTGAAAGAGGGGACAAAGGGGGACAGTGCTCTTAACAGCTGAGCCATCTTTCCAGCCCTTTAAAACTTAAATTTTAAGCGCGCACACACACACAGGAGCACACATGAACAATCATTAATGTCAGCATCCACACATATTAATATAGTCTCACACTCAACCACATTCAGACCCATGTTCCTGCAAACACACACACACATTCATACCACATGCATGCTCCCAAACACAGACACATGTATTCACACACACACACACACACACACACACACACTGCTGTCTCACCCCACTCCACAATCCCATATTCATAGATTCTCATGGAGACACGTTCATACATACTAACAGTCATTTATGGATACACTTGCACCTCTGCACTTATACACCCACACTCTCAAAATACACACACGAATATAGCCACACACATGTCATATATGTACATACATAAGCACATAGCTTCTCACATTTGGAGAATATACAAGCAAATTCACACTCATTGGACACAACTGCTCATACACACAAAATCATGCCAGTTTACTTATTCCCACACACCTACTCACATACTCTCATATACCCACACTCACACACACACAGAAACCCATTCCCATATTTTCTCACACACAGACACACTCAAACACCCACACAGACAGCTGCTCATATACATATTAATCACCCAACTCATATACAGACAAGAAGCACACGTTGTTTACATTCTCTCATACACACACACACACACACACACACACACACACACACTCCCACATTCTCACACCATTTACCAGATGCTCACACCCATCCCACACACCTTCACACACACACACACACACACACACACACACACACACACATTCTAACCTTGGTTACACTCATACTGCCACATAAACACAAAGGCACACACAGAGACACATAAGTACACACACACCCCCACCCATACTACACACACTTTATCACACTCGATAGTGTACACACTTCCATTTTCACTCTAACATTAGGTTAAGAACTTGGAAGTCGCCCCTACCATTCTTACACTAAGAAAAAGTTGAGCATGGTGATGTATACCTGTAATCCCAGTCCTTAGAAGCTGGAGGCAGGAGGATTGTCATGAGTTCAAAGCCAGCCTGGTCTCCATAATGAGTTCTGGTCCAGTGGGAGGGGGAGTATCTATCTATCTATCTATCTATCTATCTATCTATCTATCTATCTATAGAGAAGCTGAAAACCTACAGTGAGTTTCAGATCCACAGAGACTAGAGGTCAAAGGTAACCACGGCCCTGAAAGCTGGCTTGGAGGAGAAGTGGGGAATCTGAGCTCAGCCTAGCCCACTGCAGGAGCCAGGAAAAAAAAAAAAAGAACTAGTTCAAAACCACAGCTGGAGGCCCTCTGAGGACCAGGGAGAGCCCAACCCTGAGGGCACCCCAAGTTTTGTAGGCTTTATTGGCAAGATTCGGCCTGATGGGGAGGACCTGGGCTCCCTAAAGGGAAGGGCTGTAATCAGAAGGGCTAGAGGGTCTAGGCAGGGAACTGCTTTGCCCTAAGCTGGTCTGATCAGGGGCAGGGGTCCTTATACCTTCCTGTCTCTGACAAGGGGAAGAGGGACACTTAGAAAACCTAAGAAATTCTTCTAAAGGTTGCCTCTCAGGAACTGCCTACCCGATGAATAGGCTGAATTGGATTGAAGGGCATCAGCATATGTGTGTAGAAAAACCAGGAAGAATGTCACGATGGGGCTGGGGAGATGGCCCAGTCAGAAAGGGACTTTCTACACAAACGTGAGGACCCATTTTAAAACTCGGCACGTGGACATTGTCTGTAATCAATTTCAATGCCTGGGTAAGGGAGCAGAGACAGGAGGATCTCTGGCCACCTGGTAAGCATTAGGCTAGACAAGAAAGCCTGACTTTAAAATAAATAATAAATTAATAAATAGAGAAAGAAAGAAAGAAAGAAAGAAAGAAAGAAAGAAAGAAAGAAAGAAAGAAAGAAAGAGTGTAGCATGTAAGAGGTAGGGTGGACCCTGGGGGTCAGGACACCACCTGCTTCTCAGCACAACTCAACACAAAGAAAATTTGTTACGCTGGGGGGCTGGGGGCTTGGGGGAGGGAGGAGGAGGCTTGCATCTGCATCAGGCAAAGTCATGGCCAAGCAGCAGCAGGTGCTTTTGCGTGGCTTTTTAAGGAGAAAGGGAGTCTGTGATAGGGAGAGTTGCTAAGTCTTGATTGAACATATTAGCCAAATAATGACTTTTGATTGCTGGTCCTTAGTGTTTTGTCTCAGGAATGAACTGAACTCTAATAGTGTGTAAATGCAAAGAGCGTTTTATTCTGCAGAAGTCTGGCATGCTGGAGTCTCCCATTACCGAGATAGAGACCCTGAAGTGATCGCGCAGGCCTGTTTAAAGCACACTAGGGGAATCCCGGGTAAGTGGACTTTGTTTTACGCTATCTCTGAGGACATTCCATTACCGGGGTGTGGGGGCCGGCTGGAAACTGCTGACCCATTGCCCTTGCTTCGGGTCAGGTGGTGGGGCAGTTTTTGATGGCAGGGCGGTTTCTGACTAACTGCCCGAAGCCTGGGTTTTTAGGCCTAATCTCCTGAACTGCCAATTTGAAGCCTGTCATGGAGTCAGCCTGTCTCATCGCGGGTAGCTTTAGGAATGTAATCTAACAGTTTTAGGGAGAGAGAAAAGTAAAAGACAAAAGCCTGTAGGCACCATGTTTGCTATGCTCAGACCTGCTAGCGAGCCAGCCCTACAGAGAGCAATTGAAGAAGACACGGGAGGTTGACTTCTGATGTGTGTGTGTGTGTATGTGTGTGTGTGTGTGTGTGTGTGTGTGTATTACACACACATGAATAGATAAAACTTTTTTTTAAGTAAAAAGATGAGGCTGGAGAGATGGCTCAGCAATTAAGAGCACTTGCTGCTCGTACAGAGGCCCTGGGTTCAGTTCCCTAAGTGCCTATAACTCTAGTTCGAGGGTCTCAGATGTTCTTCTGCTTCCTGGCTAATGTATTTATCCATGGGGAGTGGGGGTGGGGGTGGCGTGTGTGTGGAGCGAATGCTGTCACAGTTCTAAGAATCAACCTGTGTAAAAGATGGGGTCAGAGAAGGTCACTCTCCCTACTTCCCCTCCCACTCTCGATCTGTCTCCTCACCTAGCCACTGTAGATAACAGCAACAGACACTTAAAGTTACAGATCTATGGTTCCAGGATTCCCTGGGATGCCAACAGTTATGGGTGTGTCAGTCCCTTAGATGAGATGGCAAACGGCCACAAAAGTTGAGCCTCTCCCCCACCCCTGTTTACTTAAATCATAATTTAAGCTTACTTTTAATTCCTAATACAAGGAAAGGATTAAGAAACTAAATGTTATACTGTATTTATTGTCTAGGAAATTCTGGTTAAAAAAAAAAGTTGGTCCATGCTCACTACAGAGGGGCTATCGTTGCACATGTGGCTGGCTGCAGTGTGATTTCGGTGTTCGTAATATATTTCCTCTGGGGTTGGCTGAATCCAGGAATGGAGAAGCCGTGGGCTCAGAAGTCATGGAGACGGAGCACCCACGACATTACTGAACATCCTCATTTTACACTATCTCATTTGTTCTTTACTTAAACCACATGTGGCAGGAACTTCTGTCCTTTTACACATTGGGATTTGAGGTCAGGACAGCTCTGTAACTTGTTCCAAGGTACCTAGTCCATGCCTGTGGGTGGCCAGAGTCCATGTGGCTTTGTCAAGTGCTTTCCAGGTCTCTGTGGCCTGTTCCTGCAAGCCTGATTCTTACTGAGTTGTCGACCAAGTGTCCCACGCCCAGCATTTCCCACGCTTGGTGGCTATAAATAGCTGTTTTGTGCTGGAATAAGTCAAAGCCTTTTTCCCTCAGGACTGCAGAAAACACCCCACAGAGGGCCTGCAGAACACAGCTGCCTGAGGCGAACATAAGTAAGCTTGTAGCCATTTCCCCCTTCTTCTTCGTGTGACATTTGAGAGCATCCCAAGCATTCATTGGGAAGGCCGTGCTTTATAACTGATGTCACCCCTGGGTAGTCACAGACAATATGATCCAAGAGGTCCTTTTGGGGGGACTCTGGTGACTTTCCAAAGGAGCTTGCAGCCTGGGAAACATCCTCAGAAAGAAACAGGTCCTGGAAGAGTTCGTAGGAGAACAGGACAGGCATCTGGGCTAGCCTGATCCAGACGTGTAGTCTGTGCCGGTCGGCGACAAAGGAGTCCTATCAAGATTCAAACACTACTACAAGAAAGGTAGAAAGGTACCGATCTCCGTTCACGATTGGTAGCGAAAAGACGACGACCGACAATGTCTCTATGAGTGGACGTTCTCCCTCCCATGTACCCTCTGTTCGTCGTCGGGAGCCCCCTCGTTCGAGATAGTTGACAGTGTCTTTTCTTCTCAGCTTGTTTGTTCTGAGACAGGGTCTTCCCACAGAGCTCTGATTACCCTCGAGCTTAGGGTGACCCTCCTGCTTCTGCACACACACCCCAAAACGCTAGGATCACCACCATGCCTAACCATTCTAGACTGTCTTTTAAGTTTTTTCTTATTTTGTGTGTGTGTGTGTGTGTGTGTGTGTGTGTGTGTGTGTGTGTGTGTGTGTAAGCCAGGGGACAACTCTCAGAAATCCTTTTCATTTGTTTACCACATGATTCTTGGAGATTGGAGCCAGGACATGAGACGTGTAGGCCCATGTCTTTACCCAGTGAGTCATCTTGTCTGTCTCCATACCAGAGTGTACTAATGACAGCTTAGGTACAAGAAGGAAAAATGAAAATCACCACGTGAGGGGCTGGAGAAATGGCTCAGTGGTTAGGAGCACTGACTGCTCTTCCAGAGGTCCTGAGTTCAATTTCCAGCAACCACATGGTGGCTCCCAACCATCTGTAATGGGATCCAATGCCCTCTCCATACTGGTGTGTCTGAAGACAGCATACTCACATAAAATAAATAGAAGGCAATCACTGTGGGAGGAATGTGGTTATCCTGGGTGTGTTTTCAAGGATATCTTGGCTGGGTTGGGAGTGCAGCTCAGTTGGCAGACCTAAAGTCTGGAGCCCTGGTTCCAGCCCTGGCACTGTCCTGTTCACCTGTTTCCCAAGGTTGCTCTACCACAGACAGCAGTGGAGTCTCTACATCTGAACACTACATTCCTGAGTCACTGGACTCTGGGTATGTCACATGATCCCCTGGGCTCAATATGCACACTTCGGAAGGAGTCCTAAGGCTTCTTCACGGGATAAGGCATGCAAAGTGCCTAGCCCACACTAAGCCCACAGCAGATCGCGGGTACTTCCGCTGCAATTAAGTGACTTCCAGCTGTGCCGCTTAACAGGCTGGGTGTCTGCACAGTCTTCTCAGACTCTAAGCTGCAGTTTCTAATCCCTAAAGTGAGAGGAATCATATGCATTTCAGAGTCATCAGGACCCTGAATGAGATAATGCGTGAAAATGTTCTTTGGATGTTGCAAAGTGCTATGTAGTTAAAGTCACCATGGCAACAGCAAGGGTTTTTTTGAGATGAAAAGTTGAAGCACCTACTACCAATAGCACCTTCTAAATCTCCCAGGAACTGTGTGCTAGCAAGTAGCTCCCAGGGATTGACAACCATTGACACTGCAAAGAGCTGTGGCCCGCTGGGCAGGGGTGAGGGTGAGGGTGAGGGTGGGGCAGGGGAGGGGAGGGGGAAGGTACTGGTCTAGGGCTAGAGAGAAAGAGTCACTTTGTTCCTTAATTAGGAGCTAACGTGGTATCTGGCAGAAGACAGGAAGGAGGTGATTACTTGTGAATAGATGTGTTTGTATCACTTCCTCTAACCCCATTGCCAGCCTGCTGAGTGTGCTGTCAGACTCAGAAAATAAAAGCGTGGGACATGCGGCAGGGGT
>LR749750.1:0-36545 GCA_902729485.2 Mus minutoides
TTTTTTTTTTTTTTTTTTTTTTTTTTTGGTTTTTCGAGACAGGGTTTCTCTGTGTAGCCCTGGCTGTCCTGGAACTCACTCTGTAGACCAGGCTGGCCTCGAACTCATAAATCCGCCTGCCTCTGCCTCCCGAGTGCTGGGATTAAAGGCGTGCACCACCACGCCCGGCAACTTCTTTCATTTTATAAGAATTCTATTAACATAGGAGAATTTTGGTAAACGCTACAGCTTATTGTATTCATTTCAAGTTTGTAAAACATATTCAGTGATTGAAGTAAAATATTTTTTATTTTATCTGTCATTTCAATGTATGTTGTAATATGCTAACTAAGTTGAATACAATTTCATAAAGATGGGAATGTATGTGATAGAGTCTATATAAAGATAAATTTCTGAAATTTCATACGATGTGATAAATATGTATAGACAGTTTACAGAAAATAAGGTAGACATATTAGTGAAAGTGGAAACTAAAATCTACATTTAAAAAGCTGAAATAAATATAGCATGAAATTCTCTCAATAAAATCAAGAAAGGAGACAAATCAATGATAATTAGAGGAAACAGAAAATTAAATGGTTGCGCTAAACCTGTTAATAACTATGTAAAATACAATTAGTATAAGCACAGAATTTAGATGAGAGACTTTCAAAACAGATTTTTAGATGACTCAACTATGGACTATCTAAACATGTTCAATATAATTATTGCAAAATGGGTGAATTAAAAGCAAGACGCTGGGTTATTATATCGTCTAAAGACATTAACCCAAGAAAACTAGTATGTATATATTAATGTCAGAGAAGAAAACCCAAAACCAGAGTAGAAAGCTTTTTTTTAATTAGATATTTTCTTTATTTACATTTCAAATGCAATCCTGAAAGTACCCTATACCCTCCCCACACCCTACCCACCCAATCCTGCTTCTTGGCCCTGGCATTCCCCTGTACTGGGGCATATAAAGTTTTCAAGACCAAGGGGCCTCTCTTCCCAAAGAAGGCTGACTAGGCCATCTTCTGCTACAGATGCAACTAAAGACACGAGCTCTGGGGGTACTGGTTAGATCATATTGTTGTACCACCTATAGGGTTGCAGACCACTTCAACTCCTTGGGTGCTTTCTCTAGCTTCTCCATTGGGGGCATGGTGTTCCATCCTATAGATGACTGTGAGCATGCACTTCTGTATTTGCCAGGCACTGCCATAGCCTCACTTGAGATAGCTATAACAGGGTCCTTCCAGCAAAATCTTGCTGGCATATGAAATAGTATCTGCATATGGTGGCTGATTATGGGATGGATCCCCAGGTAGGGTAGTCTCTGGATGGTCCAGCCTTTCCTCGTAGCTCCAAACTTTGTCTCTATAACTCCTTCCATGGATGTTTTGTTCCCGATTCTAAGGAGGAATGAAGTATCCACACTTTAGTCTTCCTTCTTCTTGATTTTCTTGTGTTTTGGAAATTGTATCTTGGGTATTCTAAGTTTCTGGGCTAATATTCATTTATCAGTGAGTTGCTTATCAAGAGACTTCTTTTGTGATTGGGTTACCTCACTAAGGATGCTATCTACCACATACATCCATTTGCCCAAAAATTTTATAAATTCATTGTTTTTAATAGCTGAGTAGTACTCCATTGTGTAAATGTACCACATTTTCTGTATCCATTCCTCTATTGAGGGACATCTGGGTTCTTTCCAACTTTGGCTATTATAAATGAGGCTGCTATGAACATAATGGAGCATGTGTCCTTATTACCAGTTGGAACATGTTCTGGGTATATGTCCAGGAGAGGTATTGCTGGATCTTCTGGTAGTACTATGTTCAATTTCCTGAGGACCCACCAGACTGATTTCCAGAGTGGTTGTACCAGCTTACAATCCCATCAACAAAGGAGGAGCTTTCCTCTTTCTCCACATCCTCGCCAGCATCTGCTGTCAACTGAATTTTTGATCTTAGCCATTCTCACTGGAGTGAGGTGGAATCTCAGGGTTCTATTGATTTGCATTTCCCTGATGATTAAGGATGTTGAATCTTTTTTCAGGTGCTTCTCAGCCATTTGGTATTCCTCAGTTGAGAATCCTTTGTTTAGCTCAATACCCCATTTTCTTTTTTTTTTTTCAATTAGTTTTTATTAGATATTTTCTTAATTTACATTTCAAATGTTATCCTGAAAGTTCCCCCCTCCCCCCGCCCTGTTCCCCTGCCCACCCACTCCACTTCTTGGTCCTGGCGTTCCCCTGTATTGGGGTATATAAAGATTACAATACCAAGGGGCCTCTCCACCCAATGATGGCCAACTAGGCCATCTTCTGCTATATGTTTAGCTAGAGACACATGTTCTGGGGATTCTGGTTAGTTCATATTGTTGTTCCTCTTCTAGGGTTGCAGACCCCTTCAGCTCCTAGGGTTCTATCACTAGCTTCGCCATTGTGGGCCCTGTGTTCCAGCATATAGATGATTATGAGCATCCACTTCTGTATGAGACAGCTATATCAGGTTCCCTTTAGTAGGCACTAGCTGTCCTATGTAATAGTGTCTGAGTTTAATGACTGATTATGGGATGGATCCCCCCTGGTGGGGTAGTCTCTGTATATATACCCCATTTTCAATGGGGCTATTTGAATTTTCTGGAGTCCAGCTTCTTGAGCTCTTTGTATATATTGAATATTAGTCCCCTATCAGATTTAGGATTAGTAAAAATCCTTTCCCAATATGTTGGTGGCCTTTTTCTCTTATCAACAGTGTCTTTTGCCTTACAGAAACGTTGCAATTTCATGACGTCCCATTTGTCAATTCTTGATCTTACAGCACAAGCCATTGCTGTTCTGTTCAGAACTTTTCCCCCTGTGCCCATATCTTCGAGGCTTTTCCCCACTTTCTCCTCTATAAATTTCAGTGTCTCTGGTTTTATGTGGAGTTCTTCGATCCACTTAGACTTGAGCTTTGTACAAGGAGATAAGAATGGATCAATTGAATTCTTCTACATGATAACTGCCAGTTGTGCCAGTACCATTTGTTGAAAATGCTGTCTTTTATCCACTGGATGATTTTAGCTCCCTCGTCAAAGATCAAGTGACCATAGGTGTGTGGATTCATTTCTGGGTCTTCAATTTTATTCTATTGATCTACCTGTCTGTTGCTGTACTAGTACCATGCAGTTTTTATCACAATTGCTCTGTAGTACGAGGTCAGGGATGGTGATTCCAACAGAGGTTCTTCTATTGTTGAGAATAGTTTTTGCTATCCTAGGTTTTTTATTATTCCAGATGAACTTGTAAATTGCTCTTTCTAACTCAGTGAAGAATTGAATTGGAATTTTGATGGGGATTGCATTGAATCTGTAGATTACTTTCTGCAGGATAGCCATTTTGACTATATTAATCCTACTAATCCATGAGCATAAGAGATCTTTCCATCTTCTGAGATATTTTTCAATTTTTTTCTTCAGTGACTTGAAGTTCTTATCATACAGATCTTCAACTTCCTTATAGTCACACCAAGATATTTTATATTATTTGTGATTATTGTGAACAGTGTTGTTTCCCTAATTTCTTTCTCAGCCCATTTGTCCTATGTGTAGAAAAAGGCCATTGATTTGTTTGAGTTAATTTTAACTGAAGCTGTTTATCAGGTTTAAGAGTTCTCTGGTGGAGTTTTTAGGGTCACTTATATATATAATACCATATCATCTGCAAATAGTGATATATTTGACTTCTTCCTTTCCAATTTGTATCCCCTTGATCTCCTCTTGCTCTGGCTAGGACATCAAGTACTATATTGAACAGGTAGGGAGAAAGTGGGCAGCCTTGTCTAGTCCCTGATTTTAGTGGGATTGCTTCAAGTTTTTCTCCTTTTAGTTAGATGTTGGCTACTGGTTTGCTGTAGATTGCTTTTATTATGTTTAGGTATGGGCCTTGAATTCCTGATCTTTCCAAGACATTTATCATGAAGGTGTGTTGGATTTTGTCAAATGCTTTCTCAGCATCTAAGAAATCATCTATGTGGTTTTTGTCTTTGAGTTTGTTTATATAGTGAATTAAGTTGATGGATTTCCATATATTAAACCATCCCTGCATCTCTGGGATGAAGCCTACTTGGTCATGATGGATGATCCTTTTGATGTGTTCTTGGATTCGGTTTGTGAGGATTTTATTGAGTAGATTTGCATCGTTATTCATAAGAGAAATTGGTCTGAAATTTGCTTTCTTTGTTGGATCTTTGTGTGGTTTAGGTATCAGAGTAATTGTGGATTCATAGAAAGAACTGGGAAGAGTACCTTCTGTTTCTATTTTGTGGAATAATTTGAGGAGAGTTGGAATTAGGTCTTCTTTGAAGGTCTGATAGAACTCTGCACTAAACCCATCTGGTCCTGGGCCTTTTTGGTTGGGAGACTATTTATGAATGCTTCTATTTCTGTAGGGGATATGGGACTGTTTAGAAAGTTAATCTGATCCTGATTTAACTTTGGTACCTGATATCTGTTTAGGAATTTGTCCATTTCATCCTGGTTTTCCAGTTTTGTTCACTATAGCCTTTTGTAGTAGGATCTGATGATGTTTTGGATTTCCTCAGGTTCTGTTGTTATGTCTCTTTTTCATTTCTGATTTTGTTAATTATAATACTGTCCTTGTTCCCCCTAGTTAGTCTGGCTAAGGATTTATCTATTTTGTTGATTTTCTCAAAAAACAGCTCCTGGTTTAGTTAATTCTTTGAATAGCTCTTTTTGTTTCCACTTGATTGATTTCAGCTGTGAGTTTGATTATTTCCTGCCATCTACTCCTTTTGGGTGAATTTGCTTCCTTTAGTTCTAGAGCTTCTAGGTGTGCTGTCAGGCTGCTAGTGTATGCTCTCTCTGATTTCTTTTGGAGGCACTCAGGGCTATGAATTTTCCTCTTAGGACTGCCTTCATTGTGTCCCATAAGTTTGGGTTTGTTGTGGCTTCATTTTCATTAAACTCTAAAAAGTCTTTAATTTCTTTCTTTATTTCTTCCTTGACCAAGGCATCATTGAGTAGAGTGTTGTACAGTTTCTATGTGAATGTTGGCTTTCTATTATTTATGCTGTTATTGAAGATCAGCCTTAGTCCGTGGTGATCTGATAGGATGAATGGGATAATTTTAATATTTTTGTATCTGTTGAGGCCTATTTTGTGACCGACTATAAGGTCAACTTTGGAGGAGGTACCCTGAGGTGCTGAGAAGAAGGTATATCCTTTTGATGTAGGATAAAATGTTCTGTAGACAGCTATTAAATCCATTCGTTTCATAACTTGTTAGTGGCCATGTGTCTCTGTTTAGTTTTTGTTACAAGATCTTTCCAATGGTGAGAGTGGGGTGTTGAAGCCTCCCACTATTATTGTGTGAGGTACAATGTGTGCTTTGAGCTTACTAAAGTTTCTTTATGAATGTGGCTACTCTGGCATTGGGAGCATAGATATTCAGAATTGAGAGTTCATCTTGGAAGATTTTACCTTTGATGGGTATGAAGTGCCCCTCCTTTTCTTTTTTGATAACTTTTGGTTGGAAGTCAATTTTATTCAATATTAGAACGGCTACTCCAGCTTTTTCTTCTAACCATTTGCTTGGAAAATTGTTTTCCAGCTTTTTTCTCTTAGGTAGTGTCTATCTTTGTCCCTGAGTTGGGTTTCCTGTAAGTAGCAAAATGTTGGGTCCTGTTTGTGTAGCCAATTTATTAGTCTATGTCTTTTTATTGGGGAATCCAGTCCATTGATGTTAAGAGAATTTAAAGAAAAGTAATTGTTGCTTCCTGTTATTTTTGTTGTTAAAATTGGTATTCTGTTCTTGCAGCTCTCTTCTTTTAGGTTTGTTGAAGGATTACTTTCTTTCTTTTTGTAGGGCGTAGTTTCCTTCCTTGTGTTGGTATTTTCCAGTTATAATCCTTTGAAGGGCTGTATTCATGGAAAGATATTGTATGTATTTGATATTGTCATGGAATACTTTGGTTTTTCCATCTATGGTAATTGAGAGTTTTGCTGGGTATAGCAGCCTGGGCTGGCATTTGTGTTCTCTGGGTCTGTATAACATCTGTCCAGGATCTTCTTGCTTTCATAGTCTCTGGTGAGAAGTCTGGTGTAATTCTAATAGGCCTACCTTTATATGTTACTTGACCTTTTTCCTTTACTGCTTTTAATATTCTATCTTTATTTAGTGCATTTGTTGTTCTGATAATTATGTTTTTTGAGGAATTTCTTTTCTGGTCCAGTCTACTTTGAGTTCTGTAGGTTTCTTGTATGTTCATGGGCATCTCTTTCTTTAGGTATGGGAAATTTTCTTTTATAATTTTTTGAAGATATTTGCTGGCCCTTTAAGTTGAAAATCTTCATTTTCATCTACCCCTATTATCTGTAGGTTTGGTCTTCTCTTTGTGTCCTGGATTTCCTGGATGTTTTGAGTTAGGATCTTTATGCATTTTGCATTTTCTTTGATTGTTGTGCCCATGTTCTCTATGGAATCTTCTGCACCTGAGATTCTCTCTTCCATCTNTTGAAGATATTTGCTGGCCCTTTAAGTTGAAAATCTTCATTTTCATCTACCCCTATTATCTGTAGGTTTGGTCTTCTCTTTGTGTCCTGGATTTCCTGGATGTTTTGAGTTAGGATCTTTATGCATTTTGCATTTTCTTTGATTGTTGTGCCCATGTTCTCTATGGAATCTTCTGCACCTGAGATTCTCTCTTCCATCTCTTGTATTCTGTTGCTGATGCTCACATCTATGGTTCCTGATTTCTTTCTTAGGGTTTCTATCTCCAGAATTGTCTCACTTTGGTTTTTCTTTATTGTTTCTACTTCCTTTTTTATGTCTTTGATGGTTTTGTTCAATTCCATCACCTGTTTGGTTGTGTTTTTCTGTAATTCTTTAAGGGATTTTTCCATTTCCTCTTTAAGGACTTCTACCTGTTTAGCAGTGTTTTTCTGTGATTCTTTAAGGGCTTCTACCTGTTTAGCAGTGTTCTCCTGTATTTCTTTAAGTGAGTTATTAATGCCCTTCTTAAGGTCCTCTACTAGCATCATGAGATATGATTTTGAATCCGAATCTTGCTTTTTGGGTGTTCTGGGGTAACCAGGACTGGCTGAGGTGGGCGTGCTGGGTTCTGATGATGGTGAGCAGTCTTGGTTTCTGTTCACAAGATTCTTATGTTTGCCTTTTGCCATTTGGTAATCTCTGGTGTTAGTTGTTATAGTTGTCTCTGGCTGGAGCCTGTTCCTCCTGTGATTCTGTTAGCCTCTGTCAGCTGTCTTGGGAGTCTTGCTCTCTTCTGAGTCTCAGTGGTCAGAGTACTCTCTTCGAGCAAGCTCTCCTCTTGCAGGGAAGGTACACAGAGGTCTGGCGTTCAGACCTGCCTACTGGCTGAAGATGAAGGCTTTTCCAGCATTTAATGAGATGATCTTGTGATTTTTTTGTTCTATGTGTTTGTTTATGTAGTGGATTTCATTGATGGATTTTCATATATTAAACCACCCCTGAATTCCTAGGATGAAGCCTACTTGATTATGGTGAATGATCTTTTTGATGTGTTCTTGGATTTAGTTATGAGAATTTCATGAAGTATTTTTGCTTTGATATTCATAAGCAAAATTAGGTTGAAGTTCCCTTTCTTTGATGGGTCTTTATATGGTTTAGGTATCTCAGTAACTTTGGCTTCATAGAATGAATTAAGTAGTGCTCCTGTTTTTATTTAGTGGAATAGTTTGAGGAGTATTGGTACTAGGTCTTGGAAGGTCTGGTAGAAATCTGCACTAAAACCATATGGCCCTGGGCTTTTTTTTTGGTTGGGAGACTTTTAATGACTGCTTCTATTTCCTTAGGGGTTATAGGACAGTTTACATGATCTTGATTTAACTTTGCTATGTGATAATGGTCTATCACAGAGAAAGGAACTTCAGTTGGGGAAGTGCCTCCATGAGATCCAGCTGTGGAGCATTTTCTCAATTAGTGATCAAGGGGGAAAGGCCCCTTGTGGGTGGGACCATCTCTGGGCTGGAAGTCTTGGGTTCTATAAGAGAGCAGGCTGAGCAAGCCAGGGGAAGCAAGCCAGTAAGGATCATCCCTCCATGGCCTCTGTATCAGCTCCTGTTCCCTGACCTGCTTGAGTTCCAGTCCTGACTTCCCTTGGTGAACAGCAGTATGGAAGTGTAAGCCAAATAAACTCTTTCCTCCCCAACTTGCTTCTTGGTCATGATGTTTTGTCCAGGAATAGAAACCCTGACTAAGACAACTGGGTACATATTATAAGGTCTAGCATGCATCACTGTTAGAATAGTCCCTCTTTTTCAGTTTACCTTCACTGAGACAGTCCATATTCTGAGACATAAAACAAAATTTGAAAGTTTAAGGTGATTAAATTTCCCAGGAACTACCTCAGTCAATACGGAGATCGGTACTGATCAATACTTGACCTGCAAACTGGAGACCCTGAGTTTGATCCCCAGAGCTCACATGAAGAAAGCAGCAGTGCTGGCATGCACCTACAGCTCCAGTTCTGGAGAGACAGAAACATGCAGATCCCAGAGCACCCGAGGATTGCCACCTGAACTTTTCATCTGGCCTCGCCCACCAAGTATACATACACATGCACATACTTAGACAAGGCAAGAGAGAGAGAGAAAAAAAGAGATGGTGAAGTGGGGAGAGAAGAGGTAGAAGGAGGGGGAGGGAGAGAAAGAGGGAGGGAGGGAGAGAGAGAGAGAGAGAGAAGTAAAGGGAGATTAAGCTATCAAATCTTTCAATATGTAACAATTGGAAGAAACATATTGGAAAATGTGGATTTTTTTTTATTTTTTTTTCCAGAACTTTTCATCCAGCTCAGAGTAACATCAAACTCACTATATACCTGAGGATGATATTTAACTTCTCAACCTCTTACCTCCATCTTTTGGGTGCTAAGATCATAGGTACATGCAAAATCATGCCAAGTCTGTCTGATGTTGGCAATCAAATCCAGGGATAAGTACATGCTAAGCAGTTACTCTATCAATGAATCATATTCCAAGCATTTTATGTGTTAATAAAACTCAACTAAAAATCAGTTATAGAAAGTCTACTGAAAAGTATCCAAACATTCATTTATCCAACACTGAACTTCTAAATAATTCACAAGTCAAAATGCAATCCTCCAGCAATTACACAGTGCATCAGAACTGGAAGAAAATGTAAACAAAAGATATAAACAGTTTCATGATCTGACTGCCCCTAAATGAAATTCATGCTTACAAACAATTTATATCAAGAGGAAGGAAAATCATAACTCATAATCTTGCTTTTAACTTGAAAAACACAAAATGACTTCAAAATAAGGAAGGAAATAATAAAAATAGGAATAATTACAAATAAAACAGAAGGAGACTGGAGCGATGATGTAGCCGTTTAAGAGCACTCTCTGTTTTTTCTGAGGTCCTGAGTTCAATTCCCAGCAACCACATGGTGGCTCACAACCATCTATACTGGGATCCAATGCCCTCTTCTGCCATTCAGGTGTACATGTAGATATAGCACTTATATACGTTAAAAAAAAAAAAGTCTTTAAAAAAACAGAAAATAAAAAAACAATAAGAACAAAATATAATTATTTGGAAAAGTTGATACATTTTTATAAACATTGATAAAAGTAAAAAGAAATAAGTTAACTGAAAGAGGTTATCTCACTAAAGAATCTATGTACGAAGCTACAACAATAAGCAAATAGGACTTTATTCAACTCTATGGACTATATTAAAGTTATTCCTTTCCAAACTATAAACAACAATCCTGCATGACAAAGATGATAAATTAAATGTCCACTAAAATATTTCATTAAAGAATGATTGGAAATAAAAAGTTATAAAAAATGATAAAATTCTGACATTTTCATAGACATATTATACCAAATATTTTTAAATTAGCATCATTTATAACAAAATTCTTTCATTTAATAAAAAATAAATATCTTCAAACTCACTTAATGAAACTACAACCCTCTACTCTAAATCTAATAAAAAGGAGTACAAATTAAAATATTTTACTAAATGGGCAAAATCAATAACATATCAGCAAATTAAATAAAGCAATATGATAGTAACCACATTTGAATATATTATGATCACATAGAATTCACCCAGATGAAGAAAGCTGATTCTAGCCTTTAAATATTTCATTGGTACAACCATATTGAGTCCAACTAAGAAAAAATATTATTAAAAGTATTGATGACAGAGAAGAATTTAGTCAAATTCACCCTCATGACTAGAAAAAAATCTCTCTTCAGTATTTATTAGCCATTTGTATTTCTTTCTTTAAAGACTTTTGTCTGATCCAAACAAACCAAAAAACTTTGCATAACTAAATCTAAAACTTCAATCCATATGTTGAAAACATCCGAAGATGATGAAAAATATAAAAGGTCTAAATTAGGGAGGTCTATTTGTTCATGGATTTAAAGATTCTTTATAGTAAATATAGTAACGTGTCCCACAACATCCTCTGTAATGAGTACAACATTCACTAAGAATTTAGCAAGACTTTGTAGATACAGAGAAGCTGACTCTAAATTGTCTGAGCCAGAACAATTTTGAAAGAGAAGAATAAATTCTGAGATTCCCATTGTCCAATTTCAAGCATTTCTGTAAGTCCATATTAACTAAGATAGTGTTATACAAGGGAAGAAATAAACATAAATCAATTATTCAGAATAGAGTGTCCAGCTACAGACTCACAAAGGAATAGTCAGTTGGTCTTCATTCGACAAAGCTACATGAGTAACTCCTTGGAAGAATTAGACCTTCCAATACATGGTAATAGAACACTGAGACATACAGGCAAACATCTTTAAGACATCACATCTTAAAAATTAACTCAAGCCGGGCAGTGGTGGCACGTGCCTTTAATCCCAGCACTCGGGAGGCAGACGCAGGTGGATTTCTGAGTTCAAGGCCAGCCTGGTCTACAGAGTGAGTTCCAGGACAGCCAGGGCTACACAGAGAAACCCTGTCTCGAAAAAACAAACAAACAAAAATTAACTCAAAACTAATTGTACACATAAATCCAAGATTTAAAAAAAAAACTGAAAATTTTAAAACAAAATATTCATGACCTGGAACAATGCAGAGAATTTGATTTGTAGTCATGACAACAAAATCCTGAGACATAAAAGAGTAAAATGACAAATTGAACTTTGTCATATTTTACAAGTTTATACTCACAAAAGACTGAAGGATGAACAACTATAGGTTGGCAGGAAATATTCACAAAACACATCCTCAACAAAGGGCTTCAACCTGAAATGAATAACCTCAAAACCCCAAATAACATATCTTTTTTTCTTCCCAACATGGAAAATTGTTGTCAGCTAATTAATCAGAAAAGATATGTGAATGGCATATAACTAAATTTAAATATATTCAATATTATCAGATACTAAAAGCATAAGGAAATATCTCTGCCATCCACTGTATATCCAAACCACAAGCTATTGACAATATTTAGTCCTGGTGACATCTGGAGTTATCTTTTGTATACTGCTAATGGAAATATAAAGTGACATAGCCAATGGGAGAAATAGTTGACTTGTTTCTTCTAAAATAAATGTATATTTACCATAAAGTCCAATGTCTCACTCCTGTTATTGTTCCTAGAAGAATGAATACTTAGAGTTGCACAGAAAATCTATACAAGAATTTGTATAGCAGGTTAGTCCTTAAGTGCTCCAACTTAGAAATAACTTGGAGTGGAAAGTGAAGGATTCTTCGAAAGTCAATTGTTGATATTTTCCTAGGACAAACACACGTAGGGGTGTTTTCCTAAAGTGGACACAGGTGAAAGACTAAGGTAGACTTGTAAAGGAATGTTTCACTAAAACAGACACAGGAGAAAGGATGTTCTGCTAAAGCAAGCACCTGTGATTAAAGATTCTTCACTAAGGACACACATGTATTGGTGTGCCTTACATTGCTTAGTCGAGCTCTATTAGTTGAGACTCCATAGGGAGAAAAGTACCAAAATCCTTCTGGTGGTGTGCTATAGTGTCTTGCCACTTCATTGAATTTGGGCTGATTGGCAGAGTGATGTCAGCTGAGATAAATGCACATGCTGAGGCAAGACACGTGCAGAACATGTGATATTTGAAGGAATATAAATAGGACTTGATGGACAGCGACAGAGGCTGAGCCTGGCTTGCAGGAAGAGTTAGTTGTGCAACACTTGTGGGTTTCCAGTCTTCCCTGATCTTTGCTTCACTGAGAGAGGCAGAGCAGAGAACTTCCCCTGGAGTTCCTGTTGGCCCTGGCTTCTCCTGCTAACTCATGCCTAGGCTGAGGCCTGGCTGTCTCTGCTAGATAGTGCCACAAATGCTGATTCATATTTGCTATCCCAACCCTACCAAACTGGATTGCTACTTTGTCTGTGAAGTGTTTGGAAGTGAACTGAACTGCCAATTTCCAGACAGCACAGAAGGGAGTGGCTCCAAAGAACCTTTCTCACTTTCCCTGTATCTCTCTTTCCCCCTACCTCTGGTGGGTGGTGGGCTAAAAGAGAGGTTAAAGTGTTTAAGAACCATCATTAAAATCAGATTCTGAAAAAAAAATTAAAGTTACAGTAACCCAAGTTTGTTCAGTTAAGTACTGCATAAAACTAAGGTGGCCTACTCATAATGTGTCCTCAGCTACAAATGAGGACAATAACTGATATATAAGTCCCAAGATGAATCGCAAGGGCATTATGAAGACCATTATGCCTTGTGTATAGTGAGTGGTAAAGACTAATAGTGAAAGGCTGGAAATCTTATTATTTTACTCACATGCTACTCCAAAAATGCAAAACTATTGTGATGAAAATCAGATCTAATTGATGACTTCCAAAAACTATATGTGAGTGGGAGGTGTAAGTATATAGAAATAGTATGAGGGAATTATGGGAAGTGGTAGGCCAGGTCTGTATGCTGATCATGTTGGACCAAAAAAAGGTATGTGTCCATGAAAATTCATAGAAGTCAATAGTAAAGACAATGTTGTATCAACAAAAATAGATAGTCCAGAAATAGTTCATGCAAACACAGTGTGCTGATCTTTGATTAAGGAACAATAGCAACTCAGTAAATAATGTTGCACAATCTGATATTCACATCCCCTTCAATGAGTCCAAACCCAGAAGTTACATTTGTCTCAAACATTAACTAAAAGAAGAACACAGACTCAAATGGAAATGTAAAACTATGAAATTTCTCAAAGATAACATAGGATAAAATCTACATGGCCTTAAGTTTGGCTGTGCTTTCTTTGAGGGGTGGGGTAACAACACAAAAGCACAATCAATGGAAGAAAAACAACACTGAGATAGACTTTATTAAAATTAAACCTTCAGTTTTAAGAGATGGCTTAATGGATGCCAGCACTGTATTGTTCCTCCACAATACCAGAGACCCTACCTCAGCACCCTCATCAGGAGGCCTCAACAATGAGCTTCTCCAATTGCAGGAGATCTGATGCTCTTCTCTGGCTTCTACAGGCATTGCACTCAGATACACTTAGTACACATAGGCATACTCATACATACATACATACATACTCCTCCTCCTACCCCTACTCCTCCTCACTACTGGTAGTACTGGTAGTAGAAATAGTAGTATAGTACCTTTATTTGGTTTTCAAAACAGGGTTCTTCTGTGTAATCCTGTCCTAGACCTTCCTTTGTTGACCAGACTGGCCTTGAACTCAGGGATTTACCCTGCCTCTGTGCTCTGAACACTGGGATTAAAACCATGCACTGCCACACCCAGTTTAAAAATTAATTAAATTTTTTTTACTTTAAAATATTCAAACTTCAGCACAATAAAAACATAATTAGCATAATTTTAAATGCCAAAGCCTGGCATAAAATAATTGCCTAATAGATATCTAATGGCTGGTTTCCAAAATACACAAAGAAAAACTAAAAATTAAAAAGCAAATAATTAAATTGGCAAAATATTTGAACAGCTAATTCCTCAAGGAAGTTACACAGATAGCAACTGAACATATGAAATAAATACTCAACACCATATGTTATCAGATACCACTAAAAATCCAAGATTCTGACAACCTTTGGTGTTGGTGAGACATGAAGCAACTGTAACTTTCATTCACTAATAAGAGTGGAAATGATACAGACACTTTGAAAGGCAGCTGGGAAAAATTTTAAGTTCTTTCTTTCTCTCTCTGTCTACCATGTATGTGTGAGAGTGCGTGTGTGTGCATGTGCTTGTGAGTGTGCGTATATGTGAGTGTATATGTATGTGTGTGTGAGTGTGAGAATATGTTTGTGAGTGTGTAGGTGAATGTGTGTGAGTGTGTGTATGTGAGTGTGAATGTGTATTTATGCATATGCGTGTGTGTGTGTGTGTGTGTGTGTGTGTGTGTGTATGTGAGTGTGAGAATATGTGTGTATGAGAGAGTGTGTATGTGTATGTGTGTGTTTGTGTGTAGGTATGTATGTGTGTGTATGTGTGTGTGTGTGTGTGTGTGTGTGTGTGTAGACTGAGGACAACATTAGCTATCAGTGGCTGCCTTCCTCCTTGTTCCACACAGAATCTCATTTGTTTTTCTACTTCATATGCCAGACTAGCTGACCTGTAAGCTTGGAATAAATTCTTCCTTCTCTGCTTCCAATCTCCCCAGAGAAGTTGAGGATTACAGGTATGTGTTACCATGCCCTACTCTTTCTGTGTTCTGGGGATTCAGCTTCAAAACCTGCTTACATAGCATCATAGTTTGAGTGAGAATGGCTCCCATAGGCTCATATATTGGAATGTTGGTCTGAAGTTGGTGGAACTAATTGGAAAGGATTAGGAGGTGGGACCTTTTTGGTCTATCACTGAGGGTGAACGTTGAGGTTTTAGAAGCTTACCCTGTTCCCTGTTAGTACATTCTCTCTCTTGCCTCAGGCTCATACATAAGATATAGTCCTCAGATACTGCTCTAGGACCAGGCCTGCCTGCCTGCCTGCCTACTGCCATCCTCCTGGCTACAATGGTCATGGACTCTAACTATTGTAGACTCTAACTCTTAAGTTTTTAACCCTGTAGAACTCCAAGACCCTAAATTAATTTCTTTCTTTTATACACTACCTTGATCATGAGGTTTTTGTCATGACAATAGAAAAGTAATTAAGACACATAGGAAGCATGTTAACCACAGAGCCATCTCATCAGCCCTAGTCTAAGTTTTTCACAAACTTAACAGTCTTTCCATGTAAACCAGAGATCAGCAAGTGAAGTAAAAGCTAATGTCTCACTAAATATCTGCCAAAGACTGTTTACAGCCTAATTCCTAAACACCAGATCCTGAAAACAGCAAAGCTGACCTTCGACCGTACATAAATAAAATGGTATATCCATAAAATGGAGACATTGTTCAGACTCTAAAAAGTGACTGAGCTAGCTGAAAAAAAAAAAAAAAAGACATGGAGGAACTATAGAACACACTGCTTTAGTAAAGACATCCATCTGAAAATACCACATGCTATGTGATTTCAATTTTCTGAGTTAGACAAACAATACAGACAACAGAAATATCAAAAGTGACTGTGGATTGTGGGAGGACATAGCTGGGAATAAACAGAAGAAGTGAAGGATTTTTGAAGCAGTGAGACAGCTCTGTGTGTTACTGAAAAAGCAGATCCATCAATTACCATAAAACTGCATGAAGCAAAGAGTGAACCCTAATGTAAAGTACAGAAATTAGTGATAATACCCAATATTAGTTGCAACAGATCATCACATCAATGCAATGTACAAGTGATGTACTGTGTACGAGCAACTGTAAAATGACACATGAGAATTCCATTTCCTGCTCAAAAGTTTCTGTAAGCCTGAGAAAATCTGAAAACTACAGTCTATTATTTGGAAAATAAACTAAAAATAAAACACCAATTTAATTGTACTGAAAATTAAACAAACCAATTAAAAGCTAATGTAGATATACAACAAAGGGGAAATGTTCTTATATTACTATCCTTAACTGTACAAGAACAGTTACCAGGTTTTTTTGGGGGGGGTTGTTTGTTTGTTTGTTGTTTTGTTTTGTATTACTATAAAAATTAACTAAAATAATCAACTGTAGAAGAGAAATTTATTTGAAGTGTTTGATTCATGATTCATTGTCCCTCTTATTTGGGCATGTTTCAGTTCAGCAGAAAAATGAAGTAGAGGAAGCCTGTTCACCTTGTGGCAAGAGAAGCAAATAACAAAATAAAAGAAGTTTGGATTCCACAATCTCCTTCAAGACCCAAGACCTTCCATTAGTCAATACCTCAAATGTTCCACCACCTCCCCATAATGCTCTGATCTGGAGATCCATTATCTAAACCAGAGCCATTTATATCTTGGTAACTATGCCATGTTAATCTAAGACATCCATTCTAAGAATGTTTCTATTTCTTTTTTTTTTCTTCTTTCACTCAATTATAGTTATCTTGTCAATCATTTTTCTTCTTCCAAAATATCAGCTGAAATATTTTTTTGCTGAAAAATATCTGCCATTGTATTATGACTTCTTGTGTCTTCCATGCCCACCTAACTTCTAACTAGTTTGCAGCTACTAAACAATCTTCCTTAGGTTAATGCACAGCCCACTGAACACTGCTGGACACAGCCCTGGGGGGCTTTTATCTCGGAAGGAAGTAGTAATTTCATCCTTTCTTATTGCAAGGAGGTAAGTGCTGCTCTTCAATATTTTTCTTGTACTTTCTGTCTGAGATCCTCTTCCAAAATGCTGACTTTTAACATTCTCCATTTTTAAGTATCTGACCCTACCACCTTGCCTACTCACAGCCGTTGAAATAGCGTTACAAATGGAATCAGAGTCTTCCTGTTACATCTGCCAGAAATTCCAACTATTAAACTAACAAACGTAGCCAACACTGCAGAACTCTGCTTGTTTGTCACCATCTATTAACATGGAACTCTTGTCCCCCCCCCCAGATCTATCCCTGTTTTCGATAAATGTCATTCATGTCTGTTGATGACTTCTCGAACTTTTCCTCCAATGCATGTATATGTTCTATATATGTTTCCCAGTTTTGGAAAAGAAAATCTTAAACACCAGAGCCCCACTCCTCCTCATTTTGTTTATTAATAGTCACCTGCTCTCATTATGTCTGGTTTCCCACTTGAACTCACTTCTCACATACTTCTCTCCCATACTTTCAGAGACTGGAACCAGAAAGACAGACATGTTATGCCAAGTCCATCCTTATTTTCTTGTCTCTTCCAGAAAATGTTCTTCTTTGGCTTTTGTGACTACAGGATCCATTATATCCCTCATTAAAAAAAAAAATATTAGCTCCTTCACAGACTCCATTGTCAGATTTTATTCTTTTATCTTTCATTTAAATGTCACTATTCACTCTGGACTCATGGCCTCTGAAGGAACCCTTTTAGTCTTATTGGATCAATAAAAGACCTTAACTCTGATGTACTTCCCTCTCCTGAATTTCAGTTTTATAATCAACCTCCAACAAATCTCCTCTATTTTGAAAGATCTGAAGTGAAATGAGTTCTGTATTTAAAATTTAAATTCTTGATCCTAATTGTTGAGCAGTTTATAACTGTTTGTACAATTATCTAAGAGGGAGCCTTGGAAGCCATCCCTGTCACAGCATTCTAGCTAACATCATACATTCAATCAGTTCTCAAGCCCCATTTGCTTTATCTAGTTGAGTACTAGTTAGCATTGGCAGGGCCATATGTGTATTAGAAGAGCATGTTGTACTTAATTCTCTAGGATGTAACCAACGTAAGTGTTGCTAATGGTTTGTTTGTTCTATGTTAACCCTCAAAAGTGATATCATCCAAGTGCCAACCTCAGGAGGAGCCAAGACTCATTGACTTTGGTGTATGAAAACCTTTCCTTTGATTCAAAGAGAGAAGAGACCGGTGTATAGAGGACCTTCTCGTTTTCTGGATAAAGCTCCTGCAATGCTGTCTGTCTTCTATCACATTCATTGTCATACTTTGCTGTAAATGATTGCTTACGTGCCTGCTCCTGCATAGCCTTCAGCTTAGGAACCACCTTCAGCCATAGACAGGACTGCTCATCTGCTCAAAGGGTCAAATATGCCTTAGAATGGCTGATGGCCTTTCCCCACATCTCTGTAATCTAATTACTGAAGATTACATAGAACAGTCCTTTAGGATGCCAATCTCCAGTCTTCTCAGATTATTTGCTCTCTAAATAAAACACAATTTAAAGATACAGTTCTGGTTTTTGCCTATGTGTCAGATGGCACATGCTTGGTGGCACTACTACTGTCCATTGTCAGTCAGAGTCTAAGTCAAGCCATCATTGCATTATATATAGATTTTGAATTCTACCTCTTAATG
Organism: Mus minutoides; assembly: GCA_902729485.2. Classification (NCBI taxonomy): domain Eukaryota; kingdom Metazoa; phylum Chordata; class Mammalia; order Rodentia; family Muridae; genus Mus; species Mus minutoides. The sequence continues at coordinate 18,345 of LR749750.1, forward strand.
TTCTCTAGTCTCTGGTAGATTTTTTTTTCATGTTAGTAAGTAAGACTATTTTTTAACAAGCAGAGTTCTGGTTATATCACTCTCCCTCTTATGTTTAAATTTTTATTTCTGTAGCTGAGTTGATAACCATTCACACTCTAGTTCAATAAATAGAGTGCTCATCTCTTACCATTTCCCATGTCTCCATGCTATAATGACGGGTCTTCCATGCTCTGAGTCTGTGTTCCATGTGATGTCTCATGTTGCAACAATGGCGCCTCTACCTGCTGAACCCATGCTGTAATGGTGCATCTCTAGCACTTAAATGCCTGTTCTGTTATTTTAACCACACTAGCTTCTAACCATTCCTAATTCTCAGCTCAGACACTGCCTTCTCATTTTCTGGATAAAGCTCCTGCAATGCTGTATGTCTTCTATCACATCCATTGTCACACTTTGCTGTAAATGATTGCTTACTTGCCTGCTCCTGCACAATAGGAACTTCTTAAGGGAAGATTTAAAATGTTCCATCTTATTGATCTCATTATTCTTGCTGTCTAGCTCAGTAGAAAATTAAGAAGTGTGAGAAGGAGAAAGCTTGGAAGGAAAAAATGGAGGAAGGATAGAGATACTACATAGAGGATAGAGTAAGGAACTAACCAAGTGTATGTCCTATAAGGCTGTAGTTACATAAAGCTACATAAATATTATGAGGTTTTTGCTGTTGCTATGGTATTATAGGTATTTTTTCTATGTAAGAAACATTTTAAATCTTAATCATATTTTTCCATAATTTAAACAAAATGACTAGTGTACCACAGGTAGTGACAAGTGCTCCAGGCATGGTAGAAATTTCTCTATGATCACCAGAAGACATTGACTATACCCAAAATGGATTTCACAGCCTCTCCCTCTGTTAGCTTGATCTGGAGACTAAGTTCAATCACAGAGACTGTGTGAATTGTGATATAAGTCACCTTTGGGCCTGTTCCAGAAATCCTGATTGAGCATTCCTATGTTCTCTCTATACATCTTGATGGTGTCAGAAATAGCATCAAGGACTTAGAAAGAAGGGCTGGACAGACAGGTTAGCCACCCAAGTGCTTGCCATGAATGTGTGAGGACTAGTGTTGGGTTCCAAGGACCAATATGAGAAAGCTGAAGGTGGTAGCATATACTTGAAGTCTACTACAGGGGAGACAGAGACAAGTGGATTCTGGTGACTCAATGACCAACCAGCCTAGTGGAATTAGTGCGTTCAAAACAATGAGATGGACAACTGCCAAGAAATGACACCCCAGGTTGACCAATGGCTACCACATGTATGAGTTTACACGTGTAAACACATGCGCACACGCATGCACCTATACACTTGCAAACATCCACACACACAGTTATATGGAGAAATATATATTATTTATAAAAAGGAAAATATATAATTTAATATATAACAAGCATACATAAAATGGAAAAAATAGAATTTAAAGAAAGGAAGAAATATAAGAAGGAAGAAGTGTAGGTACCTTGATGATTACTTGAAAAGTCATCCTGCCAGAAATACTTGTTCTGATTTTACATAGCTAAGAATATAATAGTTTCATTGAATTAAATAACTAAGATTTGAGTATGTGTATAAAGAGTAGTTAAAATAAAGTGACACATTTGGTATATAGTTTAGTATTGTCCATAAGGATTTTATAAATCAAGGGAAAGAATCTCATCATAGATAATAGTCCTACTGACCATCTTCTCCATGTTACTTGTGAGCACTCCAAATTACATGCACTGAGTTAAGTTTTGCTTCTAAGTCTTCAAACTCATAAGTGCAAATGTTATTTATAACAACTCAAATCCTTTGATTGTTCTGGAACCATGAATCCCCACATCCCACCTCCCCTGAGGCAATCTTTGTGTTTGAGAAATGTTTTCTTAGACTAGGAAGAACAGGTTTTGTTTGTTTGTTTGTTTGTTTGTTTGATTGTTTGTTTAACTAAAAAATGTTCACCTAAGAGTGGTTTTGTCACCTTGGGCTGAAATGAGATTTTTAAACTAGAAGTACTGAATACAGCATACAATTACTTTTCTTTTTTTGAAGATAAATTTCAGAGATGAAAGAGTATACACAGATTAAGAATAAACAGCATATGGCCTCCATTTAATAAAATAAAACAAATAAGATTTAATGACAACTGTGGTGGTTTGAATATGCTTGGCTGTTCTGGAACTTGCTCTGTATACTGACTAGATAAACATGCCTCTCCTTCCTGAGTCCTAGGATTAAAGGCATGTATTACTACTATGCCTGGACCCAGGCCTTTTGGGTAAGCCCAGAACATCATGTGTGGATCTCAGACCTTGTAACAAGAAGCTGTGAGCTGAAGTTGTCATGGAGACCCCAAGACATTAGAGATACCAGATCCATGGGATACCTGCTGAGGAAAGCTGATAACAGGGAGTGGAACCAGCCCAAGAGAAAAAATTGTGTTGCAGTCAACAAAGCAGAAAGAAATTGGACATCAGACATGGAGATGCAGTTTGGAGTTTGCCTAGCAAGCTTTTGGTTTTGCTTTGGTCCCCACTATAATGTTTGGAATGGTAATTGATATCCTGTGGTATTGGAAGTATGTGATCTGTATTTTGATTTTGTAGAGGATTAAAAGTTAGAAGACTTTAAGCTTTTTAATTTTAAAATTATTGAGACTGTCATAGACTATGGGACTTTTGAAATTGGACTAAATGTATTTGTGTTATGCTATGGTTGGGTATGGCCTCCTTCATGTGTTTGAACAAGCCTACTGGGGCCAGTGAGTAGAATGTGGTGATTTGAATATGCTTGGACCAGGAAGTGGTACTATCTGTGAGTGTAGCCTTGTTGGCAGAAGTGTGTCACTGTGGGGGTGGGCTTTGAGATCCTCCTCCTAGCAGCCCGGAAGACAGTCTTCTCCTGTCTGCCTTTGGATCCAGATGTAGAACTCTTGTCTCCTTCTCCAGCACCATGTCTGCCAGAATGCTGCCATGCTTCCTCCTGTGATGATAATAGGCTAAACCTCAGAACCTGTAAGCCAGCCCCAATTAAATGTTGTCCTTTATGAGAGTTGCCTTGGTCATGGTGTCTCTTCTCAGCAATGGAAATCCTAAGATAACAATTTAATTTTTTTTTTTAAAAGGACATCCAACAGCATATCCCCTTGTCTCTGTAAAGATTTTGAAACTGATCTGGCCTCATTGATCATTTATTCTTTTATTTGATATTTTACAAACATATATACATATGTATATATTTGTGCAGAAAAAGTACAGTGGTGTTTTTATGATTAAAACTTTGTAGAATGAGATGACACTATATACATAGTTCTATAACAACCTTTTTACCTCTTCTATCTTCATTTTGACGACAGAGTGATTAATTGACTATACCACATATTACTAGCCTTGTCTTATTGATTGAGAAGTTATTTCAAATTTTTTGACAGTACAAACAATTTTGATATGCATTTTGTTTGTTTGTATACGTGTCTTCTTGTTCATGTGTGTTTCACTCTGTGAGATAGACATACAGAACTGTTATTTCAGTGGCATTTATATTTGTACCTGACTAAAGAACAGAAAGTAATTCTTCAGAGAGATGAATCCTACTTTTATTCCCACCAGGATGTGAGAATGTCCTTGTTCTGCACTTTCATGCCAACACAGGGTATATTCAAGGATTGTTGTTATTCATCATCCTTTATTTTAATTTACCTGCTAGATGTGAAAATTTTTCTGAGCCTGAGAATCAGTGTCTACTTATTTTGGTTTGGCTTGTTCCTATCATTTATCCATAAAGAATTTCTTACTGATTTACAATAATTTTTATATGTGCTGCACAATAATATTCTACAGTTCCATATACTACAGATATCTCTCCTACTTAAGGCTGGTCTTCACAGTGTTTGTTTTTGCTACAGAAACTTTTTAATTAAAAATTTAAATCTATATTTCCCTTGATTGCAAACATTTATATTACAGTATTTGAGACATAGCTTCCAATATCAGGATTATAAAGATATTTATATTTTGGCTAACACCTCAAATTTTATTATTCACATATTTATTTTTAATAGACTGTAATTGAATTGTTTCTATAGAATGTATATGAACTCTAATGTGTGGGGTTTTTTGTTTATTTTGTTTGTCATTTTGTTTTGTTTTGTTTTGTTTTGATGGATAAATTACTGCTCCTGAAGTATTTACAGAAAAACAAATCTCTTCTTCTCGAATGATTTACAATGTCAGTTCTGTCAGAGGGTGAGTTCCATTCCTTCAACGTATTTCCTTTTACTCTGTCACATTTTCAGTTTTGTTCTAAGCAATAGTTATATTTTCATGCTGAAATAAAAACATGCACACACCTGACTATAGGTTTCCATTCTGCTCCTTATTGAAGTTTGTAGCTTCATGACTAGAACTAAAAAGGCTCATTTTCACAATGATTATAATGTTTACTTAGACACGCTACTAAATTACCTTCCCTCTTCTTATTCCTCTTTTCCTAAGTATTTTGAGTCATCTTGTTTTTTACTATCTACACTTACACATCTGATGCATATTCATATATTTAATTTAAAAAACCTGTGTGTTAGACTGAGGTCCCTGAAAAAGAGTGATTCTTATGAAGGTCCTTGACTTGAAGAAAGAACAATGAGAGAAATCAGGATTGGGTAGGAGTGGATTATTCCAGACAAGATTGGACAGCAGACCAGAGAAGGAGCAAATGAGAATCTTGGCAATCAATATTCATAACCATTGAGGGACACAACAGAATAGCAACATGGTTTACAACATGGCTATGTGGAAAATTCTTCTCCTGCTCAATCTTTCTTCCTCTCATTATGTTATATATGTGTGTTGTGATATAATGTGTGTGTGTGTGTGTTTGTGTGTGTATGTTGTTGTTAAAGCTGGCTCCCCAAGCATAGCTGTAGCCATTCCATGCCTACCAGCCATTTCATATTGTTATTGATTCAAAAAATTAGCTTGCTTCAGAGCAGGATCAACCTGACCACATACCCTGTTATATTAAGAAATTCCACAACCATAAGCTTCACTTAGGACTAATCAGAATGAAGGTCAGTTAGACTTGTTCTAGCTAGCTAGCCAAAAGATCTTGCTAGCACAAGGCTAGCTGTCAGGGCTGACCACCAGACAGTGATTCCTGCACCTGTATTGCTCATTGTGGATTTCTGCCTATATAAACTAGTCTAAAAAATATTCAGAAAATATCATCCTTAGTGAGGTAATCCAATCACAAAAGAACACACATGGTATGGATTCACTGATAAGTGGATATTAGCCCAGAAGTTCAGAATACGCAAGATACAATTTATAGACCACATGAAGCTCAAAAAGAAGGAAGACCAAAGTGTGGATACTTTGATCCTTCTTAGAAGGGGAATCAAAATACCCATGGAAGGAGATGGAGATACAAAGCATGGAGCAGAAATGGAAGGAAAGGTCATCCAGAGACTGGAAGCCCCTGGGAATTCATCCGACATACAGTCACCAAACCCAGACACTATTGTGGATGACAACAAGTGTTTGCTGACAGGAGCCTGATATAGCTGTCTCCTGAAAAGTTCTGCCAGTTCCTGACAAATACAGAAGTGGATGCTCACAGCTATCCATTGGTCTGAGCACAGGGTCCCCAATGAAGGAGCTAGAGAAAGGACCCAAGTAGCTGAAGGGGTTTGCAGCCCTATCTGGGGAACGCAGAAGTGGATGCTCACAATCATCTATAGGGCAGTACACAGGGTCCCCAATGTAGGAGCTAGAGAGAGTACCCAAGAGTTGTAGTGGTCTGCAACCCTATAGATGGAACAACAATATGAACTAATCAGAACAGCACAGAGCTCATGTCTCTAGCTGTATATGTATTAGAAGATGGCCTAGTTAGCCATTATTCAGGAAGAAAGGCCCTTGGTCTAGCAATGTTTATAGGCCCCAGTACAGGGGAATGCCAGGGCCAAGTAGCGGGAGAGGGAGGGTAGGGGAGCAGGGCAGGGGGAGGATATAGGGGACAGTACCTGCAGCTAGGATTCTATCACTGTTGGAGAAGCCACATCTCCTCCCTAGATCAAGCTGACAGCAAAAAGGGAACTGCTTCATCTTAAAGCTCTTTGCTCTTAAAGTGGCATGATTAGCTCCTTGGCTTCTCTAGTAAAGGAGCTAATGCCTGGTCCTGCTACAAAACCTCTGTGCCTATGAGAATTGGATTCAGCCAGTAGCAAGGTGCTCTACCCTTATAACTATATCTGGAGGAGATAAGAATGGTTTTGTCTGTTTTAAATACATAAATACATGTAGACATTACCTCTTTACTTCTGACTGCTCTTAAATGTTTAAGTTCAATATGTTCTGCATGTCTTTGTTATAGATTATTGGTGCATAAATTATGGTGTATGGTTAAAAATGTTTAAAATCTATAACAAAAATTAGCTTAAAACAAATAAATCAGGACTGGAGCCATTCTGGATAACAACACATACCATGAGGAAGATAGAAATGGCTCTCTACACATACTTTTAAATTTGGTAAGTTATTTTTATGTAATTTCTTCCCCATCTTAAAACTCAGATTTAAAAATGTTAAATTTAAAGCAAAGTTTCCTTAATGAAGTATCAAAGCTGTACCTCCATGCATTTGTATACAAGAACCTTTCTTGTTGGAAACCTAACTTTGTAACATGTAAATAACCCACTTGATATTTATATTGATTTTGGAGATACTAAATTATTTAAACTGTTTGCCTACTGAAAAATGTGGTGATGTTCTATATCTTCATTCTTATAAATGTACTTTATTTAATATTACAAAATATAATTGAGACATTTAAATTTTTTTACAAGTTTATAGCATTATAAAGGTTAAGAATCACTGGCATAAGAATATTTCTCTCCTTCCCTAAGACCTATTCAGGCTAACAGAGACTGATTTAAGAATATATGTTTAACCATGCTTTTGCTAACACTATTAGATTATAGCTTTTACTATAAACTGAATCATACAGGAAACTGTTATGTTCTATAATAAAATACCATATAAAGGTCAGAAAAGTTCCCAGTCTCTTTATGGACTATGTTTAAGGATTAAAAGGTTTTTATTTTTATAGTAGAAGAGCTTCAATCCAATATCATGATTTTTTTTTAAGGCTCAAACCTAACAGGAATGGAACCTAAAGTCCTAATCACATAAAACCTATTATAATTAATGAATGCAAGTTGACAGTCAACAACCTTAAAAATTATCAAGTCCCTTAACATATTCAGAAATATATTTGAAGTCATGCTAAGAAGTAATGCAGTTAATTACAAGATTAAGCTGTATTTAGTCTCTTGTTTCATTTTTTAAAGATACAGTTTAAAACAGATAACTAAAAATATACAAAGATTGTTTAACTTAGACATGTTGGGTAGGTACTAGCTTTCAAACATGTCAGAAATCTGCAGAATATGTCATTTAATATGCATAACCTTCTGTGAGAGAGACTCCCAAATCCTAACAGAGAACCCTACCAAGGCCTCTGAGAAGAGAAGGGCACAACAACAAAGGACACTACAGAAATTGTAATACCATTGGGCATAACTTCCCCTATGCCTTACCCACTACCAGGGCCCAGCCTTAACTATGGACAAAAAGGACACTGGAGAATTGGCTGACACATGTTCTTAAAATAAGGTGAGGTCAGTGTCTCCCATGTTTCTTATCCACAGAAAAAGTCTCTTTGTCTTCTGGGCCTGATGGCCATAAACTGCCTTTGCCTTCAGTGCTATGGAGATCACAGAAACCTGGGATAACTGTCTAGGTAATGTAATATGAACTAGTCTCCGTCATTTTAATTGATATTTTAATTGATATAAAGCCATTTAAATTACCATGAGAAAGCTCATGTCTCTAATAATCTTGATAGTTAAGCAAGCTATAGCTTGACAGCTAGAGAACAACAGGAAACTAGCTCCTTTCCCCAAGGTAATCTACCACTGTGTTAGTTAATTAGTCAATTCATTAGTTGGTTAAAACTACCAGGCCTCTTATTCAAAAGTGCAAACAGGTTTCATGTTAAAGGATTAACAGATTTTAATGTTATCTTCTATTAGTTCTTTATTTAAATGATTCTCATTAAACCTTCATGTAAATGCTCTCAATAATCAACTCCTGTGTCTCATAGTAAATAATTGGATAGAAAAAAATGTAAGTTTAAAGTTTATTGAAGATCTGAGGATCTAAGAAAGTGTTTGAGGGTCAAGAAAGATATCTTAAAGTTGATAAATGTAAGTTATAAAGATTGGAGGGTCTAAGAAGGTGTTTTACAGTTAGTAAATGCAAATTATAAAGATTAGAGGACCTAAAATGTTTTAAAATATATAAATGCAAATTATAGAGGTATAAGAAAACAATTATAAGATGTATAAAAATAGGGAAGTGTTTTACATCTCTCTTTCCCCCTCTATGCTATTATTGTATTATATATTATATTATATTATTATACTAAGATTTCAAAACTTCAGAATTTTAACATTAGTCAATGAAATTCTAATAAGCGAATGGAGCACTAGCTGCTTATAATGCAGTTATAAGCTCAAGACTTTAAATTCCCTTTGGTTGTCTTCTGAATATAAGCTTAAAGGTGCTTCTCATCATTATAAAAATATCCTGTTCAATCTCTTCATGTTTTTCAACCCAAACTTATAGCTTTTAGTAGGTCTTAAAGTATGAATATTCATAAGAGTTGAGGGACGCAACAGAATAGCAACATGGTTTACAACATGGCTGTGGCTGTGTGGAAGACTCCTCTCCAGGTCAATCTTTCTTCTTCTCATTGTTTTTGTATATTTATGTATTAATGCATTATGAGATACATATATAGTCATCTTGCTCCATGCCAACCTGCCATTTCATATTGTACTGACACAGAAAAATAGCTTGATTCAGAGTAGGGTCAAGCTGACCACATACCCTGTTATCCTAAGAAATTCCACAACTGTAAGCTTCACTTAGGGCCAATCAGAGTAAAGGTCAATTAGAATTGTTCTGTCTTGCTAGCCAAAATAGCTTTAGTCAGTTGACCACTAGGCAGTGTTTCTTTTACCTACATATGAGCTCATTGTGGGTTTTGCTTATATTCAACTGATCCTGAAAAATATTTGATGTCCAGTTTTAGTTCTCTTGTCTAGTCTGCAACACTGACCAATCATTTTGGGGGGTGTTCCTTCAATAAATCAGCCCTATTTAACTGGGATCAGTGTCTGCTTCATTTGTGTGGCAATTCCCAACCCCATTGTGTGCTTGTGTATATGTGTGTGTGTGTGTGTGTGTGTGTGTGTGTGTGTGTGTGTATAAAAGCCACCTTTATTTGCCTGAAGTAATTGTCTCTGAGGCTTACTGCCTCCATCTGCTAACCTAAGCCTAGTCCTAGAAAATTCTAGCCTCTGTACAATCTAATCAAGGCCTAGAATATTCTCAGCCTCTGAGACTTGCTGCTGAATAAGCTTCCTTTTTCTAGCTTTTTCTGAACTCTGGCTGGCTGGTCAACTCAGCTGTGCTGGCTAAAAATCCTCTCTAACCTAACTGATTCAGTCTTGCTTCTCCCCCCACCTCCACCCCCCAATGGCTCTGCTTGGCCTCATACTAACTCCAACCCCCCAATGGCTCTGCTTGGCCTCATACTAACTTTGGCAATATGTTCTTGTTTTCTGACTCCTTCTCAATCTCTGGTTCATTCTGTCTTCAAGTGTCTAATTTGTTCTCTCTCTCTCTCTCTCTCTCTCTCTCTCTCTCTCTCTCTCTGAAAGCTTTGTACAACTACCCTAATAAAACTGCCCTCTCTCCTTTTTTCTCTCTGTATTCCTCTCTCTTAAGTAGTGACTCTTTTTTTCTCTTTGTTCTTGTGAGAGTTAGGCATATCCTATCTGTAAAATCTTTCTCTGATTCATCACTTGGTCTGCCACTCAATTTGACTTCACTTTCGAACATAGGTACTTCTTTCTACAAACTAACTCTACCTTCATTGTTTAGGATTAAAGGTGTATACTAAAGGTATGTCTGTATTCCGGTCATAGGGATTAAAAGTGTGTGCTAAAGTTGGGTCACAGCACAACTAGTACCAGGTTTTCCCAGTAAATAAAACATTTCCTGCAACATACATACATATATGTATGTATATTTGTTACATTTCGTGTGTGTGTGTGTGTGTGTGTGTGTGTGTGTGTGATGACAAAGAAGAAATGGCCAGAGGCCACAAATTTGAGAGAAAGCAAGGAAGATTACATGGGAAGGCTTGGAGGAGAAAAGGGAAAGAAGAAATGATATAATACTTTAATCTCAAAAATTAAAACATGGAGATTTAAAATATTAAGATTACTGTGGTTGAATAAAAGTGTAATTAGGGATGCATTAAAAAAAGAAGGAAAGGGAAGGGAAGGGAAGGGAAGGGAAGGGAAGGGAAGGGAAGGGAAGGAAAGGAAAGGAAAGGAAAGGAAAGGAAAGGAAAGGAAAGGAAAGGAAAGGAAAGGAAAGGAACAATGGAATGAAGGAATGAAAAAGGAAAAGTAAAAAAGGCCTTAAGGGATTTTGTATTTGATGTTGAATGTTTAAATTGTATTAATGTGTATGTGTTACAAGACTGATATAAATAAATGCACAATAATCAATAGCTAGACAATACCAACCCTGAACACAAACATACCCTTTAAAAACATTGACTTGTGAAAATCAAGGAAGCCATATAAACCACTGAGGTCTATAATTTAGGTGTTTTGTTGAGTGTTTAGAGCTCTCTGCTAATGAATCAGTGTTCAGCCACTGTTCAATTGTAGCTTTTAATTGCAGACTTTGGGACACTCTAATTTAGGGGTGAGTGGAGCCAGATTCACTAAAACCCAATACATGCTGATGGGTTTAATTTTTTTCCCAGTGTGGACTTATTTCTGTCTCGGCTCTTACATGTATTTGCATCATAAAGAAAAATAATTTTTGTGCCCCAGTTTATTTATGCGTAATTCCATGAGCACATTCCTTGCTAAAACTTGTTGGATAGCCATGATGTCTCAGAAGTTGCACTTTCTGTACTGGCTATCTTTCAACTACAATAAAATTTATGTAATATAGTTCAACTGATCTGTCTCAATTTTAATCATGCAAAATCAGTGCCACATTTTTGAAGTACCCAGAAAGAGTGTTGCCATCCTTGCTACCTCCTTTGAAATGCACAAACTAGACTCCAGTCTGACTTGTAGAAAAGAAGCTCCTGGGAGAGCAGGAGAGCAGGTGCTGGCAGAAATCTCGGTCTCTTGCAGTGTTACAGAGCAAAGGAAATACAAAAACAGTACAGAAATTAAGTGGGCGAATGAGCTTCATAACTGTTAATGTAGAAACCTGCTATAATAGAATCGATGGTAGGTCAAGCCTTGAATGTAAGGTCTGGGCACTGCCTCAGATACAGAACACTTAGCAGTGGGCAAAACTGAATCAGGGAGGAGGGCGAACCGAAGCCAGAATCAGCGTGTGGAAGACTTCTGCACAAGCAGCAGATGAAGAGAATAATGCTTGCACCCTCACAACAGGAGTGGAGAAATGCAGAGCAAGAATGCTTCTCTGAGGGCTTTGGAGGAATGAAGTAAAATGGCTTACACGACTCCTATGGAAATTAAACTCATAAGCCTTTTTGTTCATGGGAAAGAAGTCAAAATTCTCTGCTTATACAGGAAAAAAAATAGTTCACAAATTTAAGAAAATGTAAAATCCATTCCTAAATTGATAGAACTTTCCGACTGTTTAGTAAAACTAAATGCAAAGCAAACCATATTCCTATTATACAAAGTAGGATGTGCAAGATGTTTGTAGATAAGACATCCTCTGTTGAAGACACACTGACGTAAAATAATGCCTAATCCAGCATGCGAGTGAGAAGACACAAAATAAAAAGCGTGAAGGAAAGGAAGGCAGTCACAAGTCCGTGAGGAAAAAGCAATGGCAGCATGGCCACACTGAGGATTCTAAATGACAAAACGTTGAGGCTCACAGGGTAAAGAGAAACGGGCATGTTAAAGGGCAAATGGTTTCATAGGTAGAAGAATAACATGAACTAACTAGTTCCCCCAGTGCTCATGTCTCTAGCTGCATATATGGAAGAAGATGGCCTAGTTGGCCATCATTGGGAAGAGAAGCCCCTTGGTCATGCAGACTTTATATGCCCCAGTACAGGGGAACGCCAGGGCCATTATGTGGGAGGGGTGGGTAGGGGAGCAGGGTGGGGATGGGGGAGGGTATGGGGAACTTTCTGGATAACACTTGAAATGTAAATGAAGAAAATATCTAATAAAGAAAAAAAAAGAAAAAAATTGGAAATTACAAAAAAAAAAAAAAAAAAAAAAAAAAAAAAAAAAAAAAAAAAAAAAAAAAAAAAAAAAAAAAAAAAAAAAAAAAAAAAGAGCAAGTGGTTTGCTCACCCTCACGCTTTTCTTCAGTTTTCTAGCAGTGCTCTTGTGTAACAAAGTAAAGCAAGAGCTGAGAAACTAATGCTTAATGATCAATCAGAGAGTAAGAAATTAAACATAATTATTTTCTGATATGAAATTAAAATCATTAAAGTTTTTAATAGTCATGAAGATGTAGAGGAAGGAACACATTCTAAAACTCAGAAATGAAAAAAAAGTGTATGAAATTCAAAACTGAAAGATATTTCCATCAACACTCAGACAATAATTTTTTCCCGTAACAAAATCTATGTTCTCATTTTTCCAGTTCCTATCCCCACACAGTTTTGCATTCATTACATTCTTCGTGCTTCTTCTGCTTTTAGACTGAAATCCTTAGGAGACCAGCTACCTTCAGCTGTTTCCACTGTCTCTCGCTTCCCTGCCTCACTGCAGTGACGGGCTAATCGGAAACTGTGAGCCACAGCACTGTCCATTCTCTCTCGGACAGCTGTTGTCAGGATACTTTACTGCAGCCACAAGAAAGAAAAGTAAGATACAGCCAAAGTAACTGGAGGGACTTAACCCACATGAGGGAAAACTATGTCTCATATCAATTATCTTAATTTCCATTCTAAGAAACATATCGGTGGGGGAAGCAAATTACTTAACAAATCAGTAGGAAAGGTTAAAACACAATAGAATAGAATGAGGGGGAAATATATTTCAGAAATTTACAAACAGTAATAAAATTGGCCAAAAATATAGCAAAAGAGGTAAAGGATTAAAGGGAAGCTGATAATAATGCAGGTTTATAAGAGGATAACAAGGAAATATGAAGGGTGTTATGACAGTAAATGAGCTCAACCTTAATTAAATAAGAACACTCTTGAAAAGTCAAGACTTTCCACTACCAATGTAATAAGAAATCTAATTTTATAAAGTGCCAATATCTATTAACAAGAAGAAACATTTATACAGCGTTCTGCCTGCATGTATCCTGCAGGCCAGCAGAGGGCACCAGATCTCATGCTAGATGGTTGTGATCCATCATGTGGTTGCTGGGAATTGAGCTTAGGACCTCCAAAAGAGCAGACAGTGCTCTTAAACTGCTGAGCCATTTTTCCAGCCCCAAAGAAACATTTCAGAAGGAAAGTTTTAGGTACAACAAAAACTTCAATGGGACTTCAAAAATCAGTGGTGCAAACCTTACACAAGCTTTATGAGGGTAAAATTGGAACCGTGAATTTACAGCATATTTTACAGAACTGACAAAAACCAATGTTAATACCTGATAGGAAATATTTAAAGGAAAATGGTTACCAATCAATAGCTCTCATGAACATGAACATAAAATCTTTAATAAAATATTAGTGGATCTTTCCGAGGCATAAATAAGATGGGTAATAAATCATTACCAAGTTCAATTGATCTCAGGGATGCAAGAATATTTAACACTTGAATTTAAGGGATATAACTCACCATATCAAATGGGTTAGGAGGGGAAAAAATCAGCATCTCAGTAAATACAGAAAACTGTGGTTTGATTAAATTTACAACCTCTGCATGATAATAACTCAGGAAAGCAGGAATGCAAGGAAGATTCCTCATCTGAAAAAAAGTGATGTTTACCAAGTCAAAACAAAGCCCAAAACCCCCACTGCAGCTCACCTCATGCTTCATGGTGAAATACTGACTGGTTTTCCTTAATAACACGAAGGTCAAAATATGCTCGGAAAAGAGAGGACAAAAGAAAGGTAAAAGAGATAAAGACTGATTGGGAAAAAAAGATTATTTGGTGAGAGCAATTATATACATAGGAAAACTAATCAATCTTTCTTCAAAAACTATTGACAGTAAAAACAAGGGTTGAGGGTGCTGGTGAGATGGCTCAGCAGGTAAGAGCACCCGACTGCTCTTCCGAAGGTGATAAGTTCAAATCCCAGCAACCACATGGTGGCTCACAACCATCCGTAACGATATTTGGCTCCCTCTTCTGGAGTGTCTGAAGACAGCTACAGTGTACTCACATATAATAAATAAAATAAATCTTAAAAAAAAGATGTATTGTGCATTAAAAAAACAAAAAACAAAAACAAAAAAGCAAGGGCTGAGATATACTTGTGTTGCTAAAGCACTTACCTTAGCATGCATGAAGCCCTGGGTTCTAATCCCATCTCTGCATACAACAGATACAGTGCCTCATACTTATCTCATAAGCTCAAGAGACAAAGTCCTGTATAACAGATAATCAAAGTCCTTTTGGATACATAAGCATATCTGAAAAATATCTCTATGTAAGTAAATAAAAAAAATGGAAAAACTAGCTGGAGGTGTAATTTAGTAATACAGTGCTTGCCCCAAATGCACAAATCCTGAGTTCATTCCTTAGCAGTCAAAACAGAGAAATAAACAAACACTGCCCCTCCACCCAATTTATCAGACTCCAAGAGGGCAATGTTAATAGTATACAGTTCTTGACTGTGCCTTGGTTCCTGAGATTTTCAGCCATTAGCTCCCAGCCTTATGATATCTCAGGCCCTCCACCCTCATGGCTTGACTGCTCCTTGGAACTCTTTGAGCAGACAGGACCTACAGTTTGTCTTCAGCTCCTCTCCAGCTCTCATTGTGGCTGTTGACTCAGATCCATAGCACTTCTGGAATTCCAGACATTAGTCACTGTCACTCCTATCATTTCTTATTTAGGAGACAAAACATCATCTTTAAGAGGGGTGCTTACAACTGGGAGGGTGCTAGCACTGACAGTGTTCAACTGCTCAGCTCCTTTCCCAGACCCCCAGGAGAGGTGTATCTATCTAATCCTGTGGGGAATTGCAGGCTGGTCTCCAGTCGAGCTGAAGTCTGAATCCCGGTGGTGATAATTCACCTTCATGACACTGTAGGCGTTCCCTCATGCTCCTGGAACTCTGGCCCCTGCCTAAGTTACCGCCCCCTATAACCCCCACAAGAGAAGCATGGTCTGTAGTCACATAGATAATGGCCCAAGCTTCTGACCTTCAGGCTAAACTTCTCCCCAGTTACCTAGCAACAGCGAAGACCATAAAAAGGGGTGTTTAGCCCCCACCTCGCTCTCTCACTCCTTTGTTCCCTTACCTCTCAATTCTCTCACTCCTCTCTTCTCTTTCCTTTCTCTTTGTCTTCTCCTCTCCTCTCTCCTCTCATACTCTTTTCTCTCTAGCTTCCTCTCTCTCTCTTTCTCTCTCTCTCTCTCTTTCTCATTCTCTCTCTCTCCCTTCTCTCTTTCTCCCTGCATTTCTATTATAAAGCTCTTAAACCATAGAGAGACTCTGCTCCATCAAGATCTACTGCTCACTCGGGTCAGTATTGGAAACCTCTTCCCTTATCCCTCTCTCCTATCATCCCGGGGCTACAGGGTATGGCCCTGGGGCCCCCAGGTCGGGGGTTGCCCCTTGTCCATCTCCCACCAAGTGGGTCAGAGGCTTGGATGTCCACCTGGAGCCGAGTGGAAAGTGTCCGGCAGCACTCCCATGCTTGTGTCTGCCTGCCCAGAGCACAGGAACTCTGGCCGGATGTGGACCATATCCTCAGGGCCCCTGTGTTTTTTTTTTTTTCCCCAACATAATCCACCACATAGCAACTATTTATCATCTAGTTTGAAACAGAAACACATGCTGGTAAGGGCCTCAAAGACAAGTCAACTATTATCCAAATTTTCTCTTCCTTCTCTGTGACACACTTTTGCTTTAGCTGTTTTGGGGTCTTCCTTGCTGTCTTTTCCCCTCTCTGTCTCCTTTGTCTCTTCTACATCTCTGTATCTATCCTTGTCACCCACAGCTTGTCAGACTGCATATGGTATGATAGATTTATCCAGTTTATAAAGAATAATCCTTTGGTATGTCAGGTGACTTACTGAGGACCGAGGATGTTCGCCAGGGTCATCCCAGACTATTTAATTCATCTGGGACTCTGGTTATTATGCACCCTTAGAAACCTCTGTTTAACCTATAGTCTCCCAACAGCATTGCCTACAAGATTAGGTCTCTGACTAACACAAACTAGTGTTGAGTCCAAACCTTAGGAGGCCAGGATCTTTTAAAAGTTTTCTCTTGGCATAATTCTCTTTCCACTGACATCCTATCTTGAACTGTCCAGCATCTTCAGCCTTTTAGAACCCCCGATTTCTGCCATTTCTGTTTCTTTGAGGCGCCAAGCTTTCCATTCTCTACTTTTCTGCAGAGAACAAAGGAACATAAAGGCCAGTGTATGTTTTGACAATGTAGTGCTGGTGCAGATATCTAACATGGAACAAACTGGCTAATGCTGGCCTAATCCAAGGGGCAGATGTCGGCACAAAGTAGCTTACACTAGATGTCTAGGGAGTCTATCAGTAAACAGTAATGTAATGTGTTATATAGTTCTTTCTGAGAAGCACTTGTTTGTGATTCTGTATAAATATGGCCTTAAGAGGCCTTTGTTTTCACCAGCCTGCCTGTATGTGGCTTCCTACAGAGTTGTAGACTATCTGCTATGAGCCTATGTCTGCTTGTGTATGTTCATATGTACAAGAATAGGTCTGTGTGCCTGAAGGTATCACCTTGCCTAAAAACCTGTGTGTGGTGAATAAATTTGTCTAATGTCTGTGATGCCACATTTTCTTCAGTATCCTAGCTTCCAATGACCCTTATTTCATATTATCATAACATAGACCTTACATCAGGGCAGAACACACCCAAGACAAAATATTCAGCAACTACCCAGCTTATGTCATGATTCTACTTATTGTAAAGAGCATATCTCTACCCCATTGCCCTTTCATAATCTAAAGCCTTGACTTGTTCACTTCTTCAAAACCATTTCTTTCAATTTGTTAAAAGTATTTCTTTTTATTTTATGTGCCTGAGTGTTTGCCTACATTCAGGTATGTGTGATATGTATGTGCCTGGTGCCAGAGCAAAGCAGGAGAGTACATCAGATCTCTTCGAAATGAGGTTACAGATGTTGTAAGCTACTATCTGTGCTCTAACCAAGCCCTAGTCCTATGCAAGAGGAACTGATGCTCTTCACCACTGAACCATCTCCCCAGCATCTCATTTCTTAACATTCCAGCAATAACAATGGCCTAGTACCAATTACTCCATCTTGAGAAGAAATGGCATTCCACAAGGTTTTGGGTTTCAAGCCTGCAAACATCTAGAAACTGTGAGAGGAAGTCAATAATGATCAGCATCTTCCCATACTTACAAAATTATCTTCATGTGTGCTTTTATCCATGACATTCTTAAGCAAGTGGTAGATTTCACACTTGGTGTTATACCTCCCCTCTGAGTTAAAATCTTCTTCAATATAATACAGATCGAATAATTATATAAGAATAGCTAGCATTCATTTTATATAAATTTATCTGTGTTTCTTCAACAGGTCTCTATTGATTATTTGTTTTCTTTGCTTATTTATTTATTCTTTTTTTTTTTCTTAAAAAAACTTTATTCTTGAGAACTTTATACACGTGTACAGCAAAATACAAGGGCAGCAAACATCATAATTTAATTTTTTCCAACTTTTATTAGATAATTTCTTCATTTACATTTCAAATGTTATCCAGAAAGTTCCCTATACCCTCCCCCCTCCCGGCCCTGCTCCCCTACCCACCTGCTCCCCTACCCACCCGCTCCCACATCTTGGCCCTGGCGTTCCCCTGTACTGGGGCATATAAAGTCTGCATGACCAAGGGGCCTCTCTTCCCAATGATGGCCAACTAGGCCATCCTCTTCTATATATGCAGCTAGAGACA
>LR749750.1:36645-147997 GCA_902729485.2 Mus minutoides
GAGGGTTGAAGATCCCTTCAGCTCCTTGGGTACTTTCTCTAGCTCCTTCCTTGGGAACCCTGTGTTCCATCTAATAGCTGACTGTGAGCTTCCACCTCCATGTTTGCCAGGCATTGGTATAGTCTCCCACGAGACAGCTATATCCGGGCCCTTTCAGCACTATCTTGCTGGCATATGCTATAATGTCTCCCTTCCTAGAATTAAGAACAAAGCACACATTGAAAGAGTTACAGAGATCATGTGTGAAGCTGAATCCAAAGGATGGACCCAATGACTGCGGCTGCCAGGGATCCATCCCACAATCATAGACATTATAGCATATGTATTTATTCTTCATCCAGCACCTGGCCAAGGCGTGTGTGTGGCTTGTTTGTTCTTCCACTTTTACATTTAGAGTAGTGGTCTTGGTATTTGTTTATTTACACTCTGAGTCATGGTCTTATTGTGTATCCTCGGCTGACCTTGAATTTGAAATTCTTCTGCCTCTGGTTTCACCAGAGCTTGGATTAGCTACACATACACTACATCTAATCTGTTTTCTTCTTAGAGACTATGACTTGGGGATTTTTCAATACTGTAAACCTTTCTGATTGTTTAGTTGTGATGCTTTTTAATGCATTTCTTTCCATTTACATTTTTGGAAACGTGACCTTTGGTGTCACCTAAGATAAAGATTTAGTTAGATTAAGATCAAAAATTAAGTATTAATACATATTTAATTTGATAAATAATGAATATATTTATGTATGATGAATATATAATTTAATTTGGTCTCAATATTTTTGAGACAATATTATAACCTTCATACAACAATGAGACAGATATGATCTTCTAGTTGTGTCTATTTGATTAGTTTAGTTATAACCATCCATTTTTTCCTCCCTTTAAATTGGTAAATAATTGAGCAGTAAGTTATTACCTTGCATTTATGTGAGAAATTCTGTTTTGTTCCCCTAAAGTATTTTACCTAAAAGCTTTCCATATATTGCTTAAGCTTGCTTAACTAATTTTTATTTTGGAAATTTGGTTGTTTTTTATTCTATAATTATTAGCTATCATTTCCTAAATATTTCCTTTTTTATCTTTTTCTGGAAAAAAATGAAAACAAATGATAAGCATTAGAAAATTAGTATCTTAAAAACAGGATCTTGACTCATTTGCTCCCTCTAAGGTATCCTATGGAATGACGGCATCCTCAGTATCCAGGCCAGTCTAGCTGGGACTTTCTTCATCAAGACAAGATGACAGCAGTAGGTTTTTGTACATTTCCAAAGCCTTTTTCAGGGTTCTCTTGTAGGCTCAGCTTAGCACTTCCCATAGGGCTGTTCTGTCAAGGACTTTCCTTGTTGACATTAGGGGTGTCTTATTTTTCAGTGAAAGGAGGTAGATATGAAATAATGTGTGATGCCCCCATCCCCACCACTACCACTGTTGATACTTTCTGAATAGCTTCAACAAAACACATTTCACACCCAAAAGGTACTTTCTCTTTTCTGAGCCAATTGTCCCCTTTCAAAGAAGTAATCCTGGGTGAGCACGAGTGGACATGACTATAGCAGATTGTATTTCATTTTATCTCTGCCTTGTTTGCTTTGAATGTTTGGCCAGCTCTCTCCTCAACAGAAACTCAAGGGTAGTTATTTTCTTTCTTAAAAGCTAAAATAAAATGGAAGTCAAACAGGTCAGCTCTTCTGAGACTCATTCTGCATTCTGTAGCTCAAATGCATCCAACCAAAGCACCAGCCATTCTTGTTTTATGATAAAAGGGTACCATTAAATGGCTTTTCCTTGAGGCACAGGAACAAATATCTGTTCACCCCAAATAGGGTATTGATGAGAGACGAAAGGGCAAGGGCAAGTACATGCAAATATAGTTTGATGGACCATCAAATTTATTGTAGTTACCCACAGGAGCTTCAGTGACTCAAAAGCAAATTGGCATCACCACGTAGTGCATCAGTGCAGAAGCGACACATTAGAGAAGCTGCATCCTGGAGCTCTCTGCATAATTCCTAGGCAATTCCACCAACATGTCTTCTTTTCTAGAAGTACTTCACTGCTATGTGACATTGGGAGGACTAACCTACCTCCTACCTTTTGAATCTTCCCAGGATTTCTGAATGTTGCAAATTGTATAAGTCTTGTCTTTGCTGCCCAAGGAAGAGGATGTTTCAATTAGAAGAAAACAGCTACAGTTCTATTTTTCACATGTTCATTGGCAAAATAATTCATTCAGCTTTTTTTAACTCATTGCCCCTACAACATGCACTCCACTTTGCAGCCATCCAACTTGGAACAAATGGCCCAGTTTCTCCATAAGCAAGTTTTCTCTCCAATCAGGGAAAATAATAAAATTATGGCAAATGAGGGCTAAAGAAGATGCTCCAGAACAGGTGGGTTCAGAGAAAACACATACACCATGATTTCAGTTCCATGTCCTTCTTCCTCTAAGGCTTGCTATTCTCTTAACTCATGGTAAACACAGAAGACAGAAATTCCCTTCCTCTTCATATTTAAAGATGCTGAGAGCATTGACTAGAGTCAGAAGCACTTATTTGTCCTGTCTCCTTTCCTGACCCATCCCACGTCTCCCAGAAAACTAATGTGATGTGTCATTCACCATTTCATAATGAAGGATTGACCACAGTCAGGATTTTGAGTACTAATCTCAGGACAGGTCAGAGTAAATTGAAATTCCCATTCCTGCATGCAACCATGCTTCAATTGTACTTAATTTTTCTTTCTGGAGAGTAGGGCATCACATTGACTGTACCCAGACCTTCAATGAAATCTTTCTGTATAGAATCCCAGGACACTTCTACCTTCCGTCTCAATGTTGTACCTGTGTCTTCCCTGGGTCTCATATGTCACCTCAGCTGATTACAGTTTGATGAGGTCAGAGAGGAAGACAGATGAACCTCTGCTATGTGCCAATCTCCATTCGACTTGAGATTGATAGACCTTGTTCTTTGATCTTCTTAAAATGTTGCCCTTTACATTTATCAAGATTATAGTTGATGGAGAGCTGGGCTTGGTCAGTAGACCATTTGTTGCATAAATGTGAACACTCATGTAAAAGTTGGACATGGCGGTATCTGACAACCCCAATTCTAGGGGAATATAGAGACAGGCAGATCCAGGAGACTTGTTTTCCAACTAGCCTACATAAAATGGCAAGCTATAGTTCAGTTAGAGACTCTTGTCTCAAAAATGTAAGATGGATAATGATAAAGGAAAAAGACAGCAAACACCAAACTCTGGTCCCTGTATAGATATGTGTATCTGCATACATATGTCATTAAGATAAAATTAATGGATGAGTAAAAACATATAGACTATATTTATGTATGTATACATACACAGACACACAGACACACATACACAAAACACTTACATATATGTTTATACATACACACACAAAATATAACAAGTGTTATGGAGTAACTTACTAAATTTTAATACATTTGAGGCCTGCTTTATAGGAAGAAAGTTAATGCCTGGTACATATAATCCTACTTAAAATCCATGGAGGAAATCCTTGGCCACAGAGTAGAATCCACTATTGGTATTCTGCTCAATGGTAATGCTGTCAATTTGTGGAGAGATGCACATCTGGTCAAACCATGGAAAATTAGATACTGGGTGCTCCTCCCTAAAAGGAAGATCCCTATCAAACACCTATCCCTATCCCCTTGCCAAGACTTAAGGAATGTTGTAGAATAAGAAGCACTTAGATGTAAGCTATGGAGAATGAGGAGGAATATGGTAAAATGATGTCTTCTGAACATGACATGGCTCATATCATGTATTAGTATGGACTCATACCAGCTGTATTCACTAGCACAACACTGGTGTAATATCAAGCCATCCAAAATTTCCACTCAAATAGAAGAGAGGCTCTATTAAACCCTACCCTTTACTGAGGTATTGATAGCTATTGTACAAAGTAGAATTATTCACGTTTGAGCTGTACCCTTGGTAGCTTTCCCATGCTCTAATTGGATGGTCTACAGCCATCCAAATAGATGCAGCATTGATTGGATTTAGTGGATTATAAATAAAACCCAAAAGGAAATAAGATAAAGCATGAAAGAAGACACTTTGGGGGTTGTATGAGAAAAGCTGGAGGAGAAAAATCCATGGTAGAGGCCCAAGATATTCCTGGTATTGCTGTGATAAAACATCATGACCAAACTTAATGAGAAAAGGGTTTCTTTCACTTGCACTTCTAATAGTCCAGAAACAAAGGAAGCTGGAGGAGCAGGAACTGAAGGAGAGACTTATGCAGAAGCCATGGAGGCAAGCTGCCTATTGGCTTGCTCAACCTGCATTCTTATACCATACAGAACCATCTGCCCAGGAGTAGCACCACCTCCAGTGATCTGTGTCCTACCCTTACTAATCATGAATCAAAAAGATGCACCAAAGACAGGCCTATAGGCATATTTCACTGTATACATCTGTGAAATTTTCAAGTAAATATATGACAAAATATACAATGTAATGCACATACATAATGGAATACTGATTAATCCTTAAAATGTATCCTATATATGGTTGTGAGTAGCAGAAGCAGAGTGTGGGTTTTTAGCTGCTGAATTACCTCCCCAACCACTCAGCGATTTCTTATAGCTATTATGGAATCTTTTCATGGAAGTGTCTAGGGCACAGAAAAACCATCTGCCTCGGTGATATGTATCATCACATCCCCAACAGGCCCTAAGATGCTAAATACCCAATACTCTGCCACTAAAGATCCACCTTAGCCTAAGATGTAGTACCCAGAGCCCATCTCTTAAGGTAAAAACAAATAATCCTTTAGGTATTTTGTTCAATTTTTCTAATGGGAACCAAAACAGTTCTGGAGGAACACACACATGCCTTAAAAAAAAAAAGCTTGGGGTGCAGCATTTAGATTCTCTAATAGCTGTGTTTGTAGTATAGACAGGACATTTACTTCTTGGTGTCTAATTCTTTTTGCCTTGAGACAGGAACAATTAAACAATTTGCTGTCGGTGACAATGTAGGCTAGTATTGGCTAAATGGAACCTGATTAATAATGGCTAACTTCCTTTGTTCTTTGAAACTGAGAACTGAGTGTTTTCATCCCTGTTTTTAACAGATTGTGCTTAGAACACGGGCTCATGGGTTTTAATGGATTTCTAGGAGGTTCAAGGAACCCTGTGGGTATAGTCATAGTGGGAGCTACAGTGGCAGCTTGAATGCCATCTTGCTAAGGCCAGAATCTCTCACCACCTATGCAGGAGATGTGCTGATCTAATGCTCGTGGGAAGCACAGAGTGTCAGCTTCAATTTCACCTGGGTCCTCACTGACTGCCTATCCTGTGCTGAATGCACATTTGAGTATCAACTGAATAGAGCTTTTTCAATAATCAATACAGCTTGACTCCAAGTAAGCCAATGATTTAAATAAGCAAGAGGAAAGCTATTTACTGGCCTCGACTGTTTGTCTCACAATGGCCAGCACATTTGGCTAACTAACAACCAATTTATATGGGGAAAACCAGATAATTAAAAGGTTTCATTATTACAACCTTGGCAGCCTTTTATGCAAATGATGCTCTGTGACATACAGAGATTTACTATGCTCAAACAAAGCTAAACTTAGGTGCTTAAAGGCCTTTAATTGAGAGACGGTTCCCATTTGAGCTGAGCCTTGGGCTACCTTCACTAGGTGCCTTATGAAGGGAAGCGTCACCAAGATCAGCATCTCCACCCTAATCGTCGAGCAACTAGGTCAGTAATGAAGACAGCTCATGCATATTGTATCCACTAAAACAGCCATGTGAATCACTAAAACAGTCGCGTGAATGGTCCTCCGTATCCTCCACCTCAGTTTCAAGCCTTCTGCACTCCAAAATCTTGTACCTCTGCCTGTTTTCAGCCACTTCCACTTGCAGCCACACCCTGAGGTCATATCATGCTCATCACAAAAGCAAGCATATAAATACCCACCCACTCCTGCCAAGCTTACTTTGTTCCAGACTGTGCTAAGTGCTTCTCACGCATTATCCCGTTTAAGTCTCACCTCAAGCTTTTGACACAGGTGCTATTATTATCTCTACTTTACAGATTAAGTAATTGAGCTCCAAGTTCACACAGCTCATAACTAAGAGACAAGGCTCACACACAGGTGTGTCTCACATCAAAGTACATTATTTTTTTTTTATCAGTTTCACATTTTCTTTTTCTTTCTGTCATTTCTAGTTTAACCTCTTGATGTCTGACTAAAGTGTCTCTCATCACCAGCCCTGGTAAAGCCAAGCTAAGGAAAAGCATCTAGAGAGAAGCTCTTTTACCTTCTTGATCTTTCCAGCCTGTCAACTGACTCCCAGCTTAACTTTCTCCTTGGCAACCTTGTTGCTGTTGTCAATCATTTTAACTACGTGTTTACCAACTCCCTCAATTCCCCTGATTCCTTAATCTTTTTTTTTTTTCCTGCCCTGGTTCTGATGATGTCCAGGCCCGCATTAGAATAACCACCTGTTTTCCCCTGCTGTCCTGGGAATGCAAAGGCGGCTAAAAAGAAATAAGAAAAAAAAAATCCACTGCACATATTTGAAGTCAGTCTGCCTAGAGCCACCTGCCTGCCTCATTTGGGCAGTCAATCTTTCCCCATCACTGAGGTTACCCAGCCTGTCTTAGTTTTCAGCCTACCACCAGGACTTCACCTTATTCCCACTCTCTCTCCGTTGATGGATAAGTGGTCTATGCGATCAGAAAATTGAAATCATTAAACATGAACTTCAGCTCTCCTCTGAAAATCCCTGTAGCCTCATTCTGTCTCCACCTATTAGCTAGATCTCAAGAATCCTGGTTTTCAACAGGACCAAGTACATACCTTGAGTCAAAAAACTCAGGTCTATCTTGTCAGGAAGTTCCTTTTGTAACCATAGATTTATAGTCAACAGGTCTTTGCTGAATTCCTGACCAATTTCCATGGTGCTTTAGAAAGTCCCCTCTTTTGATACCTGACATTAACAGATACTTGAAGTTCCTATAAGTAATTTTTCTGACCTTTTGTTAGATATGTCCCTGCCCTTGAGTTCTGTGGAGATACACTATTAATTTTGGGTGATTTCAGGACCACCTCTTTGACCATTTTCTCATTTTCTCATTTCCCAGGGTCCACCCAGTCTTGGGTGGGCACTAAATATCTTTCCACAACTCTCTTTTCCTTACTCTAGTCATTCTCATCCTCTGAACAGATTTGAGGCCTCTTATAAATGCAAATATTGTGTGTATTAGTCTGTTTTGAGTTACTGCAACAGAATACCTTAGTGTGAGTAGTTTACAAAGAAAAGAGAGGTTGGCTGTTTGTTCGTTCAGAATTTCACAGGCTTGAAGTCCAGGAATGAATAGTCTGTTTAATAGCACCCTCGCTGTGTAATGACGTGGCAAGAAGTTGGAAAAGCACTGGTTGAGTACAGAAGGCTTCAAACAAATGGTGTGACCTCCCTTTATGACAATCAACTCTTGCAAAGACTGATTCACTCCTGCAGATCAGTGCTATTGCCTTCTGAAGGCAATTCCCTTCTAAACTAATCACCTTCTACAGTCCATCTCATTTAGGCCCCATTGCTTTTTAATGTTGTCACACTGAGGACCAAGTCTCCAGTATAAGTACTTTTAGGAAACAACTCAAATCAGGTTCAAACCATGGCTACAAGTAGTCTAATGAATCAAAAATTAATATTCTTTGTTTTCACACTCGGATTTTCCACTTAAGTTGGAAGAATTCCATGTCAAAATTAAGTCCAGGGTCTCTCCCTAAGCCTAGGTTTTGACAGTCTTTGTTTTAGCTAATGATGCTAGCTAGCATTGATCGAGTTTCTTGAAATGAAAATTTAAGAATCAAGTTACAATTTTTTTTAATCAATCAATTACCCCCATATATATGGAGAGAAAATATCTTGCACACCGTGTGGAAGCATCATCTATGGATAAGAAGCTTATTAGCTTAGGCAGGAAATAGGTGGGAGCTCAAGCAGGGAGAAGTGAGTCTGAGATAGAGTCAGGTGCAGAAAGAGGATTCACCCGGAACACTGATGGAGACAGATTAATGAAACTGAGAAGAGGTAACCAGCCATGTGGCACTCATAGAATAGAATAAATGGGTTAATTATGTTATGTGATAGTCAGAGAACAAGCCCTAGCTTATGGCCTAGACATTTATTCAGAAATAATTCAGTCTCAGAGTCACTATTTTGGGTACTTGGGCACAGGTGGAGAAGTCCACAGTTAAATATTCATGCCCACTTGAAAAGAAATAACTCCTATTGAAAAAAAATCTCACTCATTTACTCCCAAATATTTATATAAAATCCCACCCACATAAGAAAAAATATTACATATGTAGTGACACATTTCAGGGACATCATATCCCAGCTGAACATAATGACTCTGTCATACACAGAAGGTAGGAAAAGACATAATCTATGACAGACCTTGTCCTCTTAGCTCTTATTGTCTCATGGAGGGGTGTGGATAGGAATCAGCTAAGTAAAAAATTGCACACATGATTGAATTAAGAAATGTATAAGGATAAAAAGTTAAAAATATAATTAACCTTATGCAAAATTCTGTAGTCAAATTCCCAGGGATAGAGACATTATGAAATATAATTGTCACTGAAAAACCAGTGTGACTAAAGCAGAAATTGATATGAAATTGTATAAAATGAGACTGTAATTGGGAGGAAAGTGGGCCACACAGAGGCTAGACCATATAAAAAGAAGGAATGTCTCTGTCCATCACAGGAGCAGTGGTAAGATGCTGAGACAGTTATGGAAGCTAAGTATGACGAGATAGACAGATGGGAATACATACTGAGGACAGATAGACAATAGGAGAGGCAACAGTCAAGTCTGAATTTTGAGGAAAAAAATCGCTCTGGCTACAGCATGAATATCCACTAGTTTAAGTGAAAAGAGAAGCAGGAGAATGTTTGGGCAGCTGTGACCATATCTATGTCATAAGAGGAGTGATATTTCTTAGGTTAGTATAAGAGGAGAGAGTCTGAAGACTGTGGCTAGATTTAGTAAATCATGTAGAAAGTAGGAGCAACAGGACACAGGGGTGTGATGAATGTAAATGAAAATAAGAGAAGGACATTGTATCAAATTCCTACAGAGGTTTGTTGCTTTTATAGGGGGCTTGATAACTCAGAGAACAGAAGAAGGCAATATGTGATAAAGAAAGGCACTGGGGAACTGTTAGGAAGGCTTTGATTTCAATTCTAGAAAACTGGTTTGTAGAGACTTCCCACCTTCCAAGAGGAGATATATGTATTAGTCAGGGTTCTTTAGAATTACAGAACTTATGGATAGTTTCTATATAGTAAGGAAATTTGTTATGATGACTTAAAGTCTGTAGTCCAACTCTCCAACAATGGTCAGCTGTGAATGGGAAATCCAAGGATGTAGTAGTTGTTCAGTCCCACATGGCTAGTAGATTCCAACAGATGTGCTGGCAAGTAAATGCAAGCAGGTGAAGAAGAGTGATCTTTCTTCCAATGTCTTTATGTAGGTCTCCAGCAGAAGGTGTGGCCCAGATTAAAGGTGTGTACCACCACACCTGGATCTGGGACTTGTTTTGTCCCAGGCTGACCTTGGATTCAGAGATCTCCTTGCCTTAGTCTCCTGGGATTCATAGCCACTATGAGTCAAGATCTCCATGCCAAGATCTTGTATCTCCCAGCTCAAGATCTGGATCATAGGTGAGCCTTCCAATTCTGGATTGTAGTTTATTCCAGATATAGTGAAGTTGACAACTGTGAATAGCTATTACAATATGCACTAGAAGTCTGGAACATGGAGGAATGAGGGGGCAGCATATCAGTGTGTGTGCTGACTGCATTCAGAGGATCACTGAAGCTGTGGTGCTAGCAAGACTACCCAGATGGATGAACAGAGAATTTGGTCTGTGAATGGTCAAGCTTAGAGGAAAAGCATTCAGAAAACAAACAGAAGACATGCCCAGAGAAGTCAGAGGCAAAGATGCTCTGAGTAGGAGAAACTGGCCATCAGAGC
This sequence comes from Mus minutoides, assembly GCA_902729485.2. Taxonomy (NCBI): domain Eukaryota; kingdom Metazoa; phylum Chordata; class Mammalia; order Rodentia; family Muridae; genus Mus; species Mus minutoides. Next base: position 46,698 of record LR749750.1, read on the forward strand.
TCTCCCAAGTTTAAGAACAAAGCCTTCTGGAAAACCTCTATTGAGTCATTTAGAAGTGGCATTAACAGAACCAAAGCTACATTGGAATGGCTGAGAAAGAAATTAAAATGGCAAATCAAAATGTTTTCATCAAAGAATTTTAATGAAAGAGGAGACAGTAAGAGCTAGAGGGAATTTGGAACCAGGACTGGACTCATGTGTAATGGAAAGGGCTTGAACACAATTAAAAGCTAATAGAAAAATCTAGTTAACAGGAAGAATCCATATATGAGAGAATGGAGACATCAATGCTGTGAATTTTAATGTTGCTGAGAAAGAAGAAGTAGATAGATGCTAGGATCCAGACTGAAGTGTGACCAGAGGTCTTAGAAGGGAAACTATCATTATTGATATAGGCAAAAGCAGGAAAAAATTTGGGGTTGATGCTGGCTATTCACAGATTTGCAAATGGAAGTGAAAAAAATTCTTGTGGAGATGATTCTGCCATCTTTATTTTTCTATATTGTGGATATGGAGTGAAATAAAGTGAGTAAAAACTCTTGCTTTCAGAAATATAAAATAATATACTTTTTCTTATTCAGTTAACATCCTTGCACACTATAAAGGACAAATGAGACAAGCCTGAATGTCTGACAGAAGAGACTGGCCTTGGATATGAAGAACAACATGAAGAACAATACACTCCTAATTTTATTTAAACACACACACACACACACACACACACACACACACACACACACATGGAATGAAGAAATTGAAGAAGATGGAACTGGAAATATCAGTAACTTCAGATTTTGAAAGAGGCCTCAACAAAAGATGTTTCTTATAGCCTAAGTGTCAAGAAACACCAGCCTAGCTAGATGGAACTTCATACAAAACCATAGCAAAGTATCAAGGAAGAACCATGGCCTCTACATGCTCACACCAAGAAAAAACAAGTAGGAAGCTGAGTTTAAGAAATAATGGAATGTTTCTCTAATCTGAGTTGCTAACAAAGAAGGTCAAGCAGAAGATAAAGGTTCAATGTTGCCTATATGCTATTGGGGTACTAGTGGGCTTGTGACAAATCTGGACTATCATCTTGCCAAGAATAGACATAAAACTTATATTTCTACCCAGAAATAATGAGTGTTCTCCCAACCTAGAAAGCCGAAGGAAGCCAAGTTGAGAATCTGAATTTCTACCTTTAGATTCCAAGGATCAGGAAGCATCCATTTTGTGAGTCACCGCAGTGTCAGTAAGTGGAATCTTCCAAATCTAATAGATTTAAGGGAGACCTAGAGTCTCACTTCATAATACCCCAAGTGTCCAATTTAAAGAAAAAAAAAATATACAAAACAAAACAGGTTAATCTCTATCTGTATGAGCTAAGATACCAGTTGATACCTGCACTGAGACAGAAGATGTTAAATGTTTCTGACAAAGATATAGTACAGGCATTATTTTAAAAAGCTTTCAATAAACCACTAAAAATATGCTTGAAACAGCGGAGAAAATTTAAAAAAGACAGGATTGGAAGAAAGGTAAAAAGAAGAGAGGTAGAAAGGAAGGGAGCTGGGCATGATGGTACAGACTATAATTCTAGCTGCTCAGGAGGCTGAAATAAGAAAAGGGCAAGTTTGAGGCCAGTCTGGCATCTACAGCAAGCCATATCTAAGAAAGTAAAAATAAAACAAGACAGAAAGTCTTGGCAGGAAGGTCTCGACAAGAAATCAAAGGATATAAATGGTAGCCAAATAGAAACATGCAGCCAAAAACATATAATAATATAGATAAAAAGTAAAATATAACTGTGTAAGCATCTATAGCACATTGGAGTGTTTATGAGATTCAAAATAGAGCAGTAGAAATAGACAAGCCTAAATAAGAGAAATAAAATAGACTTTAGAAATTAATACAGCACCAAACATTAGTGGGAAAACACAAAAGGCATCTAGCATTCATGCTAGTAGAACAACAGAACAAATAAACAAAGATGGCACTAGAAAGCCGCTCAAAGAAATACTGGATGAAAAACTTTTAAAATTTCACCAAATTTATAAAATTATAAATGTAGGATGGTGAGCAAAACCTAAACCGGACAAAACACAAGAATACACACAGAATAGTCTAATAGTAGGAGATTGGAGTCTAATAGTAAGAGATTGGAGGGGTAGAAGTTATCATCAAAGATGTGAAAGCAACACCTTATCTTTAAAAGAGAAACAATTTTAATACAGAAATATTCAATATTCTTTTTAAAAACATTGGAAGCAAAAAAAAAAAAAATCTCCAGTGATGAATGAACAAAAGCATCACTGCAAAGTAGTTCTATACCCAGCACAAACAGCATCCAATAAATGAGAGGAACTCAAGAGAGTTAAATTCTAAAACAAAACCAACAAAAAGATTTATCACTAGACCTCCTTTAAATATCAAGTAAAGGAAGTTCTCCAAACGCAAAAAAGAATACTGGGACAGCAAGCAAATAAAAAACAGGTCAATACAATAGCCTTTTCCTTTCCCTTAAGTTTAAACTGTGCTTGATGGCTGAAGAAAAGAAGTTAAACATGTATCTGCTTATCTTCCTTCTTTTCTCCTTTTCCTTCCCTCCATTCTTCTACCCTCCCTGTCTCCTTCTTTTCTAATTTTATATTGGTTTCCAACATATTCTTACTTACCCTATCCATAGCTTATTACTAACATAATCATTATGTTACAAAAATTTATAAAGAAGTTAACATCTGTCAGAATGTATGTGAAGGAAATATTTAATGTGAAATATAAAATAATTATATAGTCATGTTCACAGTGAAAAATAAAACATACTATGTAGGCATTAAGGGAAAGCAAGGAAACCAATATCAGTAACAGATAAAGTATAGTTTACAGTAAACAAAATTGCTAACAGACATAATGTCATTATAGAATGCAGACAGGGTCAACCTACCAAGATATGGTGATCTTAAGTGAGAATCTATACACCAAACAACAGAACTACATGTAACTCTGTACAAAAGCAATAGCTGACAAATCTATGACAGGAAATACATAAATCCTTATTTACAATGGAAGTCTCCACTTCTCCCAACACCAATAGCACATCTAGACAACAATAAACAGGGATTTAGAAAACGGAATAGCATCACTGGTCACAGGATCAAATTAACATTCCTTAACATATCACCCAACAACTGCAAAATATGTACACTTTTCAAGTGATCACGAAACATACATGAAGATAGATCAGATGCTGGGCCATAAATTTAACCTTAATAAACTCCAAACAATGTCAATCAAATAGAGTATTCCTTGATGCTAGTGAAAATTAAACTGGAAATCCATCTCAGAAATAACAGCAGGGAAAAAAAATCTCCAAACACTTAGAAACTAAACAACACATTTCCAATTACCCATACATCAAAGAGAAACTCTCTATAGAAAAATCTTAAAGTTATTGAATTAGAAAATATAAAGTCTGAAGAATTCAGCTAAAGCAGTACTTAAGGGAAAAAATTAACTGGGGCACATTAGGAAAGGAGAAATTATAACGTATGTATTTATCCCAAGACTTAGAGGAAATGCCAGATTCAAAGCAAGAAACAGGAAGGAAAAATAAGGGTAACAACCAATATAATTCGATACAAAAGTAATAAATAAAATCAATGAAATAAAAATCTAGTTCTCTGAGATATCAATAAAATTGACTAACCTCTAGAAATGTTGACTAAGAAAAATAGAAAATTCCCCTGCAGATTTCTAGCATTAAGGATGACTTAGATGGCATACTCCAGGCATTGCTGACACATAAGGACAATAAAGAAATGGTGCCAACAACTCAAAGACACACTTTAGGCGACTCATGTGAGATGTATCAGTAAAGCATGCAGCACATAAATCACAGTTAATCCAATGCGAAAGAGAGCAATGACTTAACAACTATTGCTAAATTTGGATTCCCCAAAAATGCAGGTCAGAAAACTAGTAAATTTTACTAAGCATTTAGGATAAACTAACACAGATCTCACAAATGGAAATATTCCCCAGTTCAACAAATCAGTGTTGCTAGAGGTGGAGAATGGGCAGTCTGCTGCACCCTGCTTTTGATATTTTGGTATAATATTGCAAGGTATTATTGGAGGGAGTAAATGAAGAGTACAGGGAATCTGTATTCTTTCCCACAACCTTGTGGAATTTGATAATTGTCTCAAAAATGTTTACTTGCAAACACATAGTAAGGGAGAGGAGGTGTGTTTATACATTTGATAAGGATGAAGCGTTTCTAAAGAATGTAAAGATTGAACTGGCCAAAATTCCTAATAGAACCCCAATCCTCTTTGAGACTGATAATCATGACTTTATAAAGACAGACATATGCTCTCGTTGGAAGATCTCATTTCCTGTGCTCTGCTTCTGCGTAGAGGACTACATAAGAAGGTGGCAAGGTTTGCTCAGTATACAGATGTCCAAGCAGGTGCCATCCACCATCTGACTGCTCCACATCCTACACTTCCTCCCCACACCCCTGTCTCAGCGGGGATGACCCCATTCCCCACCCCATCTGACCTCTAAACTCCCTGGGGCCTCCATTCTCTAAAGGGTTAGATGTATCCTCTCTGAATAAAAACAGACCAGAAGTTGTCTACTGTATGTGTGTTGGGGGCCTCATATCAGCTAGTGTATCCTATCTGTTTGGTGGTCCAATGTTTGAGAGAATTTGGGGGTCCAGCTTAATTGATACTCCTGGTCCTCCTACAGGATCACCCTTCTCAGCTTCCTTCAGTCCTCCCTAATTCAACAACAGGTGTCAGCTGCTTCTGTCCACTGATTGGGTGCAAATATCTGCATCTGACTCTTTCAGCTGTTTGTTGGGTCTTTGGTGGTGGTGGTGGTAAGTCATGCAAGGTCTCTTTGTGTGAGTGTTCCCTAGCCTCAGTAATAGTGTCAGGCCTTGGGACCTCCATTTGAGCTAGATCCTACTTTGGAGCTGTGGCTGGACCTTCTTTTCCTCTGGCTCCTCTCCATTTCCATCCCAGTAACTCTTTCTGACAGGAAAAATTATGCGTCAGAGATGTGACTGTGGGATGGCAACACAGGATTATGTGATGTCCTGTCTTCCTGCTGGAGGTGGGCTCTGTAAGTTCCCTCTCCCTACTGTCACGCATTTCATCTAAGGTCCTTCCCTATAATTCCTGAGAGTCTCTCACCTCCCAGGTCTCTGGTGCATTCTGTAGGGTCCTCCCACCTCCTATTTCCTGTAGTTGCCTGTTTCCATTCTTTCTGCTGGCCCTCAGAGCTTCAGTCCTTTTCCATCACCCAATACCAGATCAGGTTCCCCTCTACCCCCATTCACCCCACTGCCCCATTCACTTTCCCTACCAGGTCCTTCTCTCCCTTCCCACTTGTGATTGCTTTCTTCTCTCTCCCAAGTGGGACTGAGGTGTTCTCATTACCTGTCAGAACCAGCTTGTTGACCTTTTTGAGTTCTGTGGACTATATCTTGTGTATTCTGTTTTTTGTTTTTTTTTTGGCTCATATCCACTTATCAGTGAGTACATACCATGCACATCCTTTTGAGTCTGAGTTACCTCACTCAGGCTGATATTTTCTAGTTCCATCCATTTGCCTGCAAAACTCAGGATGTCCTTGTTCTTAATAGCTAAGTAGTATTCCATTGTGTAAATGAACCACATTTTCTGTAATCACTCTTCTGTCTTGGGACATCTAGGTTGTTTCCAGCTTCTGAATCTTACAAATAAACATAGTGAAACACATGCCCCTGTGGCATGGTGGGGCATCTTTTGGGTATATTCCCAAGAGTGGTATAGCTGAGTCTTCAGGTAGATCTATTTCCAATTTTCTGAGGAACCTCCAGATGGATTTCCAGAGTGGTTGCAGCAGTTTGCAATCCCACAGCAAGGGAAGAGTGTTCCTCTTTTGCTATATCTTCTCCAATATGTGCTGTCACCTGAGGTTTTGATTTTAGCCATTCTGATTGGTGTAAAGTGGAATCTCAGGGTTGTTTTGATTTGCATTTCTCTGATCACTAAGGACTTTGAACATTTCTTTAGGTGCTGATAAATGGGACCTCATAAAACTAGAAAGCTTCTGTAAGGCAAAGGACATAGTCAATAAGACAAATTGGCAACCTACAGATTGGGAAAAAAATACCTTCACTAACTCCACATCTGATAGAGGACTAATATTCAAAATATATAAAGAACTCAAAAAGTTGATCACCAAAAAACCAAACAACCCAATCAAACAATGGGGTATAGAACTAAATGGAGAATTCACAACTGAAGAATCTCGAATAGCTGAGAAACACATGAATCTATTGAATTAGGCTTTGCCAAGAAACAGAACCAATAGGAGGTGAGTGTCAGTAAGCAGATGGCATATAGATAGTCATGTATGCATCTATTTAAGTGACTATCTCATATGAATTTGCACACTCCCAAGTATATGAGTCAAATTATAGTTGCTGTAGACAATCTGAAGCAGTCCTATATCTCATTCCTGGGATTAAAAGAAAATACATTCACATAACATTTCTATGTTTTAAAAGAAGCCAAAATTCCCACTGTACCTGCCTTTTGAGTTACTTATACTCCTATAAGCAATACCTCCCCCATATTCCTGTAACTTCAGTCAAACTCATTGGTTCACCAAGTAGAGCATTGATGGTATATGTACTTTTTCTGTTGTCAACTAGAGAGTTGACATTTGATCACATCTCCCTGGACATAGTGTCATGCAGCAGTTGTATGACACATCTGAAATACCTCTGATTACTAAACAAAACAAAACAACTCCCCCCCCCCCCAAAAAAAACAGGGAAGATAAAGGAAATTATTTACCTCTGCTTAAGTACACTTGGGAAATGTCCCAAGCTCGTGCTCATCGTTACTTGAACTCCCGATCAGATTATTCTCAGAATCACATCCTTCTTCCAACAGTTACCTTAACTCCTTGTCCCCTTACATGGCTTGCTCAGCTCTCAGTGTTGAATGACCCCTGTGCTGAAGCTCCAAAGTTTTTTCAGCACTAAGTATCTCTGTCTCTCCATCCTGCAGAATTTTCGGGCTCACTTAGCATTGGGAATGCTAGTACTATTCTGATCAAACTGCGTCTTCCCTAGCATGATCCCGTTTATTCCCTTTGTGAGTCTGAAAATCCTGTCTGAAACTGAAAGGATAACTTCTCCAAGACCAGAACTTGCTCTTGAAAATCCCTCACTATGAATGTAGTGTCATCTCTCAGGCCCATGAATAGGCATCTGGTGACTTCTGGCATACACTTTGCTGTCAGCATGGGGTACCTAAAACTATCCATGGACTCCCACCCAGCCTCCTGCATCTTGAACTTTCCTAAATGTGCACCAACAGAGTCTGGCTCAGAGTCTCTGAATTTTTCCTGTGGGTCCAGTCTGTACTCATTTCCAGCATCAGCCCTTGGACTTCACCACACTGTTCTGCCTGCTCTCAGTAACAGGAAGTCTGCCAATCCTTTTAGTCTAAGATCTGTCCTCTCAGATTCTGCTGCTGACAGGAGGATGTTTAATATAGCAGCTAAAACAAAGGTTTAGGGGGTCAGACTGACCTGGTTGCCATGTGGATTTAAGTAGGGCACAGAAAAACTCGTAGCCTCTGTGATATGGTGTCACGGTGTTTTTGAGAGACCAAATCTGTGGAACATATTCAGAGTTCAACACTGTGTCTATTACTGAGTCAATGTTTATGACCATCAGAGCTTGAACTCAATTCCTGGGAGGGGTATACTTCTCACTCTTGCTAAGCAGCCATTGGCTAGGACAAGGCTCTGATTTGCACTGCTTATTGGTTGCCATGGTAGAAAGGTTTACATCACAGTCAATTTTGGATTATTAATGTAATGTTACACAGTAACGCAGTGAACAGTGTTGAGAAATACGCATAGTATAACCAGTGGTGTGAAAGATGTTAGAGTTTATCTGACCCAGTGGTTATGCTTTTTTCAAGTCTACTCTAAAGGATTGCTTTTCCCCCACACTCGCCTCAGTACTGCATCTCCTTGGTCATCCATTCCATAGTTTCCTCCTTCACTCTTCTGGGCACGATACTCAAGAAAACATGGGATGGTCTCATCTATTTAAATGAGATATTGCAAATGATGCTAATCTACAAAGAAGCATAAGCTCCTCACCTGGCCCATCCATCACTTCATAATTTTGATGGTGAGCATTGCCCTTAGGGAACTTTCCAGCATTTTCTATATCACCTCTTATCTTGAAACTGTATGAACATCTGCTGGAAACCTTCACTTCTTAGATGTAAGTGGCCCCAGGACTTTCATTTCTGTTTATTAAGACCAATACTTCCAAGAATAACAGTTAGAAAAGCTGATTAAAAAAAGAAACATCTGCTGGCAGGTATTAAGAAAATTCTGAAGCATCCAAGATTAGAGAGCTATGATCCTCCAGGGAACTGTAAGAGGGTCTTCCAGTTGCCACTTGTTACCTTGGTGTGCTGCGAGGATCTAAGGAACAAGATGCCCTCTGCTCCCCAAAACAAAGCAGAACCTCCTGAAATAATCAGCAAAGCTGAGATTTCCATATACATAAGTCAACAAAAGTTATGATTTAGGCTAATGAAGGCATCCAGACCCTGGAGATCCAAACGGGACAAATGAACGGAGCGTGGCGAGACAAGATACACACCCTGTGCCTGCCTTTCTAACAAGGAATTAAGTTACTTTAAAAATTGTGTAGCAAAAGAGACTAAGAGGCAGAGGAAAAATAAAGGGTACAAAAGGATAAGCAGTGATTTTTGTCTGACAATGGTAAAAGACAATATGTGTGAGAAGAAGGCTGGAGGAGGAAAAGGAGGAAGAAGATGAGGAGGAGGAGGGGGAGGAGGAGGGGGTTAGTAACATGCTTTGGTTTGTGACTCCTATAGACCAACACCTAGAAGCTTGGAGAAATCCAGAGCAAACCATCTTTTCAGAAATTAGACAGATGCTCACGTTAGTCTCATCCCTGGATAATGGAAGTTATATGTCTCATTGTACATGCTTAGTGGATGAGAATCATTTGTTTTTAGCCAAAGAGACTACCAATTGTGACTCTGCAATTGTTTTCATATACACTGTCCAATTTTGAACACAGTATTGTTACACACACACACACACACACACACACAAACTTCACTTCTAGTGCAGCAATATAAGAAACTTGGAGATCATTCCATCCATAGTAAGCAATATACTGACGAAACTGAAAAAAAATCCCAACCAATTATTAGATTCATCAGAGAAGTAAGAGAGGTGAAGTCATACAGTAGATCATTCCACTCTAAATGTTTAGAGAGAAACATACTGATACAGGGAATAGGAATTCACCAGAACAGACACCTCCATGTAGAAATTTATGCAGAAAGCAGCCCCAGTGGAACAGGCTAAACCAGACCCCAGAGGCTCAGAGTAGAAAACTTAATTAAGTGGTGAGCACGGGGGGGATTGGGGGGAACCCCTGAGTCCTTGTGACTTTTACCTTCAGGAACTCTGTAGTTCTTAAACTGGGTATCAGGGTAAACGCCTTTCATGCTTCTGGCAGCGGCAGAGAAAGAACAACCATTTGTAAGTATGTCAAGAGTATTCCATTCAGAAGTGGATGGTCTTGTTACAACTAATGATTTTGTTGAAGTCTGAAATAGTGAGGTCTTACCGGAGTCTAGTCAACTAGAGAAATATACCACTTCAGAGTGCCTCTAGGATTATCTGCCATTCCTGGGAGGAGAGGAGGGGTAATTGAGATGTACTTAGAAAGCCAATAGCCAAAGGGGGATAGGTTCACACCAAGAGAAAAACCTGGTCATATGACTGCAGAATGTTTTTGTTACCTATACACACCTTGCCAAATTTCTAGAGGCCTCTTTCCCAAAGAAGCTATTATTGCGTATATCCTGTCACTCTTGCAACAAAAAGTTGTAAACCCTAGTAAGGCCCCAAATACACTTTTTAAGAGACAACAAGCATGAGTATCTGTCTCATGTGTGTCAGGAATATTGGAATAATCAGTCCAGGGATTTTAAAGCACTGTGGTGAGCATGCTCATCTATGTTGCCTTCTATTACTGGGATAGAGCCAATGCCTGAAATGAATCTGGGCAGGAGAGAGGCTATATCTATCACCCCACAGGTTACAGTCCATCACAGAGGAGAAGACAAAAGTCATGGCTGGAACCTGGAGGCAGGAACTGAAGGAGAGGCCATGGAGAACACAGAGAACAGGGCTTCCTGCCCTTCCATGGCAGCTCAGCTTGATTTTTACTTATTAACTCAGGACCACCTGTTCAGAGGTGACATCACTCACAGTGGTCACAGTCCTCCCACATCAATCATTAGCCAAGAAAATGCAATAAGACTCAGCAAAAGGCCATTCTGGTGGAGACATTCTCTCATTTGCGGTGCTCTCTTTCTAGATGATTTTAGTTTGTTTCAAGTTGACAAACAAAATTAACCAGGAAATACATATGCTAATGATTCTTATGCAAAAGAGCAGAGATCATGTAAGAACAGAGAAATAATGAAGGCAGAGAGATAGAATTTTTCTTAAAGACAAGAATCAAAGGGAAATAATAGGGACCAAAAACATAGCAAACAGAAGTGAAGAACATCTTTGAACAGCTAATTAGTCAGCTGCATCTGCCTGAGTAGAAATTATCTGTGAAGCTTGAGAAAATATGAATGAAAACTTTCAGTTCTGGAAACGGGGGGAAAAAAAGACAGAAGATAGAATAGAATGTAACCGTGCAACAATTACCAACAGTGTAGCCAATGGCTGATGGGATGCTAATAAATGATGGTAATACTTAAAGTAGGAGTAACTGAGCACTTCTAATGAATGTCAGGTATTAGATCCCAAACCAAAGAATTGCAGAGACCATCAAGCAGGACAATTCTCACCCCCAACATCACACTTAGGAATGTCTAGGTCAAACAAGACAAAATCAAAAAGAAAGGGAGAAAGCTGCTCATCAAAGCTGGAGGAAATACAACACTTTGCCTATAGAGGGACAAAAGATATTTGCTACTTGGATTATGTTCAACTTACTCTTAGAGGTTGTAAAAGTCAGAGAATGTGTGAAATATTTAAAATGTTGAGAGGGAAAAAAAACCAACTGAGAATTCTATATACAACAAAATTAACTTTCAAAAGTGAAGGAGAAATAAAAACTTTCTCAGACAACCAGAGAGAGAGAGAGAGAAAGATTTATTGCAAATAGGCCTGCCTAAAAAGACATGCTAAAAGAAGTTCTTCCGAGAAAAAGAAATGACATATGTCAGAAAGTTGTATCTAATAAACAAGGAAAGATCATGAAAGAATTAGAGGTAAAATGAAAGCCTATTTTCTTATTCTTAGCGGAGCTAAAAGATAATTTATATGAAATAATGCTAGTAACAATGTTTTTTCAATAATTCAATAATATATGAATGGTATGAATGTCAATGATGATACAGAGAATAAGAAATAGAAATTGGATAAACTTTCTGTGACCTGTGAGTTTGTGAGGTGGTCTGACATTATTTGGAAGTGACCATGGATTCGTTGTAAATGTAAATCACAAACTCCAAGAAAACAAATGAACATTAAAATAGAAATATAAATGATATGCTAAGCAGAAGTGGATGCTCACAGCCATCTATTGGATGGAACACAGGGCCCCCAATAAAGGAGCTAGAGAAAGCACCCAAGGAGCTAAAGGGGTCTGCAACCCTATAGGAGGAAAAACAATATGAACTAACCAGTACCCACTAGAGCTTGTGTCTCTAGTTGCATATGTAGCAGAAGATGGCCTAGTTGGCCATCAATGGGAGGAGAGGCCCTTGGTCTTGTGAAGATTATATGCCCCAGTATAAGGGAATGCCAAGGCCAGGAAGCTGAAGTGGGTGGGTTGGGGAGCAGGGTTGGGGGAGGCTACATGGGACTTTTGGGATAGCATTTGAAATGTAAATGAAGAAAATATCTAATAAAAATGGATGAAAAATCGAATTACATAAAAATGCTCAATAAAAACATCAGAAAGAATAAAACAGTAATAAATGAGGTAAACAATCCAACCATAACAGTGATTTATTGTAAGCATCAACGATCTAAATATGTAATTACAAGGCATGTTGTCAGAGTAGATAAAGACCTAATTAAACATTGTTTAGAGAAAACCTACATTAAGTTTAAAGCATGTATGAATTAAAGGAACGGAGAAAGATATACCATGATAATCCCAATACAAAGAAAAAAGCTGTGTTTATTTTAGAACATACATCCACAAAATTAAAATTATCAGAGATAAAGAAGGGCAGTATGTAATGATAAGGCTTCAAAATATTCAGCAACTCTCACCACCTGAACATCAGAATACATGAACCAGTAGAACTTCATGTAGGAATAGATTAACTCCATGTTCTACCTAGAGACTTCAAATCTCCTTTATCAGAAATGTGCAGAAGTAGCAGACTACAGATCAATAAAAACAGTTTTAAAGTCAGTAGCCCCATGAGGCTACAACAGAAAATTCATATCCATAAACTGTATCCAACAAGAGCTCAAGGAATATTCTCCTTAAGCTCTGGCACAAAACCATCAGGAAAACCCAAGATCTGGACATATAAAGGAGGAAATCATTAAAAAAAAAAAAAAGAAAAGAAAGAAACTAAACTAGAAATCAATAGAAGAAAGAGATATAGGAATTCCCAAATACTTGAAAATTAAACAGCATAGCACGTTTCTAAGGAACACACAAGTCAATGAAGATATCACAAGAGAAAGTTGGAAGTGTTTTAAACTCAATGAAAATGCAGCTTCACTAGTGCACAAGGGTGCAGCAGAGAAAAACCAGCTTCCAGAGAAATGCCCAAGACGGGAGGTGCATGGGAGAAACAAAGGAAGATTGAAAATGGACAATCTGTGTTTCTAACAAGAGATTGGGGGAAAAGAAGTGCATCTTGAAACAAGAAAATACAAATTAAAGCAGAAATCAATAGTATTGAAAATGGTAAGTCAATAGAGAAAATGGCAAGAACAAAAGCCAGTTCTTTAAAAAGGAATATAATTGATAAACTGTTAGGGCTAAGAAAAAATGAATGACAAGTGGAAAGCATGTAAGAGCCAGAGAGGATGGAGGACGCCAAGAGAACAGGACCCTTTGCATCGACTGAGCTCATAGGAGCTCACAGAGACTGAAGCAGCAAACACAGGGCTGACATGGCTCTTCATCATGCCCTCTGCATATGTGTGTTTATTATACTAATAATATGTATATAATATATGTTAATATATATATTTACATATTACAGTTTTCAGCTTACATTTTTATGGTACTCTTGAGTGTGCGGATGAGTGTGTGGATGAGTGTGCGGATGAGTGTGTGGATGAGTGTGTGGATGAGTGTCTCTAATCTTTGGTGCTCTTTTATTCCTGTTGGGTTGCCCTGTGCCTTGGCCAGCCTCACTGTAATGTCGTTGTTTTTTTTTTTTTTATTTTTTTTATTTTTTTTTAATCTTATTTTTATTTGCTTGTTATCTCCTAGAAGCCTGTTCTTCCCTAATGATGGACAGAAAGGAAGTGGATCCAGAGGGCAGAGTAGATGAGTAGTTAGCTGAGGTGAATAAAGGGGGGATGGAATCAGGTATTGTACAGGAAAATTTGTTTTCAATGAAAGGAAAAAAAATTTTTAAAAGAGCGCTATCTGTATAACGTTGATACTCCATAGGAAATAAATTAAATTTCACACTCATATACCAGAATTTATACAAAGGAGTAGACAAGCCAAATAAAAACTAATAGTATGAAAAACTAAACATTAATTTATCAATATCCTCACAAATTAAAAGCATTAGAAATAGATGAATTCACTTATGGATACTAGCACACATTTGAGAAAATAATTATTCCAATTCTTTATGAAAGCTTTCAGAAGGCAAAGTCAAGAGAAATGCTTTCCAATTCATTCTATTAAGTCATCAGGACCACAATGGTAGGTATTACAGGAAATTAATTATATAGATCAAAATCTATCATATAAAATCTGAATTCAGGAACATAAAATGACTTGCTTACTAAATACTACTTACTTTGGGTACAAAAGGCTCATCTATTTGCACATGTAATTGATTACTAATTATAATTCAGTCTGTCACTTAGATGAATTTTTATAAAAGTATATTGTAATATTAATAGATGAAATAAAAAAGGCATTGAAGAAATTCATCATCCATACATAGCTAAAGCTCACAGCAAGGAGGGGTAGAAGGGAACTTTACAATACTACATGGTGAGATACCAAGTTTTCTCACATCCATAAAAGGAAATGATATTTCAACATTATTGAAGACTGTTCAATAAGACAAGAGAAGTGAATAGCCACACTCCTAGATTACTTTCTGTTGCTGAGACAAAACATTACCAAAAATTAACCTGAGGAGAAAATGTTGATTTGGTTTAGAACTCTTCATTGAAGGAAGTCAGGGAAGGAACTGAAGCAGGAACCTTGAAGCAGGAACTGGACCAAAAATTGAGAGAGTGCTGCTTGCTGGCTTTCCAAGGCTTGCTCAGTTTGCTTTTTATATAACCCAGAACAACCTATGCACGCATAACACCAACTATAATACACCTCCCACATCAATCATAAATTAAGAAAGTGCATCCACAGTCTTGCTCACAGGTCAATTTAATAGAGGCTGTTCCTCAATTGAGGTTCCCTCTTCCCAGATAACTATAGACTATATCAAGTTGAGGAAAACAAACTAAACTAAACATCCCAATCTCTCTTGTTCTTCCTCTCACTCTCATGGTGTCTTACTCTCTGTAAGATGGACATCACCCTGACACCCAGGCTTACCTCAAATTCATGTTTTTCCTGCTTGGCCCAGATTCTCAAAAACTAAAATGAGAAATGCGCTCTATAGTGTCTGACTGGAAAGGATTATTAACAACAAGACATGAAAACACAAATTTGAATTTTGAGTTAATTGTACATCCCGCCACTTCACTGAAGTCATTTATTAGCTTTAGGAGTTTGTGCCCAAGGTAAATTGGCACAGACCAAAAGGAATCGTAGAGCACTTTCTTAACTAACTATTGAACTGGGAGGGCCCAGCTCACCATGTACAGTACCACTGGGTAGTATAAAAAAAGCAGGTATAGCAAACCATGAGTAGTAAGCCAGTGTTTCCCTAAAGGCCTCAAGCATCAGTTCCTACCCCAATCTTCCTTCATAATGGGCTACAACTATAAGCTGAAATAAACCCTTTTTTTCTCTAAGGTGCATTTTTGTTCAAGGTCTTCATTATAGCAGTAGAAAGCAAATTAAGCAGGGGCATTTGATAAAGAAATACTGTTAAGTGCTAAAAATAAATGAGGTCCTATGCCCATTATAAGACATGGAAGAATCTTGAATGGATCTTGCCAAGTGAAAGTGACCAATCTGAAAAGTCAATTCTGTGAGTCCACATACATAAAAATATAAAAATAGTGTAGATTTAAAAGATCAGTGTTGACAGGGATTGGAATCCACGTGGATATAAGACTCTGAGCATAACAGGACAAGATTTCATGGCACTGTAACTATATGATCCTACAATACTTGATCCATGCTGCTATGGTTTGGATGTCTCCTAAAAATGTTAGTCATAACTTAAGATTAAACTTAAACACTGGAACCGGGAAAACAGTTCAGCAATTAAGAGCCCTTTCTGCTCTTGCAGAGGACCTTGTTTGGTTGCTAATCGCCCAACGTTACAGAAGCCTGCAACTCCAGTTCCATGATATCTAACACCCTCTTCTGTCCTCTGTGTGTACCTGTATATGTGAGTACACATTAAGTCACGCAGACATACAAGCATACACATAAAAATACCTAAAGCTTTTATTAAGATTTAATAGCCAACATGAATGTATTTGGAGGTTAGAGCTTTAAGAAATTATTAGGTCATAAACAGTTCTTTAAACCTAAGTGGTACTGGGCTTCACACACCAGTTGGTTCATTCACAAATGCAACCAGAAGAAGCCACCTTGTAGTCAGACAGCAGCACATATTAATACCACTGAGCCTGCAAAGACCTTAGGGTTGAAATCTCAAGACTTCAGAATTGTGAGAACTGCATTTCTGTTACCAATTTCTGAGACTCCAGTACTTGATACAGAACTTCTCACAACGCATTCATGAGAACATCAAAGGAACCACATGTTAGTGAGATGGGAAAGCTGACCCAGAAATCTACAGTTCAATCCACAATTCCATCGAAGGAAACCATGAGCAGAAAATGTGGAAAAAGCAAGCCATGGTAGAAAAGAAGCAGGCCACAAGATGGTACCCAAATAAGAACAAAAACAGTAAGATGAAAATGGCAGCTTCACACCCTTAATTCCAGCACTCAGGGGGCAGAGGCAGGTGGATCCCTGTGAATTCAAGGGCAGCCTGGTCTATATAGAGAGTTCAAGGACAGCCAAAGCTATTCAGTCATACCCTGTCTCAAACAAACAAAGGAATGAATAATCATAGTTAATGCACATTAAAGCCACTGTTAGGTTCCCTGCACCTCCTGAAGCTTGAAAATAAAATACATGATATAACATTCTGAAGAGATATGGGACAATAGCAGCTGTTAGACAAGGACATCAAGGCCTGGAAATCGGTACAGTTGCCTCTGCTGTCTGGGAACTCAGGGGTCTAATAGAAAGGCATGAACAAACCCACCCAACCCTAGTACAGGACTCAGTGCTTTCACAGTAATCCCAAACAAAAGCAGATGTAAAACCTGCTAATTAAAGAATTTATGAATTATGGCACATTCATACAATGAAGTCCTCCACAGAGATGGAAACTAACTTCATGAACAAATGTTGGTAAATCTCTCAAGTCGATGTTGAAAGAAAAAAGTATATATATATATATATATATATATATATATATATATATATATATATATATATATATATATATATATATAAATTCTGCCCATATATTTCAAAAATCTAACCATGGCACTACTTTAGGGTCCTGCGGGTGTCACCTAGAGAGGAACACAGGAAGGCTTTGGGAGGTCTGCATATATTTTATTCTTATTTTTATTGAGGGTTACACAAGAGAACTCACACTGTAAAATGAATTGGGCTGTGTGGTTTTGATTTGTGAGCTTTTCTGCGTATATTTTAAAACTTCTTTTAGTCATATATTAAAACTATGGCATTAAAACTGGGCACTTTGTGACCATATTTCCTATATCAAGAATGGTCACCAAGGGTTGAGCACCTGACATATACCAAACTCTAAAGGCAACTGGAGGTGCTTTGTTTCAAGCTTTCTTCATTCATCTTTAAAAGAGAATTTCTGTCCCGTTGTATAGATACCATAGATATGCAAGCCGATGCTCAAGAGGCTAGGGGGTCTGCTTATGGTTATCTAGCTAGAAAATAGCCGAACCTGCTTTCAAGGACACACCATAGTGATTTCACGACATGGTGTGGTATGGAGCTCCATGCCTTCTCATCCTTCTGGGCCACACACAGGGGAAACAGTCTCACAAGTTACTGTTCCATAGAAGCTCAGCCAACTATTTCATCTGTACATTCCCATGCAGAATGCTTGCTTCCAGTTTGGGCAGAGTTTTCTTTTGGGACAGAGGAAAGTAGTGGTTTTGTTTATATCCCAGGATGGGTGTGCTAGCTTTATACCCAGTTGCTTTGATAGGATCTCACCATATCAGCCAGAACCCTCCTTCCTAGACCTAAGACCTGCTTGCAGGTGAAATTACTGTCATACATCCCACTATGAAGGGGAAGATGTGTGCTTTCTCCATGAATGCCATACAGGTCACTCTTGCCTCCTCTCAGTCTCAGGTTCACCGGGAAAAAAAATGGATTAATTCTAGGAAGTGATCAGCCTATAATCCATGTGAATCTGAATTGCTATTCTCTCTCTCTCTCTCTCTCTCTCTCTCTCTCTCTCTCTCTCTCTCTCTCTCTCTCTCTCTCTTCCTCTCTGTGTCCACCCTGCTATTTTAAGTTATTTTGATCAGATATGGTGATGGAAGCCAGTAATTTTTGATCTAGGGACTAAGGCAGAAGGCAGGGTGCTCATGGGTTTGAGAGAAACCTGGGTTACACAGTGAGTTCAAGCCCCAATACAGGGGAATGCCAGGGCCAAGAAGTGGGAGTGGATGGGTAGGGGAGCAGGGCAGGGGGGTGGGTATCAGGGACTTTTGGGATAACATTTGAAATGTAAATGAAGAAAATAGCTAATAAATTTTTTTTTAAAAGACCGATCTGATGGTGTAGTGAAACTCATTTTTTATCCTTTAATTTCTTCTATCTCTTTTCTCATTCCTTTTCATCTTGCTCTTAGAAAGTTGGGCATCATGAATTGCCTCACTGGGCTCCTTGGCTTCTGGGCTTCTTAGACTGTTCTTGAGCCTTACAAGAAATCAGAGGACACTGGGATCAATGTAGACAGAGTATTTTCTCCCTAGCTTGTTCCTGTGTATTAGTTACCCTTAAAGTCTTATTCTTAGAGTAGAACTCAGTATCTCACCAGCCTTCTCCAGGACTTTAAGTGGAAAAGGTGGCAAGACCTCCAGGACTTTAAGTGGAAAGGCATAGGACTTACTGAGGACTTATCTACGTGTCTTGGCATTTTATTTGTGTTCATCTTTCCGAATATTTTCTCTCTTAAAATCCCTCCTTGTCGGGGTGCCATCTCTTTGTTGTCCCCCCAGAATCACTACTGAAAGTGCAGCCCAAATACAGCTTTCTCCTGCATTCCACCAGCACTGTCTATGTTGGATAAGTTAGCTGCGTCCGATGATAGATTTCTGAATAAATAACATGAAACCAGAAAGGGGTTCAGTCCAAGAAGAAGCTGAAATACAATCATATGGAGAAAAAAAAAACTGTTAAAAAAAAAGACCCCAGGATACATATTCTTTTAGCTCCCAACATGGGCCTTTATTTTCCCCCAAAGAAACAGTGGGAACAAAAAGAATGTTTCCCACTGTACCTATAAAGGGTGGTCACTTCAGGAAGCTCTTAAGATCAGTTGTAGTGTAGAATATAGGACTATGAAGCTTACCCATCAGAGGATTCTTACCCCACAGACCACACCCCAGGGGCCTCCATCAAGGACCATGTTAGAGATGTTGCCTCCCCAACAAAATTCGAACTGGCTTTTCTTTTCTGCATTCTACCATAAGCATGCTGGAAAGTTGAGAAGGCACTGGTTGATCTGCTCCCAATCAAGCCATCTTCCCCCAGCAAAGACAGGCGACTATTTATTCACTACCTATGAACAGTCAATCACATGGAAGTAGGTCTCAGGACCTGGGAAGATGGAGCTGGCTGATACCCCACCAGTATCTCACTGGTGAGATTCCACCAAAACAAGGATGAGGCACAAGGCTAGCACACCAGTTCTGAGTCTTGAAACTGTTTTTTCTTATCCCTATAGAAAACTCTTCAGCCTGAGTACTCTGTTCAGTTATGCGGAGATGAAATAGTTGGCTGAGCTCCAAGATTGTCCATACCTTATGTCCAGAGACAAGGGCTCTGGGTGGGCAAATCACCATGGGAGGGCTCATCTGTGAGGGCCTACTTATAAAGGTACCTTACAAGATCTTCAAACAAACTCAAGACTCCAGAAACATCCTATGCTGAGAAGACAACGGAGAGGGTACAGAATCAGGAAAATAGATACTCAGGTGCTTAGTGACAAAAGATTCTAGGCAAAGTCTTTCTGGTCCTAGTCTGACTTACTGTATGAAAAAAAAGCTATGCTATCTCTCATAAGGGTTCACTAGGCTCTACCCTGATGCAGGAAAAGAAAATCCCTTCACTTCCAGGAAAGTAGGGGAAGTGCAGCTTCTCTTGTCTAAGTCTACACTGCCATTTGGGATTGCTAAGTTTCCACAAAAGCTGTCAGAGGACAGAAGCTTGTGGACTGAGGAAGTTGTATTTTAGTAGCTGTGGATGATTCCAATTGAAGAAGTCATACAGTTGTAAAGACCAGAGCAAAATGTAAAACCAGGTCACACATTGATATGTAATATGTTTTCACCCAAGGGGCATGGATATATTTTCCTGTTCCTCTTGCTTAGGAGCCCAGCCAAGGAAAATGGCAAGTGTCCATGTGTTCCAGGCTTGGTACTGACATTTGCATCTATGAAGGTGCCTGGTGTCTCTGTCCTTCAGCTCTCAAAATTTGTGAGTTGGAATCTTAAGTCCCCAAACTAATTCTATTAGGAAGCAGTCCCCCAGAGGCCATAAATGGGAACACTAACTCTTACAAAAATAGATCTCCAGAGGGCTGCCATGTTGTAAGTAGGTACCAACCATGAGCTGGGAAATAGACACTCAGTAGAAACACTAGAACTATGTGAAATACATTTCTGCTGGCTGAAGCCACCTAGTCTCTGGCAATTTGTTATAGCCACCAACCTCACTAATACACTATGTATGGAAATCAGAAAATGTCTTTGAACCTCATTTTCTCTCACTGGTAACCATAGATGACAGTAGTAAGAACCAGTGAGATGAAATGGAAAGTCCTAGAACAGAGTAAGCATTCACTGAGGTCTATTGATTTTTGTGGTTCCTAACCACAGAATAAAAATGAGATTATTATCATTAGTATCTGTGTGAAATAGAGAGATTCAGGATGTGCTCAGGTTATCACTATCTATAAGTTACAGAAAGAGTCTTCTAGACTTTACTATCTTATACTTTATCACTTTTTATAACTTGGGATTCCAAAATATGAGTTTCATTGGGACTTTTTTTGTTTGTTTGTTTTTTGGAGACAGGGTTTCTCTGTATAGCCCTGGCTGTCCTGGAACTCACTTTGTAGACCAGGCTGGCCTCGAACTCAGAAATCCGCCTGCCTCTGCCTCCCGAGTCCTGGGATCAAAGGTGTGCGCCACCATGCCCAGCTCATTGGGACCTTTTAATACATACAGTTCATTATAATTTATTCATATTCATGAATCTCCATGTCTCATCATGACCACATGTTTTTGTTGTGGAATTGTGCCACAGGCCCTCTGTTGGCCAGTTTCCATCTATCCTGACAGTGGGATCAGTGTCCCAAGGGTCACTGCATTTGCCACACCTCTCTCACACTTGTAACAACCGTTCTATTCTTCACTTCTTATGACCAGCAACTAAAATGGAATTATACTCAGACACTAATACAGGGTGGGGCTGTGAGGTACAGGGGCTTGCCTAGCATTCAACATTTAAGAACACTAATTAGAGCTTTGATAGGAGGAGTTTAAGAATACACAGAGAGATTTGAAGCCCTATCCTGGGGGTGGGGGGAATGTGCTCAGCATGTTCAAAGACAACCTCCTTGAGGATTCTTGGCATCTGTAGGTTTTCTGTGTGTCCTTCAGGGGGAATTCCTATTATGAGAGAGAATTTCAATGTCTTTGGAGGACCCTGGGTTTTCCTGTGGAGTAGAACATAGTTTTTTCTAGATAAGGAAAGGACACTTCATTTTTCTAATTATTTTATTAGATATTTTCTTCATTTACATTTCAAATGCTATCCCAAAAGTACCCTGTACTCTCCTCCCCCGCCCTGCTCTGCAATTCACCCATTCCTACTTCTTGTCCCAAACATTCCCCAGTACTAGAGCATATGATCTTCGCAAGACCAAGGGGGTCTCTCTTCCCAATGATGGCTGACTAGGCCATCTTCTGCTACATATGCAGCTAGAGACACGAGCTCTGGTGGTGCGGATTAGTTCATATTGTTGTTCCACCTATAGAGTTGCAGATCCCTTCAGCTCCTTGGGTAATTTCTCTAGCTCCTCCATTGGAGGCTCTGTGTTCCTTCCGATAGATGAATGTGAGCATCCACTTTTATATTTGCCAGGCACTGGCATAACCTCACATGAGACAGCTTTATCAGGGTCCTTTGAGTAAAATCTTACTGGCATATGCAATAGTGTCTGCATTTGGTGGCTGATTATGGGATGGACCTCCAGGTGGGGCAGTCTCTAGATGGTCCATCCTTTTGTCTTAGCTCCAAACTTTGTCTCTGCAACTCCTTCCATGGCTATTTTATTCCCTATTCTAGGAAGTAATGAAGTATCCACAAATCAGTCTTCCTTCTTCTTAATTTTCTTGTGTTTTGCACATTGTATCTTGGGTATTCTAGGTTTCTGGGCTAATATTCACTTATCAGTGAGTGCATATCAAGTGACTTCTTTTGTGATTGGGTTACCTCACTCAGGATAATATCCTCCAGATACATCCATTTGCCTAAGAATTTCATAAATTCATTTTTTTAATAGTTGAGTAGTAATCCATTCTGTAAATGTACCACATTTTCTGTATCCGTTCCTCTGTTGAGGGACATCTGGGTTCTTTCCAGCTTCTGGCTATTATAAATAAGGCTGCTATGAACATAGTGGAGCATGTGTCCTTATTACCATTTGGAACATCTTCTGGGTGTATGCCGAGGAGAGGTATTGCTGGATCTTCCGGTAGTACTTTGTCCATTTTTCTGAAAAAGCGCCAGACTGATTTCCAGAGTGGTTGTACCAGCTTGCAGTCCCACCAACACTGGAGAAGTGTTCCTGTTTCTCCACATCCTCGCCAGCATCTGCTGTCACCTGAATTTTTGATCTTAGCCATTCTGACTGGTGTGAGTTGGAATCTCAGGGTTGTTTTGATTTGCATTTCCCTGATGATTAAGGATGTTGAACATTTTTTCAGGTGCTTCTCAGCCATTCGGTACTCCTCAGTTGAGAATTCTTTGTTTAGCTCTGTTCCCCATTTTTTAATGGGGTTATTTGATTTTTCTGGAGTCCGTCTTCTTGAGTTCTTTATATATATTGGATATCAGTCCCCTATCTGATTTAGGATTGGTAAATATTCTTTCCCAGTTTGTTGGTGGCCTTTTTGTCTTATTGCCCTACAGAAGCTTTGCAATTTTATGAGGTACCCTTTGTTGAATCTTGATCTTATAGCACAGGCCATTGCTATAAGAATTTTTCATTGTTCAGGAATTTTTCCCCTGTGCCCATATCTTCAAGGCTTCTCCCCACTTTCTCCTCTATAAATTTCAGTGTCTCTGGTTTTATGTGGAGGTCTTTGATCCACTAAGACTTGAGCTTTGTACAAGGAGATAAGAATTCGCATTCTTCTAAACGATAACCGCCAGTTGTGCCAGCACCATTTGTTGAAAATGCTGTCTTTTTTCCACTGGATGGTTTTAGCTCCTTTATCAAAGGTTAAGTAACCATAGGTGTGTGGGTTCATTTCTGAGTCTTTAAATTTTATTCCATTGATCTACCTGTCTGTCACTTAAAGGAACCACTAATAGTCTGGATAAAGCTTGGAAGACTCTGATGCCTCTTCTGGCTGAGGAAGGCTTCAGGGGAAAAATACCTAGCCCAATCCAACTTTGAGAACAGTAATGAGGCTTTTACTATATATGTTAGCCATTATAAGATACAAGTGGATAGTTGCTATATTGGTCAGATTTTTTTTCAACTTTTATTAGATATTTTCTTCATTTACATTTCAAGTGTTATCCAGAAAGTTCCCTATACCCTCCCCCCTCCCGACTCTGCTCCCCTACCCACCCGCTCCCACATCTTGGCCCTGGCGTTCCCCTGTATTGGGGCATATAAAGTCTGCATGACCAATGGGCCTCTCTTCCCACTGATGGCCAGCTAGGCCATCCTCTTCTATATATGCAGCTAGAGTCATGAGCTCCATTTTTTTTTGTAGGAACTCAGAGCTATGAATTTACCTCTCAGGAATGCTTTCATTGTGTCCCATAAATTTGGCTATGTTGTGGCTTCATTTTCATTAAACTCTAGAAAGTCTTTAATTTCTTTCTTTATTCCTTCCTTGACCAAAGTATCATTGAGTAGATTGTTGTTCAGTTTCCAAGTGAATGATGGTGTTCTGCTACTTATGTTGT
Organism: Mus minutoides; assembly: GCA_902729485.2. Taxonomy (NCBI): domain Eukaryota; kingdom Metazoa; phylum Chordata; class Mammalia; order Rodentia; family Muridae; genus Mus; species Mus minutoides. The sequence continues at coordinate 70,642 of LR749750.1, forward strand.
TATTGAAGAGCAGCCTTAGTCCATCGTGATCTGATAGGATGCATGGGACAATTTCAATATTTTNAGGCCCATTGCTTCAGAGATTTCACTCTATCGTGGCAGAGAAGAGGCATAGCAGGGCAGTAAACAACATGTCAAGAAGACAGAGAGAGACAGAGAGACAGAGAGACAGAGAGTGAGAGAGGCTATAGCTTTCTCCTTTCACTTGTGCTCCCAATATGTTAATGTCCATCTCATAATGAAACATAATGATATTAAAGTCATTCATAAGTTCCTGTTTAGTTAGAAGCAAATTACATATTTTTAATATCCGATGGCATAACCCACACAGTCTCATTCCAAAGGGAGTACACAAGAGTGTCCATGAGGGTATTTGCAAAAGGTTTTAGCTAAGAAGAAAGATGTACCTAAAATACTGATGGCATTGGTCCATATGCTGGAAGCATGTATTTAATAAAAGAAGAAAAGGGAAAATAGCCATTAGTGTAGGCACTCTAAACAGAAATTAAGGGTGAGAAAAAAGAAATGCCAAAACCCAGCAGGAAAAACATTATTTCTCAAAGCCCCAAGGATGGACTCTGGAGTACATTATGATGTAGTATGAGTCCCAGCCTTCAGTGCAGCCCTGCCCCTATGGCCTTGCAGGTTACAATCTATATGACCCCTTTCTTGGGCTGGGCATGATTGCTGCCTGTAGCTTTCTTCAGCAGATGTTCCCTGATCCTGCCAAGGCTAATGCCTGTTGTCATCACCTTGACCTCAGCCTTTCCTTTCACACTGCCCTATCAGTGGCTGCCTGCAGGAGTCCTGCCTGCTTGCTTGCCTGCCTGCCTCTCCTGGGAAATTTGGGGATAGCCTATATGACCTCAAAACTCTTGAATCGTGCATACACAAAGAAGTTAATATCAAATGGATGACTTTAGGGTCTGTCACCAACTAGGCTGGGCAGTAATTAGACCCTCTTGGGCCACAGCTGTAGGGATTTCTGAATAGCTAATTGCTGAATACTAGGAAATATTTTCTTTTCTACATGGTCCTGGGCATGCAGGTGTCTGCAGAGTTCTCTTTTCAAAACCAAGTCATCTTGCAAAAAAAGTTAAAGCCTCTACATCATTGAGTTTAAGATGGGTGGGCTAGATGCTCTCAGGTATCAGCCACACTGTTCCAGGGCAAAGTATATTCACTAACAAAATACCACATCTTTCAGTTTAAGTTTTCCTCCCTTTAACAATATCTGTCTTGAATGGCTGATCTAAAAAGAAAAGAATGCTTCCATATGTAAAGTATAGTAGGCTCCCTACTAATGCAACACAAAATAAATGGTTATTGATATGAATATGACCATAGAAAAGAGATAGCTTGAAGAATGGTTTGGCTTTTTTCATATTTCAGAGATTCTGGTAAGAAAATCAGAATTCTTAAATTATTTATTGAATTTTTAAATTATATTTAATGTGTATGTGTGTGTGTGTGTGTGTGTGTGTGTGTGTGTGTGTGTGTACACCATGGTACAAGTGTGAAGTCAGAGGACAGTTGTTTCTTTCCTTTTACTAGGTTGTGCTGGAGATTGGGATCAGGTCTTCAAGGATTGGCAGCAAACATTTTCCCTTTTTGAGCCATCTCGCTGACCTGAAAAAAATCAGAATTTTAGAGTAAGAAAGTAAGCACTTAATAACAAGAGGGTTGGCTGGGTATACCAAGATGCCTGGCAGGAATGAAGCCACTTTTTCAGAGATAAGCCTTGTACCTTAGCAGTTGATTGCATGGAACTGCTTGGTTTACTATTACACTGAAGCTGTACACTGGGCAGAAACTCCCTAAAGCAAAATCTATGGGCCCTGTTTTCCAACTCTAGTGAGCATAGCTCCTCTGCCTGCAGTACTCAAGCCTATGACTCTGTTTTTTAAATGCAACATATGTACTGATAGGATGAACATGTCTGCATGGGTCTAGGTCCTTATACTGGCTAGTTTTGTGTCAACTTTGGCACAGGCTGGAGTTGTCACAGAGAAATGAGCTTCAGTTGGGGAAATTCCTCCAAGAGATCTAGCTATAAGGCATTTTCTCAATTATTGATGAAGAGGGGAGATCTTCTTGTGGGTGGTGCCATCTCTGGGCTGGGAATCTTGGGTTCTATAAGAGAGCAGGCTGAGCAAGCCAGGGGAAGCAAGTCAGTAAGTAACATCCCTCCATGGCCTTTGCATCAGCTCCTGCTCCCTGACCTGTTTGAGTTCCAGTCCTGACTTCCATTGATGATGAACAACAATGTGGAAGAGTAAGCTGAATAAACCCTTCCCTCCCCAACTTGTGTCTTGGTCTTGATGTTTGTGCAGGAATAGAAACCCTGACTAAGACAGTTCTTATACTTGAGTATAAGGACTCATATGCCAATCAATGTGTCTGGGTATATTTTTGAGTGTAAATATATTTCAATGTATTGGTGAATACTTGGTTTTTCTTTGTGCCATGACACTTTCTTATCCTGGAAACTCCATGCTAGAATCTGTCATAATTAACTGCTCTTTGAATATCATTGAACTGCTCACACAAAGTGTTCAGGGGGGCTGTTTGATAGTCTTCTTTCAAAATCTGGCCATTGTCATTTCACCTTCCCATGGCTTGAGCTGTTCTTGCTGCAAAGGAGATCCCTGCTGTCACTGGAGCTCAGTATCTGGTCCAGGCTGTGAGGCTTGAGGGTTATCAGATAACACTGATAACTATCCTTTCCTTTCATAGGCAGTGCCTAGAAGCTCACCTACTATATTGAGCTATGTGCAGTCCTTTCATAACTTATTTATCCTGACTAAAATATTGCTAAGAGAGAAAAAATAAAGCAATGACTAAGATTACTGACAAGGAAAGGAGTTATTATCTAGAATCTCTTTGTCTGAGGAGAAGAATCAAGTATAAATTCATTTGCTGAAAATCAGTAATTGTATGAAATAAGAGAATGTTTTAAGAATTAGGAAGTGCTGAAATTAAGAAATGCTACCTTGTTTATTATATCCATAGCCAGGAAAGGTGGATTAACATTTTTTTTTAGTCTTTATCTAATTTTTGTCTTGTGAAATCTAAGAGTAAAAGACAAGGCTTTAAGATATTGACGTTCATTCGTGAACACTTATATTTGAAAATGTAGGCTTACTGAAAAAGTAATCTATGAAGGTAAAGGCACAAGAGAGCCAAGTTACACATTAGATGCTTTACATACTTCTTATTATGTGAGATACTTGATTATACTTAAGATGTAATTATAATATTTAATAATGTTGAAATATTTAATATGGTTTCTTTTGAATTATTAAAGCAAGAGGTTATTATATGAAGAAGCAGATGTGAATATTATAGAAAGTAAATACCAACTGTGTCAAGGCTGTGAGACCTGGTGGTCCTTTCCTCTTTATTGTGTGTCATTTCTTTTTCCAGAAATTGAAGGCATGACTAAGTAGAGAATTAGTTTTCCCCTGACCTGATTTGTATGGTATAGAGTTTAGGACTGGGGCTTCATTTTTTCCCTTACGAAAGCAGAGAACTTTAGAGTATTCTTATAACTGGCCCTGACTGTGTAGATAATGTGGGAGAGTCTCTCCTTTGTCCACATCTCCTGCCTGAAAACCATATCTCCATATGGGAAAAGCTTACAACTGCTTCAAAGCTGGAAGAGTAAGGACCCGGTATTCTTCTTTGGGTTTCCAGAAATTGAGTCCTTTTTCATGAAAATTGGCTTCCTTGGATCATCATGACTTACCCAATGTTCTTTTCTCCATGAAACTCTAGAAATCAAAGAGAATGCTGAAATGTAGGTAAGGCTGGGAAATACAAACATCAGGAAAGTTGTAAGGAAGGAGTACAGTCAGGGAGACAGCTAAGTATAGTACATGTCCTTGAGAGAAAGGAAGACACAGACCTTACAAAGGGCATACATTGAGAAGGCAAAATAGTAATCCCATGAGAGCTAAGCATACAGATGGAAGAGTGATCTGAGGCCAGAGAGAACATGGAGATAAGAAAAGCTAAGTAGCTAGCTGGCATTAGAAATGATACCCATACGCAATGTGTGTCATGGCCCAATTCTCCCCAAGAGCTTTCCAAGAACTCAATCTTTTAAAGGAAATTTATTGACTAACCAAAGCCTGGGATCTCTATCCAGTCTTTTCTCCTACTGTCTACTGTCTGGTATCAGTGGACAGCAGATATGCACAGAGTAAAGATGGCATGGTCTATCCCCATGAATCCATGAGTAAAGTTCCCCAACAACTGTGCATGGCCACAGGCAGAAGTCAATACCTGGCTGCAGCACACCCAGAAACAGACAGAGTACACCTCATCCCAGAGAATAAGAGCATTAGGAGTAGACATGTTTTATTATTAAACAACTTTAATCCAAATGCTGATTATTATTTGCAGTGTCTGAAGGCACAAAATATACCTAAAATGTATGGAAGAGTCTAAACAGTTATAAATCCACAGAGCAAAGCATGAAAAAAGATACATTCTGAGCTGACACAGATATCTGAGTTGGGAAGAATCTGGCTATGGTTGTCGTCTCCCCCTAGAGAACTTGCTTGAATATCAATCATTTCCCCTCATTCCAAGGGTAGGGAAAAAACACATAAATACGGTGACTAAATACTGTGAGGTGTTACGAATGTCCAGAGCATTACACTGTTCCTATAAAGATTCTCTCTCTCTCTCTCTCTCTCTCTCTCTCTCTCTCTCTCTCTCTCTCTCTCTCTCTCTCACACACACACACACACACACACACACACACACACACACACACACAGTCTCTTACTCTGAACCAAAGACATCCATATCCATGATATACCAAAGAAACCAAGTCATCTTTGGGATACAGACAGGTGTAAGATAAGGCAGTGAGACCAGAGTTTGATTTTTAAAATAGAGATTATATATATGAAAATTAATCCTCCAGTGCAAGTTGCCCAACATGTTGATGAAATGAAAGCAAAGCCTGTACATTGTTAGGGTGATGGGAGCCCACCCAGGCTTTGCCATGTACACCTGTCTCCAAGCTCTACACACTAACTGGAGAAATATGAACAGGTCTCTTTAGTAATACTAGCAGCATGGCATCCCAGTAGCCAAAGGTAACATACCTATAAACACCCTCTTCATCTGGTGCTTTTAGCTGACTGTGTGATATAGTCACTCTTTCATCCTCACTAACATCATTATGGATTTGGGGAAGTAAATCCATCTTGGGCCAGTTTTCACCCTCATAGTTACATATCTCTCTCAACTCTATATGAGTACAGATAGAAGCAACAACTGATAGGACTTCATATATCTCCAAGATCTCTACACCTTGATTGTGATTGGGGGTTGAGTCCCATACCCTTGAAGCTGGATGGGGTTATGTTCTACATCCTAGTAATGTAGGCAATTAGAGACGCTTTGGTCTTCAAAAGGGGAGGAAGGGACTTTTAGTGGCACAGCTCAGGTCACTCTTGACGGATCATTTCCAGTTCTACAGTTTAGTTACCCCACAAAGGACAATATAGAGATCCTTAGGTTAGCCTTGTTTTATGAAACAGAACTTCCCGGCAAATTCACCATCTCAGAGGATATCAGATTCCTCCAGCTTGAAGGATTCCTGCTGTGGTCTGGTTTATTTAATCTACCGATGGAAAAAGGCAGTAAAGTCTGAAGAAGGGGTTTGTGCTGAAGCCTGGTCCTGTTTAGCTGACATCATGAAGAGCTAAAGCCATGTCTTTAAGGATTCTGGATAGCTTCATTAGGGCAGAAGAGTCTTTTGTTTCAAGCATTACACAGCTATGCTTCTCAAAAATGTCAAGCTTCTTCTCTATGTGGTCCCTCTTGTTTATCCTCAGTCTGCCCATCATCGGGAGACACTTCCAACTCTTTTCTATAGAAACCTTATCTGTGACCCTGATGTTTCTACTCTCTGTGTCTGTAACCACACTTTCTCTCACTCAGAGCTGTGGATCCCAATCCAAGCAAATAATCTTTACCTGGTTTCACATCCCTCCACCCCTCAACCTCTCACCAAAGATGTCCCACCCAGGCCAGTCATACCTCTAACTAGATGGGGTCTGCCCTCCTTTTATATAATCTCTTCTAAATGATTCTTCTGAGTAGAAAAAGAGTTTTGTTTTGTTTTGTTTTGTTTTTAAAAAAGACCAACAATATGCTGTTCAAACACATTGGTATCAAAGCCTCAGAGATTGTGACCTCAATATGGGCATCTTTTCTGAGGCCCTGGGGACAATTGCATGCTACACACTGTGACACACAGTGACCTTACCATCTTGAGCCTGATTGTCTAGGGCCATGTCTAGGGCAGGTTGCCCTACAGCTCAGGGAACAGATGGGCCCACCCAACATGGGCTCTAGACTCAGACACATTCTGAATCTACCCAAGGACACTGACGGAGGAATGAGGGGCTTGTAAGAAAAGGACACAAGGGAAAGCTGTGGGTACAGCAGCAAGCAGCATTCGGGGGCTCTTCCATGTCTTCCTTCTCCCCAGCAGCCAGGAGCTTCTTCTCTGATGGTTCTTCCTGCCCTCAGAAAGGCCCAGGAACAGGGGGCTCCTTTGGCACTTCAGAATGATCACAAGTAATTTGCCTTTTTATTCATATAGAACAAAATTTACAAAGTCATTCATACAGTTTTTGTTGTTTTGTTTTGTTTTTTTTTTACTGACTTCGAAAATTGGGAATATTCAAAATACACTTTTACCCCACTCCATTCTGTCATTATTTACACGTATGTACAAGAAAAATGAAAGAGTCTCTGTGTGTGTGTGTGTGTGTGTGTGTGTGTGTGTGTGTGTGGTGTCTGTGTTGTCATTTTTTTGTATTAAAAAGCTCTGCTGGTCGGGTGGGTGGGTGGGCGGGCAGGAGGGCAGGCGACACGGTCAGATGGAGGTGCCATGAGAGGTGTCCAGAGCCTCTGGAAGGACGCCTCCAGGCACGGGCTGAAAGGACATAGGGATGGGGGTCTTCACTGGGCTCTGTCGAAACAGTCCCCCATTGGGTGATCTGTGTTTGCACTGAATTGAGGGCATAGTGGCTGAGCTGCTCAGCGGCAGGGGCAGGTTGCTGCTGGGCCCTGATGACAGTGTCCGGCTGGTGCCATGGCTGCTCTGCTCGGGCAGAAAGGTGCTGACTGAGAGCTGGGTGTTCTGGTACTCCCTCGTGGGCTCCAAAGCTTGGCTTGGAGCCAAGCCCCCCATCTCCAGGGCAGAAAGCTCAATGGATGCTGGGGAAATTTGCTTGTGAGCAATGTCTTCATCCATGAGGCTGTTGATGCGCCGGTGCACCTGTTCCAGATTCACTTCTTTGTCCTGGAGAGAGAAAGTACAGGGAGGTCAAAGGATATCCTAAGAGTATGTTGAGGATAGCAGGATGCAAAATTTGGAAACCTGGAGGTACCAGGCCTATTGAGCTTGCCATACAGTTTCCCCCCTATTGCTCCCACCTTCCCTCGATCAGATGGTCAACCCTTGGCTACCCGGGGAATCCATACACTAGAACACTAATATGTATATCGCAGTGACCCAGACAGCAGATATCAGAAGCTCCTCCACACCCCCACACTCAGCTTAAAATCCCTGACATGCCCAGGGGCAACCCCATGACAAGATGCTCTGAAGAGCTGTCAGACAGATAAATAAGAGTGCCAGGAAAATAGAGGAAATGGTCTGGATCCCCTAATGTGCACCATGCATTTTCAGTTTGAATCTACATCCCTCCAAGGCTTGATACTGTCACCCCTGCCTTACACAAAGATGATCAGGTTTAGAATAATGTCATTGCTTCATGCCACAAACCCCATGAATGTTAGAGACTCTTAGAACCTCTGAGGTCTGTGTGCAAAAGCTGTGGGAAAGCAACTCTGTCCTACCTGGCAACTTATTTTTTTTCTGTATAAAATCTTTAGTTCATCCCCAAGAGGAAGCATATTCCCATTTGGCTAATGGGACATTGGAGCTTAAGTGGGGAGAGGAGAAGGAACAGGAGGTGTTAAGAGGACTTATGGCTTCCCAAATTGGTAGCATCACCCTTGACCCTGTCTCACCACAGTGGGGAACATGACAGAAGACCTTTGGTTTATTTATCTGCTGAAGAATGCAAATAAAGAATATAATGACTACTATAATTCTTCTCAAGTAAACTAATGTTGTATCATCAATGTTCAAATGAATTAAGGTGGTCCACTATGCTGGAGAGCTTAAGGAAGATGTCATCTGCCTCTTTAGTCCTCCCCCACACCCCAGAGAAGTGCATAACTGTCCAGAAAATGAGCTATATCGTCTCCCAAATAAGGGTAGGAGCTGCAGCACCATTTGTAACTCTGTGGGTACCAACATTTCAGGCAAGATGGTGGCTACATCTGGCCCTTTCTGATTTCAGACTCGAACAAAAATACCGTGTCAAAGCTCATTTCTAAAATACAATCTTGCCAGTTCTCTAGTGTTCAAAGCATATGTCTGAGAAAGGAACAGAACCTGTTTAGGTTGTAGGTATTTTAAATATATCAAGAGATGTAGAAACCTTGGCATGCTTCCAAAAGGAAGAAGAAATGACCATGCAAAGCTGAGGTTACCCCAGTGATTGCTTTGAGCTCCTATAGGGATAAAAGACAGGGTCTTCCCATCGGGAGGCCACTTGGACTAAAGGGCATAAGCTCTTCTCCCTTCACGTGATGTTAACCACAAAGTCAATATTAGGAAGAGTTAAGTCATTATTTCTCACCTGGGCAAAGAACTAAACTACCCCGTAATTCACTCCTGTGCCATCGCTCCTTGCCTTATAGAAAAGTAAATCATTACTGCCTAAACGTCCACGAGTTCACAGCTGGCATACCGTTCTTAGTTTCTGTAAGACACATACCGTAGTTTCCAGAACATCTCCGAAGACAAGAAAATTGACAACTTCCATGGAACAATGAAGAACTCATTTCAGGCCAGAAAGAAACTGAATAGCAGGGAGCAGACTGGTCAGAGGGTGAGGGAACACTACAGAAATCGGCTTGGTGAAATAAATGGAAATGACATTGGACGTAATTGAATAGCCACTGGAAAACACCCATGATTCCAGTGATCTGCAGCCTCCCAGAGGGATAACTTAGCTCATCAGTGCTGGGAAGTACTTCAGAGATAAGAATACCTCTGAGTAGCCAACGCCAGAGGAAAAGTGGTAGGAAATGGATGGAGATGTTATCCTCTGTTCTGCCTAGCTCAAGACCATTCATGACATTCCTCTATCAGCTCCTGCCACAACGTAAAAGCTGTAAATAATGCTCATCAACTTACAGTGTTAAATCGTAACAGTCTTACTGTAAATTGAAACTCTTACCAGTCAACAATGTAGTTACCTTAACTACCAGGCATCCTCACTTAGCAACAGTGGTACAGAGGACTGGTGGTACAGAGGACTGGTGGTACAGAGGACTGGTGCTTTCTGCTGGTGCGCTGCAGCTGTCTAGGAGGGTGGCTCTCTTCTGCTTCTCAGTATTAACAGAAAATAGGACCACATAGGCACTTGCTCAAGAAAAGACTAAAAATCTGAAGGATTAAATTCTGCTGATGGCATGTTGCTTTTACACCATGGTAAAGGTGAAACATCATAGTTGAACCACAGTAAATTAAGGATATAACCTATAGATACAGCAAACCAAATTCAAGTTATTTGTTAAATTTTTTCATACCAGCGTTGAGGTAGCTCTGTAAAAAGTTCTCCTCAGTGTGTGCCTTATCTGTTTTGTGGGTTTTTTTTTTCTTTATATAAGAAAAAGCTTTTTCTTTCTTTGTATAAAACTTTTACAATACTATTTTATACCTAATATTTGGGGGTCTAGTACCTTGGACTCTATCACTGTTGAATGATGGTGACTTCTTAAATAATATACAGTTGGTTTGCTTTGGAGAGTTTTGTGGAAATGGCGATCTTCATTTTATAATAGTGTGGCAGTGGCAGGTAACATTTCCCACTAAACAGACAGATTCAGAGAGAGAATTGTTGGAGTTTCATCCCAAAGCAGTTCTGCCATACCCAGCATTCTGTTCTGTGGTGTGGCCTCAGGGCCAGGACATCTGAACAAGACCTGGATCTGCTCATCACAAAGCTTGTGCCTCCAGCTTTTCACCACTGCCAGGATCTCCTATGCAGCTTTGGCTATGGGAAATGACCCCTTTGTCTGCCCTAACCAAAGTCAGTGCCACAACTAGGCTAGTGAAGGTATTTATACAATCTTCATCCTCCCAAAAGATGCAAAGGTTCAAGGAAGGGTGTAAGGTGGAGACACTGGGATAGAGTTTCAGATGCTTTTAGGGCTTGTGGAAATAGTATTCTCTCCCTTGAAGCCAGCAAAACTTGTAGAAGTCTAGATGAGCTGGTTGCCTGCACTGTAGCCCATGGTTTCCATAGAAAGAAAACTATTGAGTGACGTTTCTGACTTCCCTTCAAAGAACTGCTTAGTTCGATAGGCAATTTTTCTTCCTTTCTGTTTTCTCTTCAGTACTTCCATTTGGAATGGAAGAAAATTAAGTTGTACCATGGACTCATTTGCAACAGGCAAGGAAGCAAGATGTCTTGGTTCTAGATCTATTTACTCTGGATTCTTAGCAACTATAGGGAAAGCCTGGACCTTTTACTACCATCATCTAAGTCCTGGCCCAGGCAGGTGCTCTGGAGGTATGTGTTGTCTTTCAGTCATTGGAGAGAAAGGATAACTTCCTGTATACAAATGCCCTAGGGACATAGAAATTTGAGAATCTCTTATAAAGAGACAACACTTTCTACCCAGTGGCAGAGAAAAAAAAAATATAGGTTGGTGGGGTGTTCCAATCAAAGCCCTATGGAGAAAAATGTGAGCAGTGGAGCCCTTTTAGTTCAATGCCTTCAGCACTGACATTCAAAGCATAAAATGCCTTGCTATTCCTGTATATCTGGGGTGGAGGTAGGGCACAGGTAATAACTTAGCCTTTAATGCAGCTAGAGGTCATGTACCATCCAAGTATTTAGGATAAAGACTAACCCAAGGAATGAACATTTCTTTTTATTTTTTATTTATATGCTGAGAATTTCATGTAATACATTTTGATCATAACCTTTCCCCTTCCTCAACACCTCTGAGATCTTCCTTCACCTCAGGACCACCCACCTTCAAGTTCTATCTTAAAAATTAAAATAAATAAATAAAAAAGAAAAAAAAACAAAAACAAAACCAAACACATAGAACACACAGGAGCATATGTTTTATTTTTCTGATAGAACCCTAATAGCATAAAAAAATAGGCCTAAGATATGACAAACAGGGTTACATAAAATTAAAAGGCCCTGCATGTGCACACATGTGCATGCACCACTGCTGCCAATACCACGACCACCACCACCGCCACCACCACCAACTATAATGTCGAGTCTGATTTGTGTTGGCTTGCTACTCCTGTATATCTGAGAGTAAGATCTTGAGTAGTTTCTTAACCTAGAGTATTTTTCCCTGCCTCAAATTAAGGATGGATGAACCAGTTGCAAGGCGTGTGAAGCCGTGCAGTGCAAATCAACTCCCAATTGTGGTTATCTATTAGCCTCTAACCTTTCCATGTCAGGATGCACAGAACATGTTCACACCAATTGAACAAATTTTCCAGAGAGAGCTTCCCATGCCAAATGGCTGTCAAGAATCCAACTTTCCCCTATCAGTAGGACCTCTTTCTATTCAAATTCCATTACCCCAGGAGCACCAAGATTAAGCCAAGTCCTGGGAGAAGAGGGCCCCATCAGGAGTCTCCTGTACTGGTTGGTTAACTCTATGAAAAAATGAGCAGAGCTACTCTAAATGCATCCTGACCTCCCTGGAAAATGAATGCAGCCTGCCTCAGAGTCTCCACACCTTAAGCTGTCTATGCCTACTCCTTAGTCTAAAAGCTAGAGCTGAGGGGCAGGAAGCACAAAACTGCCATCCACGGTGTGTGTGTGTGGGGGGGGGCTTGGAAGATGTGTTCTCTGGTATCACCTGGGGCTACAGATTTAGCATGTGCAAGGTCATGTCCATTCAGAACTTGTATGTCTCTGTCCAAGGAAAAAGGAGGCAGAAGTAATCAGCTTAAGCAGGGTCAGTGGCAAGAGTGATTTGAATAACAATCCTTTCAGACAAAATGATTTATTCTACAACATTATGCAAATCAAATAACGGACATTTTTTATGTGAACTACATCAGTTTACATCCTCATTACCTCAAGGCTTCTGTGTTCAAACAGGTAATGACAGTTGTGGAAAGAGGCCTGGAACTTATGGCTCCTTTCATTAATCTACCATAGGGAACTGACCTAGCCAAACATCCCTGAATATGACATAAGCTCCACTGACTGCATTTACCCACAAATTTCCTGGAATCCAGCTCCATATTCTTCAACCCATGTTAAGCATGATGGCAGATGCAGAAACAGAGGTTACCAGAGAACCTCTCTCAGGCAGAGATAAAGTTCTGTAATTAAGCTGCTGTTCACCAACGTGGAAATAATACAGTGCATTGAAAAACGGTAATTAACTAAACTATCATCTATGTAACAGCTTGTTACATGTGGGACTCATTAGAGCTGACTTTGTTTGGAATCCAACAGTTCCTTCTTTAAAGTATTCAGGAACAAAATGAGGGCTCAGGGATTTCCTGCCTGACCCGGATTGTTGCTGGAAGCAGCCTCTTGCTACCATTGAGACCCACCAGGGAGTCAATAACTCCCAATGGATGGGAACACCACCATCCTCTTCAAGAGCGCTAGAAACTGGGGTTGGGTCTGGTTGTTGTGATTGGGTGAAAAGAAAGAGGTTGGATCTCAAGACAAGGCAATGAGCTCAGGGGATGATTGGTCACACATTAAAGCTTTGTGGGAGAGTGTCCAATCACCTCTCTCACAAGTGTTCCTTGGCAGGGAAATGAGAGGTAACAATCATCTCACACAGCAGAGGGAGCAGCAGGACCCCCAGGAATGAGCTGAGACTCTAGCCCTGGAGAGATCTGCTCAAGGTGACCCACGGAGAGTGTAGCACTGAGAACAGTACCCACGCCCACCTAGATCCAGCACTCATGTTCTTTCCTACCACACCAGGCTCACCTTCCTCACTTTGATGGAAAGAGGATCGACAGTTTTTTAATCCTTGGTAGGATATCAGAAACAAATGTGGAGACTTTGTAAATTAGAGTTTTCCAGATCTTCTTAATATCACCCTATGGAAACTGAGCCCAAGTTCCAGAATTAATCATCTCTGATATGCAGCCGGAACTGAAAGTCATTGATCCAGCTGCAATGATTATACAACAATTTAACATTTAATAACATTTTCTTTATAGGAGCCCAGAATGGTTCATTCATTCAATAAATACATTTGAGCTTCTACGACCAGATGAGCTAATGTTCTTGGTAAGACATTCATCTTTGGTTCCTGGCATATAGGAAATGTTCGATACCTCAATTATATTCATTACCCCCTAACAAGAGCTCCTGTGTTCCAGAGAGTGGGCAAGGCAATTCAGATGCAAAGGTAAGTATGTACTGGAGCCCTTGAATCAGACAGAGGTAAAAAGTTACCAATAAGAAAGGAGATGGGCGGTGGTCACAGACAAAGATGGCTTCATCAGGGACCTGGTTCTAAGATACTCAGCAGTGTGTAAGTGCTCCTTGCCTTCTTACTGGAAGTTTCTGGGCTAATTGCTGTAATGTACTAAACTGTCTGACAGCTAGTCTAAGTTTTCAGCAGAAGACAAAAAACAGGGTTAAGGGATACTTTGCTAAAATCTGATACAAGGAAAATTTGAATCTCATCCCTTACTTTTAAATATCTTCCAGAAAACATTAGGTAGATATTTATGGCCCTGAATACCTTGAGAAATCCCAGTGTTCTTGCCCTGTGACAAGCCCACTTAAAGGAGGAGGTGGTGGGTGCTAGGAAGCAGATATATCATCAGTGTGCCAGCCTTGTTTTCTGTCATTGCTGAGTAGTAATTAAGAAGCCTTCCTTAAATGTTGTTGACAAGGGTTAAGAAGACAGTGTTCTATTTGTATAGCAAAGGAGTGGAGGTAAGGCAGGGTATGAAATTAAAGAGAGGTCTCCTAGTCTCTATTCACCCACAAGGAAGCAGCCTTGATGGGAATCTGAACAGATGCTGGTCCCTAGGTCAGAAGAAAGGGGTTGCTGCTAAACTGTCTCCCCCTGCCCAGCTATCCTGGCTTCCATCAGTCCCCCTCTGCATGGAGACATGGTGCAGGGCGAGCAAGAAAGGAGAAAACCGGAATTCCAACTTGCAGCCCAGTGATGGATGATTCATCCCTCACTCTTCATGTCAGCTCCCATTTGTGCAGTTCTCATCTGTATTTCATGAATATTTCATCCTCAGAGCAACGATTCCACATCCCCCATAAATCTAGCGGGTGGCTCTTAACTGCATCCCCGAGAGCTTGGTGCACTCACCTGCATTTGGGTAACTACATAATTGTCTGATTCCCCCGAAAAAATATGAGCTCAAATGCACATGAATATTAAGAGGTTGATTGCACATTACTACTCTTTCCCAAAAAGGTGTCTAAACTCTGAAGACATCGCAGCACAACCCATTAAACACAGCTTGGGCTCCACCCAAAGACAGGTTTTCAGCTCTTAAGAAATATAGCCGGCATCCCCAAACGAAACATTCCAAGAGTTTCCAGATAGCCTCATCTAATTGCAATGCTGCTCCATAAAACATGGGCCAGCAGCAATGTGAGAGGGATCTAAACTAAACACCTTCATTATTTTACCACAGTTTTAAAGATATAATTCTAAAATATTGCCATTTCGGATCCATCCTCTGCTCCTAGATGACAGGTTCAAACCCCTCACCCTGGCACTGATACATTGGAAGGACACCCCATCCTCCTTCTTCAGATTCATTTACTGGCTTTTCCTTCGTGCCCTTACTTCCTGTCAACCTTTTGTTTACCTTGTCCAAAATACAACTTTCCCATTTCACCTCCAGCTCAATGATTTCTATCAATTTCTCATCTCTCCACACTAACATCCTCAAGCCACAATAATCTTCACTAACCACTACTCACCCCAACACTGTAGCCCTACTATGTGCTGGCTAGTATGGGGCCCCTCTGTACTCTAGTGGTTTTCATTGCTGCTGTCAGGACAGCTCAATCTAGAGGATGGAGGCTGGTGAGCTATGTGGTAGCCACCCAAGAGGTGAAGAAATATCCTGGGAGGAAGAAGAGGGGTCCATGCAGACAAGATTGTTAAAGGAAGCAAGGAGGAACATGGGATAAACTTTACCTGGAAGGTGGATACTTATAAAAACAGGGGAAAGTTCTCATATAGCCCATTTGAATAGGAGGGGAATGTGGAGAGTACCAACTGGGCTACCTCCATGTCTTCTGTCATTCTTGCTTCTATCTGTCTGGACTGAGAGCCAGGCAAAAAGGCCTACATGGTGGAAGAACAAGCTGAAACTGTATTCCTCTAGATCAGAGGACGTGGATTTATGCAGAAGTGAGAAATCAGGAAAAGGTGCTGGCAAGAAAGAAACAAGCAATGTGTGCTTCCCAAGCTGGCCATCTTGTGGTCTTCTGTGGTCTTCCTTTGCTTGTACATTCCTATTTATGTCTCTGTCTTTCTGACTCCATCTTTCTGTCTCTCTCTGTCTCTCTCCATCTCTCTGTCTCTGTCTCCCTCCCTACTGGGTGACCACAATTGGAATGATCACTGTACTAGGGGCTCTAAAGGGATGAAACTGAAAGTAGACAAGGCCTCCCAGTTTAAAAAACACAATGAACTTGGGCTCACATCCCTGCTCACACCAGACAAGAGAGACAGTTCCATGTCACTGAAATGTACACCCACAGCAAACAAACAAACAAACAAACAAATAACCCTCCTTTGCTAACCTGACCTATGGGACATTTTACAGGGTGAAATCAAGAGGCTGACTGAGGAGAAAGCCATGACCTCAAACAAAACCACACAGGCAGGAACACAATGGGTGAATCAATGACTCCTTTGCCTGTCCTGTCTCCCCTGTTCCTATCCAGAGAAACTCTGGGACCACCTACCCTGCCTGCCTGAAGATGTTCTTGTGTGTAAAGACCTGGGGTAGTGACAGTAGGCAAGGTGTCTTGGTTTTGATGTTCAGGGAACTGATAAGATTCCACAGTTACAGAGAACACTGGGGGCTTTGCTTTATCTGCTCAATAGGAAGTCATGGTCCCTTCAGGACCTTTTTAAAAAATGTAATCATTTCCAACTTAATAAAATACAACTTTGAATAGAGCCATTAACTGCTCTTTTCAGTGAGTTTTCCTTAACCTTCCCCTTTCCTTCCAGTGGTTTAGGATTGACAGGAAAGGCCACTGGGTTGGTAGTAAAACCAGACTTACTTCCTTCCTTCCTCCCCCCAACCCGCCCTCCTGCACTGTACCTCTCTCCTTTCCTTCTATGGAGATTTAGGAAAGCCTGAGGGGAAGACAGATACCATGAGGACACTTTGGTACTGGCTCAGCAGCACCAGCCAGCCACAGGAAAAGCATCAAACTTACTGCCTGAAATGTGAGTGGTGAGTCTGAGGGGTGGGGACAGCCATTGCCTTCCTCCTCATGAACTCCCTTGCAGATTGATGGCTGAGGGAGCCATCAGCCAATCATGGAAGATCTCAGAAACAGATGCCAGAATGAGATAGTTCCCAGCCCCAACCAGACTAAGTGAGATCATCCAGCCCTGCACTCTCCTGCCTGCTCGTATTTCCTGCCCCAGTTTATTTTGCTTTTCTCCATAACCTCTGAAGCCAATTAATGAACTTGTGTGTCACCTTGGCCTCCAGTAAAAAACAAAACTAGGAATATCAGGCAAAATCCTTCAGGACTGCCTTTAAACAGAATGCCAGCTGCTTTACAGCTTCCTATTGAAGATTTATCTCCAGAAGCCTCTGCAGAATCTATAAGTTGAAGTCTGATTCTTGATGAAGCCAGGGTGTGTGCGCAGGCAGTGACCACAAATGTATGAAGTGCCTAGGCTTGTCGCATAGATGCCTATGTAGATGTTTCTGTTGGCAGAGGATCATCACAAAGTGACCCTTTTTGACTCCACTTTTAGGGGAACTACCTCACAGGAGTTCATTTCAAAAACCAAATCAGAAATTGGCCTTGAAGAGCCCATACCCAAAAAGATGCACATGTCAAGGGACAGAATCAGCATTGGTTGGTGTACAAAGTGAGAGAAATACCCAGAACTTAGTCTGGACAGAGCTCCAGTGTCTCCCAGGGTGGCAAGGCTATGCCTTGTGAAAATGAGGAAGAGAGGAAAGGCAGGAGGACAGGGGGATCAGGGAAGCCTCGCTTACTGGGGTCACTGGGCCTATGGCTCTGTGTGAGACACCAAAGAGAACCAAGAAGGAATGCGGGCTCCTCTCTTACCCTACAGGTGGTCTCTCCAGGTCAGGGTGGAAGCACATGAGCGGGGCAGGGTGGGGAAGGGCTCTCTGGCGCTGCCCACGCCGTACCTGCTCTATAGATAAATACAGGACTTTAGTGGCCTTGGCCGGTCCTTTGGCACTTTGTTCAAACATGAAAACACCCCCTATATTTTCTCCGTTTATTTAAAAACAAAATGAAATATGACATGTATCCCCAATATACAATGCTACTGTGTCCAGACAAGGTGATTCAGATAACTACTATCTGAAAGGAAACCACCCACCAAATAAATGGCCCAGGGAGACACCCTACCACTGGATTATGGCAAGACTATGACAACACCAACCTCTTTGGGGGTCTCCTGGTGACACCGGTTGCTGTTCCACCATAACTCTAGAGCAGCCACGAGGCAGGCGAGAAGGAGGCCAATGGCCAAAATGCAGAAGACCCCAGCGAAGCTGTGCAGCTTAAGGGATTTGCCTTCAGTCTGGGTACTGGAATGGCTGGTGAGGTCACAGCGGCCTGTGTGTGGCCACCACTTCTGCTTGAGCACATCCAGGTCCCCTGTGTCTTGCAGCTCCAGGATCCTGCAAGACACAACACAGGTGAGCCATAGCCATTGACTTCATCAGCTTAGCTATCTGGTCTTATCACTGGCCTGCCATGCTTACTCTTGAGCCATCATAGCAATTCTCAGAGTCAGGCTATTCCACGGTGTATTCTGCACACTGCCTGCACACAGAGGGCTTTTCTCAGAACACATGATGATATGCTTTGCCTCTCCCTCCTAAACCAGTGGTTCAGTGACAATGCATGCCAGGCTCCTCACACGGATCACAGAGAACGTTCTCAGGATAAACTTGGGACACACAGAAATGAATGAGGCAAACCCCAAAATGCACTCTTAGTGGGATCACAGTCATAAAACTGCTGTCATTCAAGGTTTTACATCTGAAAGCCACTCATCTTAATTCCAGGGTCTGGAATCTAAAATACTTCAAAATCTGAAACTTTTTGAGTATCTACATGATACCACAAAGGGAATATTCTACATTTGTTCTCTTACATGTCAAAAAAACAAACTTTGTTTATGTACAAACTTATTTAAAACATTATGTAAGATTATGTAAGTCTATATGTATATGATACATATGAAACATAAATGAATTTCATGCTTATACTTAAGCCCCATCTCCTAAGATATCCCAGTACATGTATAAAAATATTTCAAATTGGAAGAAAGAAAATCCAAAATCTTAAAAACACTTTTGTCCAGTCCAATTTGGAAAATAGAGACCCCACATTTCTATCTTGTCTGTCCTAGTAGGCCTCATACTACTCTTCATTATTCCATTTAATTTAAGAACATTCTGCACTGTGCCAAGAACAATGCTCGGTGCTACTAAGCTTATCATCTAAAGATCCAAACACCATCCCTAAAACAATGAGGTCTTCAGTGTAAGGACAGAGTTGGGGTGAACACAAGGAAATGAAGCAGAAGTACCAGGAAGCCACACAGGTCAGGGTTTTAAGCTGGAGGCTTAAAGAGGAGTTTGAGGAGAACAAAGGGAAAGTGAAACTAAAGGATGATGAACCATGAAGCAGTGCATGGTGGTTTAGTTGTTTCTGTGTGCAGTGTGTATCTGTACTCTTACAAGATCCTTTTGAATCTTTGATGCCAACCTTCTGGAATTGACTTCTATTGTCTTATTTTACATAGAAGGAAATCAAGGCATGGAGAGGTGAAATACCTTCCCATAGTCACTTTGAGGCTGGCATCAACTGATACTGGAATATGAGTGAACACTCTGTCTGGTGCAAAGGGAACATTGTAATTAATCAGCTACAACACAGCAGTGGAGCTATAGAGAGGAGAGTGAGGAAGAGTGAGGCATGGGATAAAGACAGGAAAATAGGCAGTCTGAGGTGTGAGCTCTAACAGGGTGAGGGAGGGAGTCTGGGTGCATAATGGTGGGACAATTCCTAATGATGGCGCCTAATACCATTGTGGTGTTTTGTGGATTCCTAGGGCATTGTATAGACAATAAACCAGCCAGGTATAATTGGTAGTTTTTAGATTCAAAACATGGAAGCCTTTCCATTTGAAGAGTAGTCTTTGAGTCTGGTTCATGATGATTTATTTAGCTCACAATACCTGCAATGATCCCTTTAGGCTTTGGGTATGTGCAGTTAATGAACTGCAGAAGTTTAAATGGATAATTGTGTAGTCTCTGCCCAGGACCTACATCTACAGGTCTGAGTCTGAACCAGTGTACTATACATAGGTCTGCATCTAAAGAATGAAAGGGCAACAGCCTGAGAGTATCCCTGGATGTGTCTATATCATGGATCCACCCTGGAGTAGCCTCTTACTATCTAGGAAGGACCCAGCTCAGTACAGAGTAGGGTTTGATCTCATCTCTGTGCTACTGGATGAGAGCCAAGTCCCCACTAAGCCTAACAGATTCGTGGTTACCATTCTAATCGATGGGGTAGCAGCTTTTCATGTTTTCCATGTGCAAGTTTAGTAGATATCAAAACAAAAGCTACTTGTTAGCAGCTATTTGTTCTGTCAACCAAGGTGTGAATGTATTGTTGAATAATGAAAACAAATGGAAGATGAAAGGGCCATGGTAAGATTATAAAAATACCCAGCAAGTGATTTAAGATTATGAAAATATCCAGCAAGTGATTTAGAACAATGATAATCTGAAAAGGCTTGGAATGTGGCCATGCCTGGAACACTATAGTACCTGAGGTCATTGATTTACATGTACATTTGTGTGTTTTGTGGCTGTTCTCAGAATGTCCCTGAAAACCACAGCTATCTTTAATTGTGTGTGACATGATGAACTGAGCAGCTACAGAGTCCTTCTAATTACCATGTGTGGCTTTGCTCAGGCCAGGAAAGCTGCATGTGTGGCTGTCCACTGGCCATTGTTAAGTCTCTGGTGACTAAGATGAGTAGGGTGAGATTACTGTAAGTTATAGAAGCAGATATGCAGATATACAGGCTGCCAAGAACCAGGAGGAGGCTAGTGATTGAACTACTTGGCTCAGCATGAAGAAATCAGAGCTTTGTCTCTATAAATGTGATTCTTCATAGATGGAGATTAGTTCTAATCCAGATTCTGAATTTCTCAACCCTAACCCCCTCATCATCAATATCTGAGAGTAAATAAGGTGCCATCTCAGTAGCTATTAGTTTATAATCCAGTGAATACTAATAGCTTCCATAAGAACTAGTTAGTAGTTGTGCAGTCAGATGGCCATATTGACCAACTTCTTCTCAAGCCACTCTTTGCAGGAGCCCCCTCTTACTGAGAGAACACTGTAGGGGCAAACCATTTATAGTGCTTCAATTTGCCTAACTGCATGCAGAGAAATGCTTAATATATCTGTTTTATTTCCTGAAGGCCTCAGCACAGAATCTACCTGACTCACTGAAAGCTGTAATTAGAAAGGATTAATGCTTTTCTTCAGCTCTGGGCTATTAGTGATCTGGGAGGCCATGCTCTTCCTGTGACAACAGGCTATTATCCAGGTGTCAAGATCTGACCTGGGAGATGGTAAGACCCTGGATGTACTGTAGGGTCTAATCTACACACAGTTTCTGTATAGGAGGAGGATCTGATGCCTTGATCTGTGTGTGAACACTGAAGGTCCTATTCCCCAATTGGTTCTTGATCAATCAATAAAGATGCTAGTAGCCAATGAGCTGTGTGAAATAGGCAGGACTTCCTGCAAGCAGGCTGGCAGATGCAGGATTGTAGAAAGGGATTTGCCATGATTCAGAGGGAGAAAAGGCACCAGTCATGTGAGATCTAGGGTGGAGTGGCCATTGGCCAGTTCCCCGACTGGGCCTGAGTTAGCAGGCAGGATGTTAGAAACATAACTAAGCTGAGGGCAGATTTAGGGTGCTGAGCTAGGACTAAAGGTAACTGAACAACTAAAGTTGGGGGCAGATTTAGGGTACTGAGTTTGGAGGGAAAAGAAGGGCATGATTGCCAAAGAAGGCTTAGAAGAGCCTAGCCATTGAACTAAAGCAATATAAAAATAAGCTAATGTGTGTGTATGTCTTTCATCTGAGGATACAATGGAACCTGAGTGTGGTTGGTAGATTAGTCTGCCTGGAGCTTAAAGCAGGATAGCAAAAACCTGCAACATTTCTGGGCAACATCAGGTGGGATGCTTAAATTTTCTGACCTTTTCTCCTCATAGTTGTATGTGTATTTTATGGCACATCTTATTTCAGGAAGTATATATGGCAATTTACAGGAAAACAGAATAAAAAATAAAAAAAAAAATAAGAAAGTATAAATATAGAAGCAACAAGACAAATAAGTTTATAGGCACAAAATGTCTTCAAGAATGAGGCTAACCTAATGTGCACTATAACAATTTATATTCCTATTTATGAGGAACCAGAGCGATAAGAGCCATTTCCTGAAGCCAGTTCTTCTATTTTCCAGGCAGATATAATTGCAGGTGCTTTCCTTTATTCAATAGTTGCGGAGCCTGCTACACAGTAGGTGCTCAATAAATAGCTATTTAGTTGCTAAATGTTTATTGAATGCCCATTCGGCATGCTGTGGTCTGCAAAACTGTTATAGCACATAACATAAACCCACACCATATACACTTACATCTATATCCTAGCCTCTGTCAAAGCAAACAAATAGCTTGACTCCTAAGATGAAGGGAAAGGCAACCACAGAAATTCTAGATAAGCCTGGAATCTACTACTTATACAATGCAGGCCCTTATTCAAATGACAAAATGTGCTGCCCCCCTGAAGCAGCTTGCTTCATTTTTTCTGAGGTACATTCGAGCTTAAGGCAGCTCACAATGGGCTTGCAGTATGCAACAGAACCTCTTCTAGAACTAATAATAACAGAAAGTTAGAAATAAAGACTGGAGCATTCTCCTAAAGGGCAGATGCCTGTCTGTTGGAAGGAGGGATGCTACCAGTTCATGGGGAGGCTATAGCATGGAGACACATGACAATATCGCAGAGAGTTAGCATAGTCCTTTGAACACAGTCTTCTGAAAAAACTAAGAAGGGGGAATTATTTCTTGCAAGAAAGACATGGAATCTAGGAAGTACACCACTTTTTTATGGTGATGACTGGCATGGGAGGGGGACCACGTGCTGGCTGTGATCTATTAACCAATGCAGCCATATAAAGAACATCTAACTCCTTAAACATACAACACAACTATTGGAAATAGAGGAGAGCAACACCACTTCTCTTGACTCATCTCTGTCCTCTCCATCTTGAGAATTTTCACTTTTCCTCTGACCCAATATGGGTATTCCTAACTTCACTGCTGCCTCGAGTCTCTCTGACTACCCTGTAGAGATCCAAGCTTTCTAGCCAACATCTGCTTTCTTCTTTCCTAGAATATCAACACCTTTTTCCTTCAGACTTACAGAAGAAACTTAACAGTGTTAGCTCAGGGACCTCTAACTTCCCACTAATGGGTCCCATACATCCATGAGCACTATCTTGAGACTCATTGG
The DNA here is from genome assembly GCA_902729485.2 of Mus minutoides. NCBI lineage: Eukaryota > Metazoa > Chordata > Mammalia > Rodentia > Muridae > Mus > Mus minutoides. The sequence goes on from LR749750.1 coordinate 93,604, forward strand.
CTGTTTGGGTGTTGCCGTTACACTTGCCTTATGGACTCCCTTACCATCTGCTCTACAAAGATGTTTGCAGGTTAATAGTCTGTGCAGTCACCCTGAAACTCCTATCTGGGAAAAAAAACAACATGCATAAACTTCAGAAATGCCACTGTATTCTGAATCCCAAAGAGAAGCCATAATTTTTCACACTTTTAATTTGAAGAACTGAAAGATCTCTCTATTTTTTATCACTTCTCTCTACTCCAGAAGGCAAAGCAAGGTATGAGCCATGCTCTTAATGTTCTGGAGAAAACCCAAAGCCTCACTTAACTGCTCCTACATCTTCATCAAGTTTTGAAAGCACAATACTGACTATATTGACTGCAAAGCCTTCTGCTCAGCCTTCTCTGGTGCATTTGAGGCTTAGCTGATCCTGAGCAAGAGGATCTGGTCTAGAAATCCAGGAAAGGGCAGTGTCTTAGTCAGGGTTTCTATTCCTGGACAAACATCATGACCAAGAAGCAAGTTGGGGAGGAAAGGGTTTATTCAGCTTACATTTCCACATTGCTGTTCATCATTGAAAGAAGTCAGGACTGGAACTCAAGCAGGTCAGGGAGCAGGAGCTGATGCAGAGGCCATGGAAGGATGTTCTTTACTGGCTTGATTCCCCTGGCTTGCTCAGAACCCAAGACTGCCAGCCCAGAGATGGTCCCACCCACAAGGGGCCTTTCCTCCTTGATCACTAATTGAGAAAATACCCCACAGCTGGATCTCATGGAGGTACTTCCCCAACAGAAGCTCCTTTCTCTGTGATAACCCCAGCCTGTGTCAAGTTGACACATAAATCCAGCCAGTACAGGCAGGTAGTAGGGTTTTCAGATACAATGGTAATATGGTCCAGTGTTGGATTGGACCTCAGGAGAGCTGGAAGCTGGAAGAGCATAAGGCACAGAACACACTCCCTTTCTCCCAGAATTACAGGGTATAAAGTAGGTAGTCTTCAATAATTTCTCTGTATCAACCTGGATATTCTCCAGATGGATATTCTTCATGTGGATAACACAGGAAGGCTGCAATTCATATGTTAATCAGGCAACTGGTGGTTATCCCTAAGCTTGGCATCGAATGGATTTGTTCATGACAATGTTCCTGCCACCTCTTGTTGGGTTTCGATGAGCCAAGGCAGAGCCTTCCTTTAGAACTTCCTCAATCACCTCAATTCTAATTCCTTTCCTCAGCAGGATGCCATGTCAGATATGTCCAATCTGAGGGTCCAAGGCTAGACTTCTTGTGAGACAAGAGCCTTGGCTGGTAAACTGGCTACAAGAAAACAAGCATTGAGTTTACCCTCCCTGCTTAAATCCAGATCATTCAGACCATATAAACTGCTATAACAGAGAACCAGTATGGGTTAAGGAGAGATTGTTATTCTGAGAGAGAACAGCAGTTTGGAACTTGATCACGCCCAATATCCTAGACCTAAGCAGGCTCAAGGGGCAAACTCATACCAACAATTTTATGGGAACTTAAGAACAAAGTAGACATGTTGCATTGGTTTCTGAAGGAGATATCCATTCAGTTTAACATGGTTGAAAACTTCCTCTCTACTTAGCCATCCCTCCTCTTTCTCCACAATGCTCCTGAGTTTCCCTAATATTAATGAGAAGAAATCAGAATTAATTAACTCTCAGAGGATGGCACAGAAACCCAGAAGCCTACTTTTGACATGAGGAGAATGGAGAAGAAAGGAAATGAGAGGTTGGCCTCTCAAAACAACAAAAGGCGAGTTCCATCTCTTGACCTAGAGGACAGCAGCATCTATCTCATCCAGCCAGGAAATTTGATCCAAAGTCCACAGGACTCATCAAGTCACCTTACTACAGATGGAGATAGTGCTTCTCGACTCTATTGCTTTGCATCTCCACATGGACCACTCACACTTTGAAGATCTACTTTAAAAAAGAGACTGTTCGGCTTCATTTATCTGACTGACTCCTATGTGCCTTGGCTATCACTACCCATGAGAAGTCCTTCTGGGTCTTATCTGATGCCCTCTTCTGCCCAACCCCACTCCTGGAACACTGCTTGACCCTGCACTGATATTCTCTACATATAGCATAGTTACACCCACACTGCTGTCTTCTGACAAAGAGGCCATGAACTTCCTCTTTTCACCCTAGTACCTATGCAGGGTCCAAGAAGAGGTACAGAGAAAGACATTGGTCCCTAGCTAGTACTTAGGCAGATGGGAGGAATCAATGCATTGATAATGGCTCTTATGTCATAGCAGGAGGTTTTTCTTCTATTCCAGCTGCCAAGGCTGCTAGAATTGACTTCTTGTTGTGCTTACCTCTGAGAGAAGAGGTCCCTGTAGGGGCTGCCATGTTGCAGGGCAATCCCATAGCCCTTGCTGCTGATGCTGTTGCCGATGACAGTCACTGAGCAGTCGTCATCTGTCAGGGCTGCATACTCCACCACGGCCACATCCCATAGAAAGGCGTAGTTCCCCTTCTTTGCCTGAAAGACCCAAATCACCATGAAGCCCAGCATCCTATCTAGCTATATAGTTGCAAGCAGTGTGACATCTCAATAGTTGGGCTCCAGGGACTCCTCTCTGTAGTCCCACTCACACTGTACAATTAATTCTCTTAGCATTTGTGACTTGCAAATATACCACAATTGAAACCATTCATCTTAGTAGATCCATCTACAGTTCATAGAGCAGGTGGAGAGGATGAGCTAAGAGGTAGGTCACAGTGACATTGACCCACTTCTCAATTTAGTACACTCACCCCTGGAGAGTATAGAGAGTAACATTTAGGGAGTAAGATTGAATAGCAGAGTTTTAGGGGGCACATAATACTATATAATAAATACCATATAAATGCTGAAGGGATTGTGATAGTTTTTTATTAATAACCTCCAGACTGCCAAGTCTTGTTTACCATGAACATGTGCATGGGTTCAGTGTCTCTGGATGGCCAAAATGAAATACCAAATGAAAGCACATGTCTAGAGTTTGCTATGTGTGAGAAGATCTCATTACCGAATGGGATGTGATGGTTACAATGAGGAAAAGTATATGTTCTCACACACAATGTACATACATGCATCTTTTAATTTCTTTGTTGTGGGCAGACAGAATTAAAACCGAACCTTGCTGTGCTGTCTAGGCTGCCTATAAATTAGATCATCTTGCTCTAGCAAGAGCAGGTTTCTGGCCCCAGTGCTTCCATACAATGGGATGGTTGCAAATTCTTCCACTGCAAATCTAGCTGCAACCCTAGCTGATACCTCTCAAACTCTTCCACATCAGACACTCAGTTCTATTTTGATCAGTGATTCTAAATTGGACTAAAATTTGGGCACTCGGAAGGAATGTGAGCAGCTTTTCTTCTTCCAAAGAGGCATTGTCACTTGGTTTTCTTAAAATACTGCATAACATTCTTAATGTATCAAAGTGCCAGGCTTCCTTTCTCTGTTTAACACACAGATGCTTCTTGCCTTGTTGTCCCTCCCACTAGGGCTCACATTGGATACTGTAAAGCATAGCTGTAGACTTGGTAATAGGGCTAAAGCATCATAGACAAAATTAAACCAACTTGGCAAGCTGTGGGCTTCTTGGTACTGTCCAGGGCATTGTTCCAGTTCCTGCCTTTGTTGGCTTCTCATTTCCCCTAAGATTCTCCAAGAAGTAAATGGTTACTAAAAATCAGGCTTTTATTTCTTTGCATTTTTCTTTTTTCCCTTGGGTTGGGAAGATTAGGTTTTGAGAAAGGATCTTATCATATAGCCCAGGCTGATTTTAAGGCATGATCACCCTAACTAAACCTCCCAAGTAGTAGGATTATAAGCAAACAACACCACACCTAGCAAGAGGTTTCTTTTCTCAATATCCTAAGTATCCATGACATAAGCTGTCTTATTTCCTTGGCAGATTCTTTCCATTAGAAATAATTGTGGCAGAATATGACCTCCTGCACGAGGAACTGGCTTCTCACAGTCTTTCACATAACCTTGTAAGAAATGATACACATCTGTGCCACCTACTGCCTGTCATCTGTGGCACCATTCAAATATTATGTCAAGGCCTCATTCCTTGGCCAATCCAATCTCAGAAGTCTTAAAGGACTTTGACCCAGGTTGCAAAATGAAACACATCTCTCCATCCACATAGGAAGATAATAGTCTTTGTAATCCCCCTGCCAACTGACAAACAAGTTTTCCCATGAAAAGATATAAATTTTCAACCTCTAGTTCCAAGTTTCTCTGCAAAATGTTGACTTATGACCTAATATTTGGCTTCAGTCGGACAAGGGAGCATTTCACATCCATGCTTGCAATTCAACATGACAATGAGACACGGTTATTTGTACAATTTCCAAAGGGCATGTCATGTTGAAGGAAAAATTAAGATCAGCTTCCTTTCTACTTCTCAAGTGATGTATCACGAATGAAAAAAAAAAAAAACAGAAATAAACTGGCTCAGGCCAACTGGAAACTGACTCTAGAACAGCCCCTGTGGTCTCTCAGAGGGTGTGGCTGAGTCCCTCAAGTCACAAGTTCATGAGCATGCAATGTGTAGACTCACAGATAGGCACACACAGCCACTGCGAGAAAGCCTACATCTACAGTGCTATTGGGCTAAGCTGTGCAAAACACAACATCTGAAAACCATGTAGGCAATTCCCCTGATTCCACTCCAAGCTACACACAAAGGATTTTCTCTAGAAGTAAGAACTTGCCTTCTTGAGCAGATAAGTGATCCTAAATGCCCACTGTCTCCATTTTTAAACAATGACTTAACTAACCACTGTCTTTCTTGTTTTTTGAGGAAGCTTGGCTAGACCTCTAGTCTACATGATCATACCATAGCATGAGGACTAGTAAATGGTAATGCGGCACTTGCTGTGACAGGACCCAACTACAAAGGGACAAGCCAGCATGTGTATCATTTTGTAAAACATATTCTTAGTGAAAAAAACAAACAAACAAAAACAAAACAAAACAAAAAAATCTTTTTGCCATCATAAGTACTCCAGAATTCTCTGGCCCCTGTCTCTCATCCCCACACTGAGTAAAATGCAGTAACAAAATTTCCCCTTACAGAGGATATTTTGGACCATGAAGGTATCTTCACAATCTTTCTGGTGTATCAACAAGGCTATAGGAGACACAGCTCTCTTTAATGTGACTGTGCAACATGAACATTTCAGAAGTAACTAAATAGAAGTCCAAATGTTTAGAGAGATGGATCAGTCAGTAAAATGTTTGCTGTGCAAGCATGAGGACCTGAGTTCAGATCCCAAGCACTTATGTAAAGAAATCACAATACAACTGTAAGCACGTATAATCCCAGTGCTGGGGAAATAAAGACAGGAGGCTCCTAGTGCTTCATTGGCCAGCCCTTTTGGCTCAAGAGGTGAGTTCCAGGTCTCAGTGAAAGACTTTCTCTTTAAAAATAAGGTTGCGAGAAATTGAGAATGAGACCTGCCAGTGAGTTCTAACTGCCACACACACACACATGTAGATACATGTATGTATGCCAAGAGAAATGAAAATCAAACAAAACTGAGAGTCCACCTCATACCAGTCAGAATAGTTAAGATCAAAAACTTAGGTCACAGCAGATCCTGGCGAGGGTGTGGAGAAAGAGGAACACTCCTCCACTGATGGCAGGATTGCAAGCTGGTACAATGATTCTGGAAATCAGTTTGGCAGTTCCTGAGAAAACTGGACATAGTACTACCTGAGGACCCAGATATACCACTCCTGGGCATATACCCAGAAGATGCTTCAGCATGTAATAAGGACACATGCTCCACTATGTTCATAGCAGCCTTATTTATAATAGCCATAAGCTGGAAAGAACCTAGATGTCCTTCAACAGAAGAATGGATACAGAAAATGTGGTACATTTACACAATGGAGTACTACTCAGCTATTAAAAATGATGAATTCATGAAGTTCTTAAGCAAATGGATGGAACTAGAAAGTATCATCCTGAGTAAGATAACCCAATCACAAAAGATCACATATGGTGTGTACTCACTGATAAGTGGATATTAGCCCATAAGTTCAAAATACATAAGATACAATTCACAGACCACATGAAGCTCAAGAAGAAGGAAGACCACAGTGTGGATACTTTGGTCTTTCTTAGAAGGGGATCAAAATACCCATGGGAAGATATACAGAGACAGCGTTTGGAGCAGAAACTGAAGGAAAGGCCATCCAGTGACTGTCCCACTTGGGAATCCATCCCATATATAGTTATCAAACCCAGACACTATTGTGGATACCAACAAATGCTTGCTGACAGGAGCCTGATATAGCTGTCTTTTGAGAGGCTCTGCCAGTGTCTGACAAATACAGAAGTATATGCACACAGCCATCCATTGGACTGAGCACAGGGTCTCCAATGGAAGAGCTAGAGAAAGGACCCAAGGAGCTGAAGAGGTTTGCAACTCCATAGGAAGAACAACAATATGAACCAACCAGTACCCCCATAACTCCCAGGGAGTAAACCACCAACCAAAGAGTACACATGGAATGAGCCATGGCTCCAGCTGTATATGTAGCAGAGAATGGCTTTATGGGACATCAATGAGAGGAGATTCCCTTGGTCATGTGATGGGCCCCAGTGTAGGGTAATGCCAAGACAGAGAAGCAGAAGTGAGTGGGTTAGTGGGCAGGGGAAAGAGGGATGGGATAGGGTGGTTTTCAGAGGAGAAATGAGGAAAAGGGATAAAATTTGAAATGTAAATAAATAAAATATCTAATAAAAAATAATAAGCTGGGAAACAGTTTTTGTAATGTCAGAACTATTTTTGTTTGTTTGAGAGGTTTTCTCTGAGTAGTCCTCCTGTCTTGGAACTCACTTTGTTGACCAGGGTGGCCTCTAACTCAGAGATCTATATGCTTCTGCCTCTTAAGTGCTGGGATTAAAGGTATGTGCCACCACTGCCTGTGAGAACCAATTTTCTGCATGCATTCTCACAATTAAAAATCTACCTTCTTATTTGATGCTATTTTGTAGACAAGCTAGGTTTAATCATTTCAGGAACACTAAATATTTCAAGTTCCTGAACCCCAAAGGAACCAAGACTCTTCTCTAGTTCCTTTCATAACCACTTTTCCTTTAAGTGTTTTGTTTGAATGTACAATGTCCCCACTGGGCACATGCTTTAAACATCTATTTCCTAGCCAGTGGTACCATTTTGGGATACTTTGGAACCTTTGCAATACAGAGCCCTTTATGGGGGCCATAGGTTACTGTAGAAAGCCTTTGAAGGTTATATGCAGGCCCTGGCTCTTGGCCTGCTTGTCACTTTCTCGCCCACTGTGATGTGAATGGCAAGCAGAACATGACTCCATCAATGAGTTTAAACGTTGTCATTCCACCCTCACTATAGAATGGAACCCCCTGAAACTGAGGGCTAGAATAATGTCCCTTCCTCACGCTGCTTATGTCAGATGTTATGATCACAGCAGAGCAAAAGGTATGAACACACCAAGCCAGGGTTTCTTCTCACTCTGCTTTCGGATCCAGCTTTTCAGTCCAGCCTCAGGCTCCTGTCACGTCTCTGGTTTCTTTGAGACAGTGTATCGATGCTCCCTCCATCTTCCATTCCTGAAACTCCATTTCAGAAATCTTTCACACTAGGATACAACACCAATTCCTTATCAGCAGTAATTTCTTTCAATAAGGAATGTTTTTAAAACTCCAAGAAGAATGCATGGATGTAGGGATTTAGCCTGTTCTCAACTATGTAACATTCACATAGAAGGTGAACTCAGCCACCTCCCTGCTGTGTCTCAGAGTTCCTACTCTAAATTTCCCTATAGATCTTTGAATTCACTATTTTTTCCCACTTTATGTTTTTTACTTCCTTCTGCCAATATATCACCCTCGGTGTGGTCCTTTCCCTACCCTAGCAAGAGGCTATGATGAGCTGCAGGAGGCAGTATCTGAGAACAGGCACAACAGGCTGTGAGCTGCTTTGAAGTAGAGTGTTGACATTATTTCAAAATGCCTAAGAGATCAAAGTGATACTACCATTTTTGTTGTGCTATTAAAACAAAACTAATCCAAAAGCTTATTTTATGATTTTATTTGGTTGAATTTTCTTTATCTTTATGTCCATTTATAATATTAAATCTACTCTAAATTTCTAATCATTGATTTCCACGTACCATTCAGCTGTTGAAAAGCTGGGCTGCAAACAAGGTTCTCAATATATTCTGATGTTCTTCCAGCCTTTGCCTATGCATGAAGCTTAGATGAGCATATGTAGCCAGATCCCTAGTTTCTTGTGATCCTGGAAGGCCCCTTAGGGCTGGGGTCCTGAGACTCCAGTCCAAACTTCCTCTAAATGCTGTAGAGGAGATTTATAGATTGTAAAATGGAGAGATGGCAAAGTTAAGATTGCCTGGAAATATAATGTGATTGCCTCTACAGTATAATTTTTAATTAATAATGACCAATTTCAGTGAAACTATTGTAAAATGGGACTGTCTTTCATAGTCACTAGCACCAGAAAATGATACTGTTCTTTGGAAAATATGATAGCATCATATAATAGACATTTCAAGTTCTTATATCTCTTATCTTGGCAAATTGGAATTTAACCCCAAAAGTGACCCAAGTATATCTATGATACATGAGAAATATTCAAAGTTGATACTAACATAAATGTGAATATTTTAACTATTCAATGTCAGGAAAATAATTTAGTAAATGATGGTTCATGAATATGACATCAATGTAATACACACAAGGTTCAAAGACTGAAGAAAAACTGTACATACAACCCTGAAAGTCTTGGTAATATTTTAATGCCATCTTAACCTAAATATTTTGCCTGCTGTATTTTTCTTCTCCAATATACAAAACTGATTGATTGATTGAATAATTAATTAGGACAAAGCAACAATCATTTGCACAGGCTTGAAGAACATATACAGGAAGACGTTAGGGAAAGGAAGCAGAGTATCTTTGGCAATCAATAGGGTCAATAAAGTCAAGAGCCTGTGGGACTCAAGTTATCAGAATGCTAAGCAGTAGAAGATAAAAGAGAATCCCGCTCCTTCCCTGAGGTCTGCTCCCTTCCCAAACTGCTTGAAAGCCTGGAGGCTGTCACTGGGAACAGAGACAAAGGGTTGCCTGGCTAAGACTTTATTTAACATCTCTCTCCTAATGCTTCTCATATCATGATCAGAGACTATTGTTGAGGAAGGCCAGGCATATAAACACAGTCACCGGTGAGCTGCAGCATGGTAACTGGCTTTCTCGCCCCTGTACTACACTGGTAATAAACTCGGATTGCATTGCTGTCCATTGCTCCATTACTTCCATCCTTACTAAAGCTCACCCATTATGTTCTTCTGTTCCATCCTAACTGCTTAGAGAAGGGAGAGAGCAACCACAAAGCTATTCCAAACAAGCAAGAACAATGGTGCTGCCAAGCATCAGTTACAAATGCAACTGGAATGAAGAGTTGAGGGAAGCTGGGCATCTGTAGTGCCAGAAGCAAGCTGCAAGATGCCAGTACATAGAAGTCCAATATCTTTCACCCATAGAATAATCCTCAAGAGCTGAGCCTTGGTCTTCTTTTATAGTTGAAGTGACCAGGGCTCTAGAAAAGAGTCTCATCCCTGACAAATAAAACACAAAGACAGGCCAACCTGGTTCCAACTTTCTACAATGACGCCTTTGCTTTCTCTGCCCTGCTTGAACCCATGAAATGAGGAAGGTGGAAAAGACTCCATAGGTCTATGCCTTTGAACCATTTCCTGAGGAAGCACACTGGTTACAGTCCACATGTGAATGACTGCGCATGCTTTGGAGACAAAGATGCTTCATGGAACTTTTTGCTATTCTAGGAGAAAGAAGGACACAGGTGGGTACCATCCACAAGGATTGTTTGGACACTTGATGCATCTTCATTTGTATTTGCCATCCATGGAACATGCTTCTTGCCCTTTCCTGCATTCTTTCTCTAGCAGATCCTGGCTTTTGCATATCTAAAGAGTTAGCTATTATGGCCATAGTCACAAAATGGTGATGTATTGCCAGGCACAGCTTGGACCCTGGATGCTGCCATACCTGCATTATACACTGTGCCAAGTCACAAGAGGTACCAGGAAAACCCAGAGACCATCTGCCAAGAAAAGGACAATTTTACAGCTTGCTGGTAGGAGTGTGGGCTGGCATGATATTTCTGGAATGGCAATTCAGTAAAGAGAATTGCATGCTTTTCAAATCTGCATATGCAGCAGTTCACCCCTTGGAGATGTATTCTATACAATTACTTATTTGCTGAAAAGATGTTTGTACAAAAAAAATCAGAACAATACTGTTAAACATTCAAGAAACTGGAAACTAAATGCACATTACTTGAGAATCAGGTGGTATCATTAAATGATAAAATATCTTTCTGGTAATATAGTACTTTTAAAAAGCACTGAATGTTGAGAGAATTGTCCAGAGTAAAAAAAAAAAAAAAAAAAAGGCAGCCCCAGGCCACGCATTAGGCTGAGCTTTAGAGTCTAAGTATATGGATTGGATCCCAGGTGCATTGCTTGCCAGCTGTGTGAGAGCTGATAAGTTGATTAACACCTCTGGGCCTTGCTTCTACTGGATATAAAATGGACAGAGCTCTGATGAAAATTAAATACTTCAATATATATGATATGCTTAGGGCTTTGCTAAATGAGTTACAACTAATACTAGAATATTTAGTGAAAAACATCTTGTTACAATGTATGATATCTCTTTTCAGCGATTATGGCCAAAGACCATATTTATGAAGAGTCAAATCCAGTACTAAATACTAACAATGGCCATCTCCGGGTAGAGCCATGATAGGAGAACACTTAAGATTTTTTTCTTCTGTTGTCCATGTTTGTGCAGTGCAGCAAGCCTTTCTTTTGTGATTGCAGGTGTCTAAGAGGGTAATTTTTAGAAATTCGGTCTTACATCTTGAGCTCTATGCAGTGAAAAGTGCACAGCGCCAGACAAAGCACCCCCCTACTGCATCCAGCTCGGAAGTGAACCCACATTTTCAGGTGCTGATTGCTGTCACTCATCTACCAGCTCCATCAAGTCAGCAACATGTGTTCTCATTCTCTCTCTTACTCTCTCTTTCTCTCTTCCCCCTCTCTCTCTCTGTATAGAACATGTGTGTGCATGTGTGATAATGTGTGTATTCATGTATCTGAGAACTGTGAATGTATTCATTTTAGTGTAGGAGTAATTATGACAGTGTATAAAAGTTTGCATGTATATGGGAATGTATGTATGTGTACATGTAAAATAAATGTCAACTTGTAAGTCTACGTGAGTGCATTGTGAGAATTATTTAAATTGTAAAGGCACGTAAATGTGGAGAAATGGGTGATATATATGCTATTATGCTGTGGAAATGTATGTGTATATGAATGTATATGGGTATATGTGTGGCTGTGTGTGTGAAAGTGTGAGTCACGTGACCGGGTGAAGTTGTATGAGTATAAGCAAGAAAGAATAGTATGGGTGTGCAAGTGATGCATGGAACTGCAACTGTGCATATGTTTGTTTGTATAAATATGAATGTGTGTGAGAGAAAGAAGAAAAGGAGTAACTCCTTTGGAGATAGCAGAGGGAACTCAGGCAGCCAAGTACCTTGAGAATCATAAGAGGTTCAGGGACATTCTCTTTCTTCTGGAAGTAAGGAGCCTTTCTGATTTTTTCAGAATAAGAAAAAAGTCATCTTAAATGACATGAGAACATATACTAATGGAAGGCTATTCACAAAGCCCAATTAAGGAAGGAAAGGGGAGCAGGTTGTTTAAGGAGTACAAGACAAAGACCTTTACCTAACTTGGGCCCAGGTCCAGCAGAAGGGAAAAACCAGAACAGGTCCAGTGGGAGGGAGGGAGATACATGCTGGGGGTCCACACACCTGCTATGAAACTGTTGTCTCAATGTATCCAGAGACTGCCAAGTCAGCTTGTCCTGTCTTCATACCAGAGTGAACAGGATGGAGCTAGACAAAGAGGTCTCAACCAAAGGGGCAGCAATGTACAGCATGTCCTCCATGTATGGTTATGAGTGCAAGCAGAAGGCCACATTGAAATTTGGTCTTGGTGGTCAAGCTGAGCTTGTCCATTCCCTAGTCCAAGAGATGGAATGAGTGAACCATCCAGGGCTACAGCCAGGAAAAGGAGCTCCTGCCCAGTCAGAGGGTAGTATTTCTGCCAGTGACTGTCCTTTCAGTGTTTGTATCTAAGTGTTCTGAGTAGCATCAATGACAGTAAGGAGCACAAATGATAGAGGAACAGGTGACTGTGCATCTCAGTAAAGAACATGATGCTTTTTCTACTATGTGATCTCTTTTGGAGACTTTAATTTTCTTTCTAGGGTCTTCAAATTCCTCTAAAAAATGCAGCATAGGTGTTGGTGATAAGATTTGGACACACCTGGCAAATACACAAGTGGATGCTCATAGTCATCTCTAGGAAGGAACACAGGGTTCCCAGTGTAGAAACTAGAGAAAGTGCCCAAGAGATGAAGGGGTTTGCAACCATATAGGTGGAACAACAATATGAACTAATCAGAATCCTGAGAGCTCGTGTCTCTAGTTGCATATGTATTAGAAGATGGCCTAGTTGGCCATTATTGGGAAGAGAGGCCCCTTGGTCTAGCAAACTTTATATGCCCCAGTACAGGAGGATGCCAGGGCCAAGAAGTGGGAGTGGGTAGGTAGGGGAGCAGGGCAGGGGGAGGGTATAGGGGACTTTTGGGATAGCATTTGAAATGTAAATAAAGAAAATATCTAAATAAAAAAAAAAAGATTTGGACACACCAGGCAACGCCATGCTTTGGTACTCCCAGCCAGCCATCTGAGCTCTTTGGGTTAGTGGTCTCACATGAAGGACAAGGATGGCACTGTCCCCTCACAAGTAAAGTCAATACGGAAAGTGTCTGATGCATTAAAGGATCTGGAACAAATGTTAACACATGACCCTAACAATCATAATCATCACCAATATCATAGCATTAAGTTTGGGTCTTGATTAAAATACAATTCCCTTCAGATAAATAACACTGGAAATTGTCTTCCATCATCAGCCTGGTAAATGAGAAAGACTGTTGGACTGACTTACAGTCTCAACCCAATTACTGACTCATTATCAATTTATGAAAAAGAAGAAGCCCAGATGGCCTTTAAAGTCTTCTTCAGCATCTTCCAAGTCCATGTTACAGGCCATGGTTCTCTAAGTGTCTTCTGGAGGCTAGCAGTGTCAGTACGGATGGAGAAGTTATGAGATGTAACCATATCAACCAATAAATCAATTTTTTATCTTTCTTAAAGAAGATTTAGAAGAAAGAAGAATATTGCAGCCTTGTATTTGAGGCACTAAGTAGAGAAAGAAAGATCACAGATCAGAGGGACCACTGGCACTGAAAGAAACTGTAAAGGAAAAATCACATCAGGCATCTTATTCCAGGAAGGCTCTTTGCCTAGTTCTTTCCCATTCATTCTCTTATTGCAAAATTATTATAAAATCCTATGATATAGACTGGCCATTTTCCATCAAGAAATTCAAGACTTAGAAATAACTGTTCCTGAATGTCAGAGAATCCACTGTTGTTGGAGATTAAATTTCTCCCTAGATTTGCACTGAGAATAGACTTCCTTCCTCTCATCCTTCTCCAAAAAATTAACCCTAGAAGTCTCAGAGAGCCACTTGGAATTCTTTCAGTCAACGGGCAGTGTTCTGATGTTCTCTTTGCTTCTACTATAAGACTCTGAGGAAAGTGTTATTAGGGAAACCTATTTCCCCAATTTGATCCTAGGCTGTATCCACTTTTGCTTCTCTTGAGATCCAAGAAACCAAGAAAAATCTCACCACATTTTCAAGAAAAGATGCAGGTTTTGTAAAGGTAAAAAGAAGATCCCCTAACTCAGAAGAATCAATGGCTCCTGCCCTAACATCTAAAGCTGTCTATTGTCGTCAAACTGGGGGGAAGGCCATAAACAAGTTTCACAGCAAGGCAAGAAAACACACTGCTTTCCAATGATTTGTCAACATTTTAAGATGGCCAAAGACCATGATAAATAACAATCTAATCTGAGCTATACCATGGGGAAAAAATTGGGTGATCTAAAAATAAGATTAGATGGATTTGCCTAGATACAAACTAGACTATAAAAATAATATAAAATATAAATGAGTAGAACTATTGAATACCACTGCTCCCAGTAAAATTGGGTAATTAAATGAAAATCTATGCCAGGCATGGGTTCCCTGCTTCTCAGTTATTGTTTAGAGAGGCCCTGGAGGCATTCAAAATAGTATAAGCTACTGCCATTGCTTTTTGTTAACTATTAACTAGACACTAAGACTCTATCTATGGCTGAAGGCAGCACACACTTTAGCTACAGGACACAGAGATATCTGTCTTGAACTAACCCTACTGGCTAATTTTCAAAGTGTTAAAAGGGCTATACAGACTGCTGGGGTAGAAAAGATATCAATGATCTTATCACGCACTGAACCCTGCTTGCTACAGTTTTGACCTGGGACAAGATATATCCACCAATACATAAAAAGCAAGTCTCTGCTCCTCAAAAAGAAATTCATAAATATGGTCAAGGGCCAAGGCTAGAAAATGTAGGGGTGCTAGGAGATATCATTGATCTTGTTTTTCTACATGATTGTGTTGTCAAATTGACTTCTAAAGATGTGGTTTTATAGTCATAGATCTGTGCTAATTCCAGCCTTGCTAGCTGAAGCTTCTTATTTCAGTGGGTAGGGGTTAATGAGGATTCATTATTGTTCAAACTGCTGAGAAAATATGACTGGGAATGTTTAGCCATAGATGGGACTTCTATATCCATTCCTCCACCAAAAGCTCAGGAAATATGTCTGAGGAGGTGAAGGAAAGAATAAAACAAGCCAGAGAATGGGAAACACTGCAATGAAATGTTCTCCTTTAAACATGACATGGCTCTGGCACAAATGAGCCAACAGTATCTGTGAATACTTATATAAGACCTCACAAGTTCATTTAGTAAACATTTCCAGCAGGGACTGAGGAGGACCTCCCAAATCCCCATATCTGCTAGAGAAACTCCTGGCAGTTGATAAATGCTGGGAGACAAGGAGTCACTTTTCATTTGGAGTGTGGCTACTGGAAGATTCTCCATGCCAGTGTATACACAGGCAATACAAATAGTGGTTCAAATAAGTAAGTAAGTAAGTAAATAAATAAATAAATAAATAAATAAACAAGAGTCACTCGTGGACCAGTGACACTCAGAAATTGAGAGCTTTTTGGAACCCAGGAGGCCATGGATAGCCACTCTGAAGCTGACATCATGCCATGAAATAAATATATTGAATTGTACCGCAAACAATATGAATATCGTTTGGACTACCATGAGAAAAAGAGAAAGAAAGAAGGTTGGGAGGCCCATGAACGTTCAAAGAAGGAAAAAAAAAAAAAAAAGATTGGCCTGAAGGCAAAGCTCTACCATAAACAGCGCCAAGCCAAGAAAATACAAATGAAAAAGACTATTAAGATGCATGAAAAGAGAAACAGCAAGCAGAAGGATGATGAGAAGACTCCACAGGGAGCAGTTCCTGCCTATCTGCTGGACAGAGAGGCAGTTGAGAGCAAAAGTACTTTCCAACATGAAAGCTTTTGTTGGAGGAATGGATATAGAAGTCCCATCTATGGCTATACATTCCCAGTCATGTTTTCTCAGCACTTTGAACAGTAATGAGTCCTCATTAACCCCTACCCACTAAAATAAGAAGCTTCAGTGAGCAAGGCTGGAATCAACACAGATCTATGAAGAAGCAGAAACAAAAAGAAAAGGTGGGAAACAAAAAGAAAAGGTGGGAAAATGGGAGGTCCCTCTACCCAAAGTTGGTGCTCAAGGAGAGACAGAGTATTGAAAGTTATTCAAACAGAAAAAAAGAAGGCATGGAAGAGAGTGTTTTTGTTTTGTTTTGTTTTGTTTTGTTTTCTTAAAGTCTGCTTTGTTGGTGATGGCTTTACAAGAAAACCACCTAAATATGAAAGGTTCATTAGGCCAATAGGTCTACATTTCAAAAAAACAAAACAGAAAACAAAACAAAACAAACAAACAAAAAACCCCATGTCACACACCCTGAGCTGAAAGCTACCTTTTGCCTGCCTATTTTTTGTGTGAAAAAGAACCCATCATCCCCATTATATACAACCCTGGGTGTGATCACAAAGATACAATTATTGAAGTGAATGTGAACAAGTTGGGCCTTGTGACACAAGGAGACAAGGTTATTTGGGGAAAGTATGCCCAAGTTACCAACAATCCTGAAAACAACAGGTGTATAAATGCTGTCTTCCTGGGTTGATAGTGACATCACTCACACAAGTCATTCTATTCGATACTGAAGACTACCCACTGTCAGGAAAACCCCATCACTGGGATCTTTCTGAACTACCTAGCAGCCTTACCCCATGTGCAGTCATCAAGAGTATTTATTAACTTGTAAAGGAGAATAAAACACTGCCCAGTTAAAAAATTTTAAAAATAAATAAATAAATAAATAAATAAATAAATAAATAAATAACACATGAAGAATCTGAGAGAAGAATATAATGGAATTAGGTCCTGAGGAGAATTATAGAAGAAAACCAGAAATGATTATGACCAAGATAGATTGCATCAATCTCTCTACCCAGCCATATCTCCTACCTCTTTTTCCAGGAGTCTATTCTATCGAGTCTCTTTGACCCTCCTCATACATACTCTTCCCAATGAACACAAACTAAGCCAGGTCCCATATACAGTGTCCTGGCTTTGTTTGGCTACTCTGCCTATGTCACAATCAATCTCTAGACATCCTCCAAGACCCACATTACCTGCTACCACATGTTGGTGGAAGTGAAGAGGATAATCCAGGCCTTGAGAACAGACTTCAATAAAGATATAGAAATGTTGAAGCTGAAATGAAGATGGAATAAAAAAACCCACTAGTCCAAATAGAAAACTCAAAAGAGAGGCTTATAGCTAGAATGAATCAAGCAGAAGACAGAATATCAACATTCAGTGATAAAGTGGAGGATCCAGACAAAAATAACCAAGGAAAATAAATTAAAATCCAGGAAAGGAATATATAAGAAATGTGGGACACCATGAAAAAAAAAACCTTTGAATTATAAGCACAGATGAGGAAGAAGAACCCCAAATCATTGGCGTAGACTAGATCTTTAACAACACCACAGAAGGAAACTTTACCAAACTAATGAAAAAACACACCCATATAGACATAAGAAGCACACAGAACATCAAATAAAGAAGACAAGGAAAGATAATGTTCATGACTTATTATAGTATAAGTATTAAGTATACAGAACAAATAAATTGTATTGAAAGCTACAGGAAAGTAAAACACACCACATTTGAAGGAAACCCATCAGAATAACAGCTGATTTCTCAATAGAAAATTGAAAGCCATAAGCCTGGAGCTATGCACTGCAAGCCCTAAAAGAGCATACTATTTAGCCTGGACTGTTATACCAGCAAAAGTATAACTGAGGAAGAAAAAATATATAACAATATAAAAAGCCTAAAAACACATTTACATCCAATAAACCAAACCTAAAGAAAATACATAGAACAATATTTCTTCTGAAGAAAGAGAGCTGAGAAACTACAGAAAGAAATATGAAGTCATAGCATTAAAACACAAAGTACCACTGAGAACACAACAGTAACACAAAAATCAATAACACAATGATACAATTAATATACACATTTTAATAATAACTTTAAATATCAGTGTCCTCAATTCTCCAATCAAAAGACACAAGTGGTCTGACTGAATGGACCAAGAAACAGCATCCACCTAGCTGTTGTCTACAAGAAACACTTCATGTTTTGAAGACAGGCACTGCCTTAGAGGGAAAGTGTAGACATGAATGAAAGGTTTAACAACTCAATATCACAACCAGTTGGGACCAGGAAGCAAACAGGTGCCACTGTGCTACTATCTGATAAAAATATTTTATCCCTCAGATAAAAAATCGACTTCAAACTAAAAATAATCAAATGAACTAGAGAGACTTTATTCTAATAAGGGGAACAGTTAACCAAGAAGACCTTACTGTTGGCATTTTTTCTAGGCTCCACCCCACAGTTACCTGGCAACAACTAGGTGTGCCTGACTGACTATAAAAGGGGTTGCTTGCCTCATCCTCTCTCTCTTGCTTTCTTGCTCTTGTTTCTGCTCTCCCCTTCTCTCCATTCCTCTTCCCTCTCTTTCTCCAAGTGCTCATGGCTGGCTTCTACTCCTCTACTTGCACTCTCTTTCTGACTTTCTCTGTCTCCTTTAACTCTCCTCCCCACACCCTGAGTAAACTCTATTATATGCTATACCTTCTTATGGCTGGTCCCTCTAGGGGAAGGATTGCCTCAGTGTGGGCCCACAGAGGCACTCCCTTCCCCCACACCTGACTACACATCTACCACACATATTCCTTCTTCCCTCTACCTTTTATTTTTATAAAACACACTTACTATCTATCCTGAACATACATGGGTCAAACTCTAGTGATCCCAATTTCATGAAAAATAAAATAAAGTAAAAAAAACAAAAACAATAAAAAAAAAACTAATACAGCATTTAAAGCATAAATTACCATCAGCCCCTTAATAGTAGGTGATTTCAGTCTCCTACTCTCTCTCTGACAAGTCCATCTGGCCAAAAATAAGAGAAGATTAATTGACATTACATATCAAATGACCTAACAGAGAGCTATAAACAGTTTTCACCCACACATTAAAGAATATATACTCTACTCAAGAGCAAATGGGGGCTTTTCTAGAATGGACCACGTACTGGGACACAAAGCAAATCTTTACAAATTCAAAGGGACTGAAACCTGCTTCCCCTGGGAAGGGAGGGCATAGCTACTGGTTATCCAATACCAATGCTGAGATGTGAAAACAAACATAGGAGTAGCATACAAACTGAATAGATTATTTTTTAGGATTATATGTATATAAAATATGAATGTAATAACAATGAAAAACAAGGCCATGAATTTGAAAGAAAGCAAGGAAGGTTCAATGAGGCAGCTTGGAGTGAGGAGAAGGAGAGAAAGGGATATAACTACATTATACTCTCAAAAGTAAAAGAAACCATTTCAAAAATGAATTGCATTCATGTACACAATTTTCTGAGAATAAAAAGGAATGCAAAATAAACAGTAGTATTCTGCAGAACTGAAACACTCAAGAATACATAAGCACAGAAAACGTAGATGGTACACCAACAAGCAAATACTTTCTAATATATTGTGATGAAACTATAAATATACTTCACATTTCATGCATGACATATAATACTCATATACAGAGAGAACCAGACACAGGGAGAATGTGAATAAATTCCTGGACCATGTATATCATAATTTCCATTTGAGTAGCATAGTGTCTAGCATACGGTTGGTGTCAGATAAACTTGAGAAACTTTGGATCTTGATAGAGTGGGCTGGCCATATCCCATTTTCCCTCTAGAAGTATCCTTCACCCTGCTCTATGCTTAAGTCTTTCCCAGCGTTCCAGCATTCAACTTACACAGACAGCATCAATGGGTATCAGTCTAAGATGCCCATTCTAAGAATCAGTCTCAAAAACTCATAAGTCAAGTACTAATGCAGCAATCATAACATACTACCATTTTAAAAGGATATACTCAAATCCAGGAGGATATGAGAGCTACTTGGAGAGCATGGAAAAACACAGATTGCCCTCCATCCTATCTCCTCCCAATCTCTGATGGATCAGAGCCCAAGAATTGACATTTTCAACAAGTTCCCACATGCCCACCACACTACCTATAATCTCCATTATCATTCTAGGAAGACAAGTTATTCATTATGTTGTTCAAGAGTTCATTAACCTGCCCAAGTTCTTATAACTGGCAAAAGATAGATGTGAATACCAAATCTAGTTGTTATTGACTCAATTATCACTTTTCTCCATTGCACCCTGTTACTGTAACTGAGCATTTGACTTCATTGAGGTCTATTTCTGATGAGATCTGAGAACTAAACCCCGAGGCCAGAGTAGTTTGGTCATCAGAAGAAACCTCCCCTTACTGTTTCTCCAGGAACTGTGGACTCTGACAATGCTGTAAGGAGGGAGAGGCAATAAAACACCATGTGCTTGCAATTGATTCTACAAAGTGTCCTTAATGGACAGAGGGACCATGCCTAGGGTTTACATTCAAGAGCCTTATCCTCCAAGCCCACTTGCAGCTAAGAATTTCTTTCTGGCCTTTGCTAAAATGTCAGCCTTGATTGACATAGCTTGCACTCTAACCTTTAAACACACTAAGGAGCTGCAAAGTAGGTCAAACCTAACTAAAAGAGATCCAAACAGACAATCATTCTGAACAGCTGAACAAGGTCCAGGCTCTACCTGAAAGGGTCAGAGCTTTGCCAGAGGGGGGTATGCTGGAGTTTACCACATAGATGCCTATCTGGCTAAGGGATATGTGTAAACTCGGAACCATCTTGATAGAGGCGCTGCATACAACCTGGGGATGTAGTATCTGTACACTGCTTAGACTGTTCTTTTCATTACTTTCCTATGTGACTGAGGTCTGGTACCTGGGCATCATTTATTAAGGCTAAGTTCTTTGCCTTGTGAGGAATCTTCTGCTATGAGAGGTACCCATTTACACTGGTAAAGGTTTCTTTAAATAGATAACCATCCATCTCTGCTTCTTTCTCTGCTATTCAACAGGGAGGTTTCTCAGAACTCCTCCTGCTCCCATTGTTCCTGCTTATTTGAATATTTGGGGTACTCACCCTCTCATTACCCTTTGCATTGATCTGATCTCTTTCTCCCTTTTGCCCTTTCTCCCTCTCTTCCTCTCTCCCTCCCCCCTCTTTCTCTCTCTCACACACACATTACAATTTTAAAATATAGAGTCTATAGCAAATAGTAATACCTCTATGATGTTTAAGAGTAAAGAATCATCAACTCTATAAAATCTATCCATTTTGTAGGAAGAATCACTGTTTCTATATATTAGTGTTGATGGTGATATTAATAAAACATAGAATGACAGAAGGCGTTTGATAATTCTATTGATCAATGAAATGCTACTGAGGTTGGCATTTTATATGTACAATATGTGACCATAGCAAAAGCACCTCCATCCCTCTGTGAAGATTAGGCATATCAGCCCAGCGCCACGCAAACCCATTTCTTTGGAAGTATTATTATCCTCCCTTTTCTCTCTTTGTGCTCCTGGACAAAAAAACGTTAAGGCAAGAAAATGGAAATAAAAAATAAAAATAAGCTTATCAAAAATGGCCGACAAGCTAGCTGATAGAATAAATCAAAATTGTTTTCATCAGCAGCTGCTTCTTGATTTTTATGTAATCAAATAACAAAATGATTCCCTTCAAAATGCAAAAACAAAAAATAAAAAAAAACTTAAGTCATAAAACCCAAAGCAATAATATTCAGTGGAACAAATAGAATGGACTCTGTCCACATTTACAGCCAGCATTAAGGTGAAGCATATCAGGCTTGGGTACAAAGAAAATTACAGGGCAGAGGAAATCTGTAAAATAAAATCAGATTTAAGGGGAGTCAACATCCTCCTACTTTCTCTAATGAGGAGTTTGAAAATAATCAAAGTTAGCATGATGGCATGGATATTGGTTTGAGCTTACCCTACCAAATTATAAAAATTGCAAAAGAAAGTAATTGAAGAATTCATAACGAGATTTGCTTGGCAATGCTCAAAACCCAAAGCAAAGTAATTTAATAAGGGAGGCTCTGAGGGGGCTCTCCTTGATCTTTGGACTGTATTATCCCAAACCAATCACCATCAAACAGAATTAAGCAGTAAGGGGTCATACAGGGGCCAAATGAGCCAGTTGTGTGTTAAAGCATCCCAGAGAGGCAGAGCATGCTTCTATAGGTCCAGGGCAGAGGACTCTGGCTGTTCTTGACCATTTCAGCCTTCCATGCTATGCTTATATATGAACTGCCAGCCATCCTGCTCATTCATGCTTAAGACAGAAATGCTCATCACTGTGCCTATGCATTTCCACTTCCTAGTCACTGAACATTTATTCTGTTTGCATAAGTAATTTCCAAAGTTCCTCTGGTATTTCCTTAGGTCATTCCTGAGGACAGACAATATAAAAAGGAGCCTCACTGTAGAGAAGCTAAGTCCGGAGGAATAGGCCAGACAGGGCACTGAGGAGTGGGTAGTATTCTGTGAGGCCATGCTCTGGGGTGCACAGTGCAGTAAGTGGGAGGGGCAGGAGAGTGGGGGGAGGAGGAAGCTGCCACTAATGCTTGAGAGACAGCCAGCAGACAGCCTGACAGACAGACAAAACAAAGAAATACCCCCCAAAAACAAAACAAAACAAAAACCCTAAACAACTGCGTACCATAGAATACAAGATTATCAAGATTATGATTGATCTGGACTCTGGTAACAAGAATTCACATGAGTAGAAGGCAAAAGCCAAGGCATTGTTCTGACTAGAGTGTCATCTCCCTTTGTGAAGAGTCTCAGGATGAGGATTTGGGTCTGATGATGAGCCAAGTTTACACCCTGGTGGGTCACTGACTCAGTTGGTCAGGAAATCCTATGGTACTCATACCACTTCTTGTGGTCTCTACATCTTCATAGTCAGAGTATTAGTCCAAACATGAACAGGACTAAGCCTCTGGCTAAATAGGAAGGAAACAGTAATATAACTCCCAAATCAAACCTACACCTTCTCTTTGACCTTACATTGATTCTCAGTGTTAAGACTGAACGCATCATGTCCACTTTTACATATTAATTAATCCCAGCACTAGTAAATGAACTAACTAGGGAATATATGAACAAAATACGAAATCCTTCAAACAGAGTTACAGTAATGCATATCTGAGAAAGGGGGCTTTGTTCTAGTTAGTTTTTGATGTTTAATTTGAAACTAAGAGTGATCTTGGAAGTAGGCATCTTAATCTTTTTTTTTTTTTTTTTGATTTTTCTATACAGGGTTTCTCTGTGTAGCCATGGCTGTCCTGGAACTCACTCTGTAGACCAGGCTGGCCTCAAACTCAGAAATCCGCCTGCCTCTGCCTCCCGAATGCTGGGATCAAAGGCATGCGCCACCACGCCTGGCTTTAATCTTTTAATTAAAAAAAAAAAAAGTTTCCTGTAGGCAAAGCAGTGGAGCACTTTCGTGATGGTGGATTGGCTGGGAGGACCCTGTCCGTTGTAGGCAGTGCCACTCCTTGGCTGAGGAAGGAGGCTGTGAAAGCCATGAGAAGAATGCCTCTCTTCCTTGGCCTCTGCACCAGTTCCTGCTCTGCTAGAGCTCCTGCTGACTTCCCTCAGTGATGGAGGACTACCTGGAGGAGTAAGATGAAATACAGCCTTTTGTCCCCAAGTTGCTTTTGGTTATGATGTTTTGTCACAGTACTAGAAGGCCTATGACAGGCCTTCATGTGTATCAATTTTCATTATTGTGCAATTGAAGACCTCTAACCAAGATCCCACTAAATTACTTCTACTCTCCCCAATTTATACATGACAGTTCATGATGGCAGTGCCTAACTTAGTCCTGGAGATAAAAGTATGTAAGAGAAAATGGTCCGAGCAACAATGTACTTTCAAGAACAAAGAATAAAATTAAGGAAAAATCACAGGAATGTGTGCATACATATGAATATACAACAGACAAAAATTCCAGTTTCTTAAAATGACTCTTGGCCAGTGAGATGACTCAGGGGATAAAAGGACCTGCTGTCACAGCTGATGGTCTGAGTTTCATTCCCTAGGAAATCATGGTTGAAGGACACCACAGACTCCTGCAAGTTGTGCTCTGACCTTTACATGAGCTCTGTGGCATGCACACACATACATACACACACACCACACACATACAGAGAGAGAGAGAGAGAGATGTGTGGTGTGTGTGTGTGTGTGTGTGTGTGTGTGTGTGTGTGTGTGTGTGTGTGTGTGTGTGTGTGTGTGTGTGTGTGTGTGTGTGTGTGTGTGTGTGTGTGTGTGTGTGTGTAGATGTGTGTGTGTGTGTGTGTGTGTGTGTGTGTGTGTGTGTGTGTTTTGTGAGACTGGTCTGAGACTCACTGATTTTGTTGCTTTAACCTTCAGTGTATTGACATGACAAATGTGAGGTGCCTTAGCCAGTTTTGAATTTTTAAAAATCCCCTTAAATAAGATTGTATCCGATTTGCTCAACCTCTGCTTTTGGTAACACTCAGCACTATTTTGTGAAGAGTTTTTAAACATTCATACTCTTTTCTATACTATGATTTTACCTTTGGAAATTCAACCTACAGAAAAAATGTAGTAACTGGAAAAAAGATTAGGCATGAAAATGTTCACTATAATAACATTTACATGTATAAAAAAGTAGAATTTATCCAAATGACAACCAAGGGTAGGTTCAGGTAAATTGCCTTATATCTCATTACCAAATTGTTAGTTAGGCACTAAATGACTGAAATTTGTAACAGTAAAGATAAGACACGTTTTAGAATATAATAAGTATATAAAAATTTGGTACAAATTTACAAAAGATTGAACATATATGAAATAATTCCTAAATTCATATTTAAATTACAGTTAAAAAAGGGGGGGGTTAATTAGACTTATTCTGCTTACTTTATTTTCTGGCTTAAGTTAACTTTTCAAAATGTATTTTATTATTTGAGTGTGTTATATATGTGTGAATATAGGCACACATGTATCAGGTAGATGTGCAGAAGCCAACTTTCAGAAGCTGTCTCTCCTTCTCCCAGTCTGCAAAGATCTACCTTGGTTCATGAGGCTTGCACATCATATGATTTTTATCTACTGAGTCATCTCCCTGGCCCTAGCATCTCTTAATTGTTAAATATTATAGGTGCAATATAAGCATACGGGCTGTATACTTTGCTTATCAAAACCACTAGTTTTACCAGTGCCACAGACTGGGGATGGCTCTGTGCATGTGGGTGAGGTATACCACCTCCAAGGTCTAACTAAGGTGAGAATAGAAGGCTCAGGAACCTTTAGTTGCAAAGGCCTCTAGAACTTAGCTGGGTAAAGGCTGAGATCATAAAGAGAGATTTAGACAACAGAGAAATTGCCATCATCTCCATTCTCCTACAAGGAAACTACACTAAGCGGGAATACAAATGGGCATTGTTCACACTAAGTTCAGCTTCCTTTTCTGCCTCTCTGAGTCCCATTATCTTTCCGTATGTTTAATTTCCTGCTTGACAGTCTTCTCGTGCTCTCTCATACTTTCCTCTATAAAACAGAAAAGCACAGAGCCATGTGAACTGTAAAATGTGTGTGTGTGTGTGTGTGTGTGTGTGTGTGAGAGAGAGAGAGAGAGAGAGAGAGAGAGAGAGAGAGAGAGAGAGAGAGAGAGAGAGAGAGAGAGAGAAAACTATCATAGAAATTCTCCAACCCCACTCAGTAACAAAATCCATGCTCGGTGCCCCAAGGCCTTTTCAAAACTAAACTACAACCAATGATTTCTGCCTACCAGAATTCAATAGGGACACTTGGACATAAAATGTTGAGTGAAATCACATTTTCTTTTGAAAAAAAATGATTAATGTTTTATTTTCATTTTTAAACTTTACTACATAATGTTTAAATCAAGTTGAATATGTGACTCACCTCAAATATTCATGACAGAATTTTCTAGATCCTTTCTTCTAGCTCTTTTTAAATGCTCAGTACAGTATTGTTACCTACTGCTACTTCCTATTTTGAATTCAAGGAGAATTAAAAAGCAGTATATAAATTTTTTAAAGATGTAGTTAAAATGGTGCTCTGAAGGAAATTAATAGATTTAATGTTTATATTGAGAAAGAAAGCAAGTATGAAATCAATGATCTATAATGGAAATCATAACCAAAGTAAACAAAAGAAAAGATTTTCAGAAAAGATGAAATCAAAATAGAAACAACAGAGAAAAATAATGAAGTAAAATTTGGTTGATTTTGTTTTTCGGAGCAGATCATACTTAAGCCTCAGTATTCATAAGAAGATAATCTTCACCCACTTGCTTTCTATGTGCCATGTCCATCAAAACCTCAGCAAATTTCTTGATGAACCTGACAAGACAATTCTAATATCTAAATGAAAATGAAGACTTCAGAGCCCCACAAACAATTTTATATGAGAAATTGAAAGACTGGAAAAAAAAATGAGAGTTTCGTGTTCCTAACTCATAGAATTCCTGTAAAACTATAGTGTTCCTTTTTGTACTGGTGTTAGAACAGACTGATCAACAAAAGGACATAGAGAATCAAGAAACAGACCAATGTGTGCATTGCCTCTGATTATCAATTAAGTCTCTCATTTATGTATTGGGCTAGCAATATAATTTTAGCAAATGATGCCCATTTAAGTGAACATATTATAGACAATAAGTAAATGTGGATAATTACCTCATTTCAAATAAAAGCATATACTTAGATGAAACATAATACTAGGTATTACAGCTTCTAAGAGAAATTCTGAATGTTAGATTAGTCAATAGATTTTAGTCAAGAAAAGAGTATTAACCATAGGAAAGCAAAAAAAAAGGAAATATAGTGTTTTATCAAAATTAAAAATTTCTTCTTCTCAAAAGACACCATTAAGAAAACAAATGGGCCAGTCCCCCTCTGAGAATTATATTCGTAGCACTTATTGTTAATTGAGGAAGTATATCCAGAATACATTCAAAACTCATATAAATCAGCAATGAAAAGATGGAAAGCCCAATAAAATTTAACAAAAGATTTGATCTCCCCCTTCTGAAGAGGAAATATGACTAGCCAATGAGCACATAAAGAACTACTTAACATCAGTACTTATCAACTTAAAACAATTAATGAGGTAGTTCTTTATACGCAGTGAATTGGCTATTAGTTTGTGTGTGGACCAGACAGGCCCTTCTGTATGACAGTAGATGCATACCTATTCCAGGGCCCTGCTGGTCTACCACTTTGTATCTAATCAAAAAAAAAAAAAAAAAAAGGAAAGTTTAATACTGAGAGCCACAATGTCACAGGTCAGTCTTAGAGGAACTTTGTTGAGTGACATAGGGTGAACATGGATATATTTATATTCCCAATTCATATACATGTGAACCTAAAGAAAGGAGAATGTAATCCGTCTGTGTAGTCTGAGTGTAAAGTATGGCTAGAGAATGTTTGAAGGTAATGAAATGGATATTTTTGCCCGTGTTAATGAGATGAACAAGCGGTGTGTACCTTATTCTATGCATGCCAGTTGTTTTGTATGAATGTCTGAGGGGTGTTTATCTGTAACGCCCTTTTCATAGTATATGGCAGATGCTAAGACAAGGTGCTGACATCTACTGAATACCTTGAGCTACAATCCTCAGGGTTTCTTTCAATTTTACATATTAGTAAATTGCAAATATATATTTCCAATGTTCTCTGGTCATGCTTTTCACACAGAATACATAGCAGGATAACATTTACCTTTCTTGTGGTTCATATAAATGGATTCAGAATATAAATAGGCATGTTTACCTAATATTACCCAACAAAAGGTCTATAAGACTGACCCGTGACACTGTGGCTATCAGTACTGCAACTTTACTTATTTTCGTTTTTTACTTTTTGCAAAGTATTCCATTTTAAGAATAATTTCCAGTTGGGAAGACATTCCTAAAGTCTCACCAACGATTCACTAAGGTGAATTTGAATGCTCAAAGCCACAGATTAAATTACATGCAATTTATACTCACATGTAGAACTCCTAGGCAAAATCAATTCAAACCGCACTTCTTTAATGAATGAATAAGGGAATAAATGAATAAATGAATGAGTAAAGAGAAGATACTATTCAACCTGCAAAATGGAGAAAGTACTTTGAAGCCAATACAAAAGATATAGAAATGAAAAACTGATCATCCATTGTGAGTGGCTTAGGAAGGAGGCGTTCAGAGACTCCCACTCCATACTAACTTGGACACAAATAAAAGACATAATTTAGGTCCTAAACCGTGCAGCTGCTGTGTTACTGCTTTCCACTGCAGAGAGCTGCCTGAATCTTGCCATCCATTTTCGGGGGGGTGGGGTGGGGTGTAAAACTTCCTTTCCTATTATCTATGCCAAACTATCCTATCCTGGTCTTTGAATCAAATATCCCCAGCAAATATTATCCACAGCACAAGGACAGGGCCTCTTGTGGCAACTTTTCTCTCTTCTCAGTAGGAACTCCCATTATGCCACAGAACCAAGATGCTGCCACAAACATGACCACTTCCATCACCTAGCTCCTGTCAAATGTCAGTACTGTGGAGTTCTATAGCTTCTAATTATTCAGTTGGTGACTGCAGTCCTTCCAGGGATTGCCTCTTCTATCCCCATAGAACTGATGCCTCACACACAGTGAGAGCAGCCCTTGCCATAGAGCAAAAAAGAAGAGGGCAGTTGCTGATAGGTGGTACCCAGACAAGCATTAGGTAGGTGCAAGAACAAATAAGATGCATGAGTTATATTCTCCTTGCATTCGTTTTCTTAGTTTGTGATCTTAGTGATACACACAAAGAGGGAAAAATATTTTTTTGAAGATGGTAGCCTCTAAAGCTACCTCTCTGAAAAATTACTGTCTCCAGCCATAAGGTTTGAGACAAGCTTCTCATCTATTTATTCAAAGGGCTCAATGAGCTGTAAAGATTGACATTTAAACTATTAACACTATATTCTGTTTGACAATGTTATTAAATATTAGGTCTGATTTATGGAAAGCCTTAATCATTTGGCAGTCCAGAAGAGCCCTGTATAGACAGACATGGCCCTGTATAGACAGACATGGCCCTGTATAGACAGACATGGCCCTGTATAGACAGACAGACATGGCCCTGTATAGACAGACATGGCCCTATATAGACAGACATGGCCCTGTATAGACAGACATGGCCCTGTGTAGACAGACATGGCCCTGTATAGACAGACATGGCCCTGTATAGACAGACATGGCCCTGTGTAGACAGACATGGGCTGTATAGACAGACATGGCCCTGTATAGACAGACATGGCCCTGTGTAGACAGACATGGGCTGTATAGACAGACATGGCCCTGTATAGACAGACATGGCCCTGTATAAACAGACAGACATGGCCCTGTATAGACAGACATTGGGCTATGTTGTATGTTACTTGGTGGAGTTGATTGAACTCAAGAAAAAATATTTCCACCAGCAACACTAGAGTCTGACTTCATGTGACATAGTTCTTACCACATAAATTTGAACCACTTGCAAGCTCAATTCTGTTATCTCAGAATTTTCCAATTGATAATTCTAATAGTTGGGGAGTCAAAAATAAAATAACACATCTAAATAATCCTTGATGTGGAACAGATGAATAAAATTTCAAAATGGAAGCTGGGCATATAGCTTGATATATTAGTATGGAAGTAGGAAGGAAAGAAAAGCATGTGCATATGTAAAGGACAAACACATTGGGGGATTGAAATGTTAGGGCCAGCCTATAGGAACTGGCAACACTGGCTTACTGACTGTTCCAGTATTGTCTGTGTAACACTGGGCACTCACCCTTTCTTAGGAGACAATTAATCTATTTAAAATGTAACAAATGTATATGGAAGTCATTTGGCATCTCTAGTTCTCAGATAGTGTGCAATGGATTTTAAGGTTAGACTATACCAGGTAAGCACAAAATTTGGGTTCTAGTTCAGTGATGAAGATGTTCCTAGGCCACCTGCAATAGACTGGAAAGAACAAGAAAGACAGGGACCACATACTAGTTGGGGTAAAGGCAGACGAAGAGCTAATAGAAGTGCCTGAGAGACCCCAGATGCTGCAGAGATAGATGTGGCTGTAATGTTGCAGAGTGAATTCCTAAACTATGCAAATGGACTATGAGTTATTAGGTGGTGCAGAGATATGCCGGACAGTTTTATGTCTATTTGACACAAGCTAAAGTTATCTAAGAGGAACAAACTTCCATTTAAAACATGCCTCTATAACATGGGGCTATAGCCAAGCCTTTAGGGCATATTCTTTATTATCAACTGATGGGAGAGGCCCTAGTCCATTATGTATGGTACCATTCCTGCACTGGTGGCCCTGGGTTCTATAAGAAGTTAGATTAAAAGGGGCCAGGCAAGATGTAGTCCTAACCTCTTTTAATCCAGGGAGGGGAGACAGGGGGCAGTAGACCTGTTTAGAAAGGTTCTTTGGAGCAATTCCCATCTGTGTTGTTTGGGAATTGGAGGTTCAGTTCACAGGTCAGCACCCACAGCTCAATCAACTCTCAAACACTTCACAGATACACCAGCAGTCCTGTTTGGTAGAGTGGAGATAGCAAACATGAATCAGCAGTGGTGGCACTGCCTAGCAGAGACAGCTAGGCCTCAGCTCCAGCACCAGTCAGCAGCAGGGACCAGGAGGAGCACCAGGAGAAGTTCCCCACTGTACCTCTCTCAGGGAAGCGAAGATTACCAAAAATTCCACACCCACAGGATTTGCACAGTTATCTCTGTAAGCCAACCAAGCTCAGCCTCTGTATACCTCCCAAACATTACGTGTCATCCATAGGACGTGCCTTAGCATGTGTCTGTCTGTCTCAGCTGATATCACTCTGCCAGTCAACCTAAGTCCTTGGAAGTAGCAAGAAACTGCGGCACAGCACCAGAAGTATTTTGGCACTTTACTCTCTATGGAGTCCTGACAAATGCAGCTCACCTATGCGATGCAAAACAGACCAATTCATGCATGTTTTTAGCAAAGAATCCTTCATCAGATATCCTTTCACATACTTGCAGAACATCCTTTCATCTATGTCTGCTTCACATAAATATTCCTTCATGTGCTTGCCCCAGCAAAACACCATCCAAATGATTCTCCAGAGGATCCTTAAGTTTCCACTTCAGGCAAGACTGGGATGGCTGGGCTTAAGGTATTTGTGTTTTAGCTGGGCCTGTAAGCATCTACTATTGTGCTCAACCAGTGTTAATCATTACCAGGAGGTTGTTTTCTCAATTGTAATAATTTTAAAAAATGATTTGTCATCATTAAATAATTTCAGAAAGAAAGAAAGAAAGAAAGAAAGAAAGAAAGAAAGAAAGAAAGAAAGAAAGAAAGAAAGAAAGAGAAAGAAAGAAGATTGAACAAGCCATGGGAAGAAAGCCGGTATGTAGTACCCCTACATGGCCTCTATATCAGCTCCTGCCTCCAGGTTCTTTCCCTGTTTGAGTTTCTATCCTGGCTTCCTCCAGAAGCATGGAAATGTAAGCCAAATAAACCCTTTCCTTGCCAAGTAATTTTGGTCATGGTGTTTCATTGCAGCAATAGAAACCCTGAGACAAGGTTTTAAACATGAGCTGCTGGGTAATGAATAGAGAATGAATTACTGAATGTATCTATGAGCTCCGAAGTGGTAGAACACTAGCTAATGAGCTACTTGAGAAACTTATGAGCTATAAAACGCTGTGTAGATAGATTGAAGCATTTAAGAGGTCCCTGTGAACTTCTAGATGGTGTAGAAATCTAGATGGTGAATAACTATCAGTGCCCATGAGCAGACGGATGGTCCACAGCTCTGCTATAAGCCAACTGTCATGCATTTTAGGCTTTAAGATCTATATAGCCTCTATCAACTTTGCTGGATTATCAGGAAAAAAGATAGAACGAAAATGTATATGAATGGGTTATTGTTTATTAAGTTGTATTTACAAAAAATATATTTGAGTTATAATCATATGGCAAAAAATTGCCAATCTTTGATGAGTCTTTATGCTAATTTTTCTTTAATTTTGAGATTTTCCTATAGGTATACAATGAATTATGATCATAATCTATTCCCTTTTCCACATTTCAGCTACCCCATTTTCTCTATAATATGCTTCCTCCCATTTCACATATTTTTTTTCAATCCACTGGGTCCAATCAGAGCTGCCTGTAGGTGCACACTGGTGGGATATTCACTGGAGTATGAAAGCCCTACTAGTGGCCACACTCTCAGTAAAGGGTGATCCTCCTTCCCCTAGCAACCGCCCACTGCCAATAGTTTCTCAGTGAGGGTTTGGTCTGGAGATGATCAATCCACCTACACAGAATACTTGCCAGCTTGCCAGATCTTGAGCAGATATGTTGAGATAGCATGACTGCAATAGGCTCCTCTTGCCTAGAAGAAGGATTTCACACCACATCTCCCTATCCTCCAGGCCTCATATTCTTCTCGCCAGCTCATCTGGCCTCTTCCCTTCACCTTGGTGCTGGTGATGGGTTTATGAATGAATGGAGTGCAGCTGAATACTAAATGCAGAAAGGCTTGTATGCATGGAGGAATGGGCAACTATGAGGGGAAGTCAGGAAGTGAAACGTAGGTATAACTCAAAGCAATGATATCCAAGAAGCCAAAGACAGGGCTACTATTATGCATCCCAAATCAAAAAACATGATGATGAGGAGAATGATGATGATGATGGAGTCAAAGGATAGTAGACCACATGTGAGAAGAAGAGGGAAGAGTAATGAGAGGTACAGGGCTGAGCATGGATGGCACAGGTGAGAGGAGGAGTATGAGAGATGAATTAACCAAAACTAAGGATGCATGAAAGAGCCTTAAGGAAATCAACTATTTAGTGAGTTAATTTCAAAATACAACCTAAAAGAGAATGTTAACAAATTCCCCCCACATGTGTGGACAATGTTGCCTAGTCTTCCTTTGTTCTGAGAAGTTTATGGGTTGAGAAGAATGAAGGCAGTCCCTCCTACCTCAACCTGCCAAACATCCTTCAGAACCAGAAGGATTCCCTCCCGAGTGTAGGCTATCAAGATGTAGGCCTAAAATTAAACTTTGGCATGTTTTCCTGCTTTTTCCACCCGAGAACCTAAGGTTAGTAACCTGCTAACAGAGAGCAGAAACTGAGGGCTTAATTCATCTGTCTCTTCTCCTATAGACAGCAAACAGTGACTCATTCAGGATAAATGCAGCATTTATTGAGACATACCAGATGCCTAGCAGATTTCTAAAACACATGTACTATACTCTCTTCATAAATAACAATTTCTTCTCTTTCCAGATTGCTCCCGCTGTCTTCTGTATGGCCCAGGAAGGTCTGTGCTATTATTTGCCTGCATGGTACTGGGCATGAAGCTATAGACTCAGCTTTGGGGTAATCATGACATAACACTTTTTAGTTCTGATTCTATAAAAAGGGATTGCCTATTGCTAAACAATATTCCATCTAAGTTGGTTTTAGGTCATTAAAAGCTGCAATACTTTCCAATAAAAAATAATAGCACTTCTCCGCCATCGCCCAGACACTAAGCACCTTGACTTTAGTGGCAATTAGACATCGCTGCACTATTGCACACTGGAAATGGAGCTGGAATCACCAAAGAGCAACTGGAAATTAGAAATGTGATTGCCCTTCTGCGGTAAAGGAGGCTCCGGAACAAGCCCCTTGCTAGGCATCTCTTAGCCTCTGCAGGGCTCGGTAGCAAGCAAGCTGTGAGTGGTGTGTGGAGAGCTGCTTCTATTCAGATGCTAGGCTGTAACCCATACCTTCCAATTTGTCAATTTCCCCTTACAGTGTTTAGATTTAGGGCACACACTTCAATTAGGGCACAACTAGGTAAAGTCTACTCTGCCGTAGTTTAGTGACCCATAAGATTACCAAATGCATCACCTTCATGCAGGGAGGGAAAGCTTCATTTTCCATTCAGACCTTGTATATGGACAAATGAAGAGGAAGGATATCATAGAGCATCTGATATCATTTTCCAATAAAAAAAGAAAAAAAAAAACAGCATTCTTCATTTTCCAGCATTACTATAAACTCACTTTTATGATTCTGGTTATAAAGGCCTGAATGTCTGAGTAGCACTAGCAGACAATTTCCCCCTTAAAGATTCAAATGTAAGTGGGAGTATTGTGACCCTGAAGTCACTTGGGGTTTATAACATGATGTCATAAATGTAATATAGATCCAAGAGGATGAGGTTCTGTATCAGGAAGCAATGGCCTCTGATAAGGATTCTTTATGTTCAGTCTTCGTGGTTGGCTTTTATTTTACATTGCTTTGCTCATCTGCAAGACAGCATACATCAGGCTAGATCAGGCAGAGGCATCTCCCCAATGACGCATCTCTAGACTTGTCACCTCCCAGAGGCTTTTATTAACCTGTGTTGGCTTTGGCTATACCAAAGCAGGCCTATGGATTGAGCAGGAAAGGGCTGGTATATATTGGGAGTCAGACTCTGCCTAAGTTGTTGTAAATTCATTTATTTGCAAAATAGATGGGTACAGAGAATTATATTAGTCAGAGACCTTCCTTGATTTAGGATGTCTGTTCATGTTGAAATTTTTGCAATTGAGTCATTTACTAATTGTTATTGTGTGATATGAAAATAAAAACAATAAAACCACTGCTTATCCAAAGCTAACAGTGACTTACTCCATCAATAAGTAACAGTTTCTCTCCTTCCTGCTGCTCATGCCTCCCATGTGACAATTACCATGGTGACTCTTGTATTTTATCATTACATTGGATGTGTATCTGAGAGAGCTTTATACATTTTTTAGAGGGGGTGATGGTACAAGTTATTTTCTATTAGCTGACCCATATGAAACCATGTATAATGCATTTTTGTTCAATATTATTCTGCCAAGATCCATCTATACCATTCAAAGCAGCTGTAGCTCATCCATTTTATTGAAGATGTTTTTCTCCATGTTAGAGGTTGTTTGGGTTGTGTCCAGGGGTTGGGCTCTATATGCTATGTTACCACGGCCTTCCCTGTCTCCTGTCTCCAGCAGTTCATGTAGACATTTATTTTGGGTGGATACACAAGAGTGAAATTGCTGAGCCATAGAGTACATGACGCCTCATTCTCTAACAGAATGGCAAACCCTTTTCCAAAGGGGTTCTATTGAATACAATCCCACCAGCAATTAAACACCTGTTACTGTGTATCCTCTCTTCTACCTCTCGTCTTGTGCCAGGCTAATTGGTGTAAAATGATATATCTTTATGATTTCAATTTGCATTTCATAAAACACTAATGACTTTAAGCATCTCTTCCTGTGACCATCGGCCATATGTATTGCCTCTCTGTGAAAGGCCTGTGCAAGACTTTTGCCCATTTATCACTAAGCTGATTGAGCTTTCTCCTTTTTTATTTGCAGAAGCCTATCATATATTCTTGGGGCTCATCATATATGACTACACGAGTTGTAACCATTCCCTCCTTAAAGTGTCTCCTGGTAGGTAGCCATCTTTTACTAAGAAGTGCTGTGTGGAGTGCTATTTCAATGAGTTTTTGTAGATACTCCATGAATGGAGAAAACTCTCTCTCTCTTTCTCTCTCTCTCTCTCTCTCTCTCTCTCTCTCTCTCTCTCTCTCTCTCTCTCTCCCTTCCTCCCTTCCTCCCTCCCTTCCCCACACTCATGTCTCTCTCTGTCTCTCATCTCTGAGATACAGAGAAGGGCACAAAAAGGAACACCAAGGCCCTCACCCAGACCTCACACTCACAAAAGAAGACAGTCAACATTTTGTTCATTATCTCCAAATGAAGGTGTCTGCCTCCACAAGACTGGCTGCCAGGGATATAAGAAAGGCCAGAACCTTAAGGCTGGACCATGTAATTTAGTACACAAAAACTCAAGAAGCCCTAAATGCCGTAAGCATGAGAATGGCACAGTTATGTGACAATTTATTATTCTGGTTAAATACAGAGACTTAAACATTCACCAAAGAAACAGGAAGTTACTCAGGTTTCGCTGGACTCTGAGAGGTCCCAGGCAGGAAAAATAAGAAAGTAGGGAAGATGCTCCATGGATATCATTGGTGAGTCTTAGAACTAAGATTCATACCCACATGTATCAGAGAGATTCTGCTTTTCAGCCTTGCTAGTGGGCAAAGGAAGCCCAATATGGTCAACATTTCTTTGCCAATAGCTGTGTAAGAATGCATTCCCAGTTATGATCCACCACACACTGGGGCCATGGATGAAGATTGTGCTCTGCCAGGACACACCAAGCTTTCTACATAGAGCTGAGGTCTCTCCTCTTGGATGTCCCGGGCTTCTCCTAGGATGGAGCTAGAAGGTTTGGGGAGGGCTCTACTATTGAAGAGCTGGTAGTATTACTTGGTAACCCCAGAAACTTCCCCAAGTCAAGCTCACATCTAGGGTACTGTGCAGAAAGGCCTGACAGTTATGGCAAGACCAAGGAGAGGATTAAGGGGGTGTATGTTTCGTGTTTCTATAAGTGTTTGGTGGGGATGGGTTTCTACCGTGTTTCTCTGGGGCCACTCACAGCTTTTATACCCCTCTTGTAAGTGATTTTAGGGACAGTAGTGCCATACACTAGGATATTTGGACAGAAGGATGCCAACAGCAGACACAAGACACCTGCCTTAATCCCATTTCCTTTCTCCTGATCAAGCTTTAAGAGCCACAGAACAGCACATGGAAATGAGTGTCAGCCCTTAGTGACAAAGAGTCAGACTCTAACCATAAGCAAGACTCTGTGCCTCTGAAATTCATCTGCTTGATGATCTAGCAATGCTCAGTGCACATCATTGTAGGAAACCAGGCTAAATAGAGGAGCAACGTTCAACAAGCTACTCAAGCCAGTAACTGCCCTGTTTAGATTTTACTGTTGTCTTGACACCTTCTAGTGTGACCTGAGAAGAAAGAATCTCAATTGAGAAATTTCCTCTAACATTTAGCCTGTGGCATGTCTGCGAGGACAATTTCCTTGATTGGTAATTTAAATAGAAGGTTCAAGACCACTGTGAATGGTGCTACTCCTGGGAAGGTGGGCCTGAGTTATATTTAAAAAGCTCGCTGAGCATGAGCCATGAACATTAAGACAGCAACCAGCATTTCTCCATGCTTCCCACTTTAATTCCTGCCTTCTGATCTCGCCCAACTTCTCTCAAAGTTGGACTGTAAACTGGAATTCTGATATGAAAAATAACTACTCCTTTCCAAGTCACTTTTAGTCATGGTGTTTATCACAACAGAAATGCATACAAGAAGAGAGCGCTGAGTTTTCTTGGACCTTCCACCAGCTCTAGCTTCTTTCCTCTCCAGTATAGGCCCCACCCCAGAACCGCTCTTCTTCCCACTACCTGGAAAACAGATCTCTATTCCACAAGATAGTCCATAGATGGTCTCAGATCATCTTTGGCTCATATGTAGTCTTCCCTATGCTAGTATCCTGATCAACTCACCATAAGTACAGGTGACCCAAAGATGCTTTTCTTGTTCCTGTGGTGTTATGTTTCACCAAGTGCTCTCACCTATAAGGGGAGGGCCACTGTACCACAAGACCAACACCATATATGGAGAAAGTCTCAAGACCCTGTTTTAACCTGTCTGATCTACCCTGATCAATTTTCTCCAGCCCCTCTGCTTCTACAGATAAAAGTGGGCATCAACTTTCAGACTATGAGAGTAGATTTCTTACAGGCATATGGTTCTGCAAAGATAACTGTAGTCTAAAGGATGATCCAACCCATGGCCCTATTCCAGCATCTGTACTCAGATTCCAATTCTTGCCTACCTTCCTGATACCTTCTGAAGGATTGGACACACAGTTGTCAGCCCCTCCATTCTTGCTTATGGTCTGCCAGAGCTCAGCAAAAGTGCTATCCTGCTCCAGGGGATTGGTCCCCTTGGCTCTGAAGTACTCATAGACAGCAGAGTCCCGGACAGTGCCATAAGACATCTCCAGTTGCTTGGACAGGTCCTGAAATGTCCCATTATCCACATCCATCGCAGTCAAAGTACAAATGCATCAATCTCTCAGCCTGGAGCCAGACCTCCATATGTCACAGATAGGTTTCCTCAATATGAAACTTATAAAACTAGGTTCCGTGTTGAGCTCAAAGCATAAAACAATAAGTAAGAAATGATTTCTGCCATTAGTGAGCTTGGAATCCAGCTATAAAAATATGAATCAAGGCAGGAAATAACAATATAACAGAGTCAGAGCAACACAAAACAACAATTACTGACAGCTTCTGCCCTGAGCACACTAACGCTGAGCAGGGGAGATGGATGATGAAGATGGTGACTAGCTCCAACACTTGGGGTTAGTGTGGCACAGACATTCACTATGATGCTGAGTCAATTAAGAGTCATCCCCTCTAAAACTTGCAGATGTGCTGGCATTCCAGCCAATTAATGGTGCAGAGTATCTACCAACCAAATTAATTTTTGAAAAAGTAACGAAAACTGTGTTTTTACATGGATCTCCTGGGTTTTACTTTTAAAGCATTGAAAGGTATTTAGAAGATACTGATGATTAACGATCAATACTTGTGATGGTCTGGATTCATTTTTACCAAGAAAAGAACCAAGAAGCTCCATCAAGACAGATGTTAGAAGGTGAGAATATCTCAGGAAACCCCTCAACAGCCAACCCTCTGTTGATACCTAAGCTGGGATCAAAGAAGAAGTCTTCTTTCTGGAAAGGGAAATGCATATACTTCCTGACTTTCTGCTTTGCGTGGCAGTACGGGTTTATCTTGAACTGAAAATGCCACAACGTTGAAAACGCCCTTTCTGCACCTTCCTTAGTGTACTACACCTATATCACTCATGTTAACACTCATGGAATGCCATGCCTGTTTTATAGTGGGCCACTTTTTACCCCAGTATCACATGGTCCACTTGGAGATCCAGTCACTGCTGCCACCCAGGCACAGAAGAGAGAATTTTTCCACACATCACTAGCCTGGGATCAGATCCAAACTCAACATTCAAAATTCAGTTTCTAGTGCTTGTTATTTTCACACCATTAGACCATCAGAGACTCTTCAGTTGAGACAGTTAAGTCAGAAGCCCTTTGTAGTGAGAGCAGGATGGATGAACTAGTACTGTACTCTTATTTGCTACTTAAAAAGCAGTGTCCATCATGACATATGACATATATTGTCATATACCAGGCCAATTTTCAAAATTAAAAATCCTTAATGGGAACCTAGGCCTTCTGTACAGGGTCTGACGAGATCACTCTTTGTTTCTCTTCTGAAAGTCTCAGTATCTCCTGTGTCAAGCCACACCATTATCAGTACCTCCTGATGCATCTTACATAGGAAAAACCAACCCAACTATCTTGGTTTGCTTTTCTATTGATGTAATAAGCAATACAAACAAAGCAGAACTGAGTTGTAAAGGAATGAGTTCACTTCATAGTATAGCTTTATGTCTAACATGAAGAGGAGTCCGGGCAGGAACCTGGAGGCAGAAACCTAACCAGAAACTGTGGGAGGATACGGCTTGCTAGCTTGCTCCCCATGGATTGTATATTTTTATACAACCCAAGACCGCCTGCCCTGAGTGGAACCAGCTCTAGTGGACTGAACACTTCCACATCAATCTTTAATCAAGAAGATTTCCCAGTGTCCTTCCTTCAAGCAATCTGATGGGGGAGTGGTCTTAGTTGAATGCCTCCCTTCGCAAATCTTCCTAAATTGTGTCCTGTTGACAAAAAACTAACCAGTACACCAACCAATCTTGCCAGGTTCATCTATACAACTTCTCCTTCTCTCCATCTTCAGCGGTTTTCCCTAACCATTGCCAATCTAAAAGTAAAAAGTACCACCCATTCTCATCTAAGCTATGAGGCTATGCCTCTCCCTTTGCCTGGAATCCTTTTTATCTAATTCATGTACCTGCATGTTCTGCAAATCTAGCTTCGAAGCCATCCTCAGCCCAAGTCTCCCTATGGTGTCTCTCCATAGCTTGAAGGCTATCATAGCTGCACCATCTCACTGGTATTTCAAAGGGCAGCATTCTTTAGTAAAGAAAAGTAGTGGCTCTGGAGTCCAGCTGCTCTCTTGTTTTTAGTCCTCACTGTCCCTAATAGAATGGACAAGTTCACAAATGTCATCATACCTCACTTTCCAAATCTTAAGATGAGGGCTAGAAGCAGAGCCTGTAACAGTGGGTTCCAACTGAAGATTAAGTTAGGATTCATGCACAGGCTAAAGAACATTACCTGATTGGGTCAGTACCTAAGAGCTGGAGGTCATGATTCTGAGCTGCCTGGAGCTGAAGCTGCTCCATCCCTACTCTATGGCCCTGGGCCCAGGGCTGGAGCAGCCTGCACAGCAAGCACACAAGGCCGGGAAGTGTATGGTTGCTCTCTTCTGCTGTGGTGTTGCTTTCAATAGCATTCCCTTGTTCCTTGCTATTTGCCCAAGTAATAGAGCTCAGGATTCATTTCCACACATTGCAGATGAAAGAAAACATAAAATAACAAATTTGATGAAGAAATCTTTCTAATTATTGTTCATTATTTATACCTAATTGAAGCAAGATGTTCCTTTGCTTGAAGGGCCCCAAGGGTTGTAACTCAGCTATAAATCGCCTGGAATGAAAGGAGGGGAAGTCTTCTTTTTCCTACATATTTTTTTTTATTCTTCTCTTGGTAATACAAACAAATACAAGCTTTGATGAATGGGAAACATCACGATGAATTACACAGTTGAGTCTAAATACTGATCTACTCTAAATTACTGCAGTTTCTATGAGTATGGAACGAATGCATAACTTCCAGGGAGCTCTGATCTCCTGTTTTATCCCCACATTTGAAATGGAGATTTCCTCCCTCCTCAGTATTTATTCATGATGGTGTTCCTGGCCAGAGGCTTGGGGAACATCATGGATGACAAGCAGGCAGTCTGAATGTTAATGGCTCTATCTCCCATTCTGTCCCAGCAGAGCTTATTGTTCCATCTTCCTCAAACACCACCTTCACCCAGGGAAACTTCATCATCTGACCATGGTCTGTCTGCTACCTCCTATAGCCATAGATTTCTACACAGAGATCTCTCTAATTACAGTTGCATACTTTCTCAGCAAAGAATTCCAGGGTCATTTCCATGACTGGCACACAATAGGTCCAACCATCATGGTTCTAAGTGTCTAAGCCTAAAAGGACTGGAAGAGGTGGGCTCACCTAAGGACACCCCAAAAACTATCATCTCCATGGGTAGTTTCCCTTTTGTCAGAACACAGAGCTTTAGAACGAACTCACAGGGAAAGTTAATGGGGACTAAGGACAGCAAGTCAACGAGGCTGCCAAGCCAGCCTTGGCAGTCAACAAAAGACACATGCTGAAGGTAGATAGGAACTCCATCAAAAAGAGGAAAGGAGTTTCATCAAGAGCGAACTACACTTGCAGTACTTACAATTTACCTTTTCTTTTCAGCAAGAAGTGACTACAATCGTCCAGGCACTTACTTTATAAGACAGACGGAGGATAAACCCATTCATCTCAGCTTGGACATCTGTCAGTCCAGTGTGTAACATGCACCTTGATAAAATAACTGAACCAGCTATTATCCCAAACCATTTCTAGATGTCTCATAGGCCATGATCTGTGACACCTAAAGCAAGAGATGAATAGTGACAATCTATTGGAAGTTTACAACAAGATATAAGTGAATGGCTGGAGAGAAAACAAGAAACAAAGGAGTAAACAAAAAAACAAAACAAAACAAAACTAAGACCAGCACTGAGCAAATAATGTTTGTGGGAGCGAAATACAGTTACACATGGGGGACCCCTGAACATCCAGGGGAGGAGCCCTAAATTGGGAGCCAAAAGGGTCTCCGAAAGAAGCATTTGGCTGAATCAAGAAGCCCAGGTGAAGGCAGCCGAGCAAGCACTGACACATTCTAGGACATTCTAGGAAGAGAAGTTATCTATCCAGAGGACATTCTAGGAAGAGAAGTTATCTATCCAGGCCCTGATGGGTGAGAAAACACAGGTCATGTGGGCCACACATTACAGGCTGATTTTAGACAGTTGCCAGAACTTTGGAAAGCTTGCAGATCTGGATGCAATACTGTCTCAGAAAATCCCAGTCATCTGAGGTACTCCCTCAGCCTTCATGTGGACCTCAGAACTGGAGTCTCAGCAGTTCCCTTGGCATGATGAGAGATGCAAATTCTTGACCCCAACCCCAGTTCTAACAATTCAGAAACTCTTGGGCTGGTGCTAGGCTTCTGTGCTTTCATAGCTTTCCAAGTGACTCTAATAAATTAGGTTCTAGAAACACTGACCAAGGCAACACATTTAATATCTGAGGTCTTAGCCTTTATAAGTCATCCCTGTTTCGCAGGGTTGGTGAATATTAATGATCACAGGCACACATCCAGCTCATAGTCAATGTTCAGTGTCTGCTCTTCTGTCAGACTCTTAACAAGTAGCCCAGTGTTTGAATCATGGTGGCCATCTAGTGGAGTGGAGGGTGGTATGCTAATACAGTTTACATTAAAGCCAGGAGCATTTGCTGACCTCACAGTGGAGTCAATGATATACCTTGAGGTCACTTAATACTTTGCTTGATATCCTGCAGTATACAC
The DNA here is from genome assembly GCA_902729485.2 of Mus minutoides. Classification (NCBI taxonomy): domain Eukaryota; kingdom Metazoa; phylum Chordata; class Mammalia; order Rodentia; family Muridae; genus Mus; species Mus minutoides. The sequence continues at coordinate 135,995 of LR749750.1, forward strand.
AGCTTCTTTGTTTAACATGTCTTTAAGAGAACAATGTAATTACCAACCTTACTTGCCTTGGATTTCCCATGTAATCAGGTGATGCAACCTAAACTAATACAGAGCTTTAATCTCAAATTACACACTGTTCCAGGCCTCTAATTTAGAGCAATATATGTGTGGGGAGGGGGAGGGAAAGGTGTAAGCATTTGAAGAAAACAGCTAATAGTCAAGAGTAACCTTATACAATAATTACCCGCCACAAATATTTAAAATGGTATATAGACATTACTTAAGAATAGAATGTTTGTAGTACTATTGGTTAGCTGCATGCTACTTAATCTCTTATAAAACTCTATTAAACTTTTCTGTAAAGTATCCCTCATTTCTTCCCAATGTGATGCTGTACGTGTTGCTCAATAGATACAAAGCAGTGGCTTTTGTTAGACACGTAGGCAATAGGGACAGACAGAATTCACACATCAGACATAGACTACAGACAAATGAGTTACTACAAACTATAGACAAATGAAAAAGACAGGGAGACAAGTAGAGAATTTGAGCTTTGGTTTGCTCTCCATCAAAATAATCCAAGAAGAAATCCTAAAATTTTCTTTCCTCAACACTGACACATTGTGGAGCCTCTGACGTTATTCTTAATGCTTTAAATCAATACTCAGTAGTTGTCACACTGCAGGGAAGAAAGCATGGGGTAGGAAGCATACATCAACTCTCAGGATCACATAATCAAAGCCTACCTCTCCTTTCCTCAATCTATCTCCCAAGGAAAACAGCCCATACCCCAATTTATTTCTACCTCCCCACCAAGGTACAGGCAAATCCTCCCTATCAGCACTTAAACTGTCACCTTATCAATACTGCCTAAGTATTTGGTTTCCATGGTACCAAATGGGATGGTCTAGGACAAATCTGAACACAAACAGGGTATGGAGACACCAGATCTCCAACTTGCTTTGTGAGCAAAATGGCTTCCACTTCAAAAAGGCCACTCTAGAAAAGTAGAAAGCACAGGGCAAGAGATTGGGACAAGTGGCTTCTGAGACATTGTCTTAATTAGGGTTTTATTGCTTCAAAGAGATACCAGGACCAAAGCAACTCTTATAAGGAACAACATTTATTTGGGGCTGGCTTACATATTCAGAGGTTCAGTCCATTATCACCAAGGCTGGAACATGGCAGCATGCAGGCAGACATGACAATGGAGGGGTTGAGAGTTTTATATAAGTTGATGCCAAGACTTCTAGGAGAAGACTGTTACCAGACAGCTAGGAGGAGAGTCTCCAAGCCCACCCTCACTGTGGCACACTTCCTCCAACAAGGCCACACCTACTCAGACAAGGCCCCACCTCCTAACAGTGCCACTCCCTGGGCTAAACCTATTCAAACCACCACAGGCATCAGATCTTGGCTCTTTCCCTCTTAATCAGCTTGTTCATTTTGAGAATTCCAGCCCCTCTGCCTGTCTCTTTGTTTTGGACAACATCTAGTGTTAGAATCCTCCCACAACTAAGCCCACTCTCTTCTCCAAGTTCATACTTGAGCCAAAATGTTCCATTCCATACCTCTACTAAAAGCCTCCCTTGAGCTGGTTTTCTGTATCTCACACGCTGAACTACTGATTCGGGGCTTTCCCATTGGAAATCATAACTGATGACCATGAGCATCTCAAACAGTCTTGCAGATAGGGCTCTGCAAGCTGCACTCAGCTCAGAGAAGTTTCCTCCATCCACAAACTAACCTCTCTAGAATTGCATAGTGTCCCTGCATTCACAGCCAATGACAGTCTCCCCGGCTGGCTCTCACATCACTTCCTCCCCACACCTTGACCTATAAATCAATCTTCCTACTTCTAGATACATTTTCATTAACAAAGAGATGAATGTGTTTGCAGCATGGGAAAAATCAATGATACAGAATTTATAAACACATCTTTGCATGTTAACAGAAATATTTACATTGGCAATGGAGATAAATACAGTTGCAACATGCAGAATCAATATACAGTATATGTAAAACAGATTTCACAACCATGGGACTGCCGTATTCTAGGTCTGACTAGTCTAATCCTAGAAGGACTATTATTTGTCTTATTCTTCCTAAAGGAAAGCAGTAGGAAAGCACCCTATACATGAAGGATGGTAGCCATACATACCTCATAAATGAAAGTCTTTACTACAATGTGTATATGTGCCTGCTATCTTTCCGACACTCTCATGTTTCTGACTTATGTCTGAATCTACCCAGGAAGATTATGCACACAGGAAGCACGGCTTCCTGGTTATCCTTCCACTTTCTGCTTGAGAACTTGTACACACACACACACACACACACACACACACACACACACACCCCTTCTGACCCTCTGTCCGTTTCTCCACTTCTCAGAATTCTCTTGTGTCCTTTTCTCTGTGCCTCTTCCATGCAGTCTTCCTTTTTCATTCAGCCAACATTCAATATGCCCTATTTTTGAGAATCTGCCTGTATGAGGCCCTGCTGTAGGTTTAGGCATAGAGTAAGAATAACACAGAGGTCTTGGTTTCATGACCTCTCCATGTCATGTTAAGATTGGAGAGAGAGAAAGGAGCATTAACAATTATGTGATGCTGGAGTCTGAGAACAGAAACTCTTATTATGGGCTCTGATGGTCCTGTGAAACTCTGTCACATGTCTTTGTTTGTTTGTGTTTGTTTGTTTTAGTATGCTTTTGTCTTCTCCAATACTTTAAAAAGCATCTTAAAAGTTAAAGATAAAAAAGCCACTGTGTATGCAAACATAATTTAGATCAGAGGCCATGGTTGGCAGCCTTTGATGAAGATATTGCTGGGGAGATAGCAAAGCACGCTACAGTTTATGAAAAGGAATGGAGAAGATAATTATATAAAGAAGCCAGTGTTTTCAACATCAGCTTTGGCATTTAGGCACATGTTTTTCTCTCTTTGCTTGCATCAGACAAAGATGAGTTAGAGGGCATAGGTTCATGGAAGGCTGGACTGAGACCAGTAGCAACTGTCCTTCAGGGGAAGAGGCAGTGTGGCTGCAGAGGCAGCCTGTAGTTTCTCTTACTCCAGCCTGGAAGACAATGAGGTGAGAAGCACACAGGTTCTTCACATACAAAGCCTACTCAGGGCACAGTTCTACATAGTAAGCAGGTGGCAACCCCAGACAAGGAAAACTGTCCTGGGAATGAAGCAGGGTTCACAGCAGAGTGAAGTCCATGACAAGCTTAAAAAAATGAAAAAAACAAACAAACAAAAAAACCCAGACAAACACAAACAATAGTAAAAAGCTGGATTTAACAAATTCTTGATCTATTAAATGAAATATAAATAATTTATGTTTTAAATGATATTATTAGAGTATATTTTACAATTATCTTGCTTAAGTATTATATTACACCTAATTTATATAGCATATAGTAGTTTTGAAAAAAACAGTGAAATATATGCATCTATATTGCGTCTTGGTGAGTATCTCTCAGGTCAGAGGAGACTACTATATTGTATGATTATTCAGACTCTAGAAAAATACCTTTGAACATTAGGAAATAGTATCTAATTCCACCTTTAACAAAAAAATCATAAGTAAACACAAAAACAAAAAAAGAGATAAACAGATACCACTTCCAAGGCTTCCAGTTCTAACAAATGTATTCCTGCAAAATTTGCATTTGAATTATATGTAAAATGTGACCTGAATGATTTTTAAATCCCTCAGATATGCAAATGGAAGTTCTGGACTCTGGGAACTTAGCTTTGTGCTCTCTTTTCCATATCCCCTTTTCTTTACTGGTAGGGTAGCACTACTTGTCAGCTAAGACCCATTTCTTCTTTTTTTTTTTTTTTTTTTTTTAACTTTTATTAGATATTTTCTTCATTTACATTTCAAGTGTTATCCAGAAAGTTCCCTGTATCCTCCCCCCTCCAGGCCCTAATCCCCTACCCACCCACTCCCACCCCTTGGCCCTGGCTTTCCCCTGTATTGGGGCATATAAAGTCTGCATAACCAAGGGGCCTCTCTTCCCACTGATGGCCAACTAGGCCACCCTCTTCTATATATGCAGCTAGAGACATGAGCTCAGGGGTACTAGTTAGTTCATGTTATTCTTCCACCTATAGGGTTGAAGACCCCTTCAGCTCCTTGGGTACTTTCTCTAGCTCCTTCTTCCTNTGCTCATGGCACACTCTCATTTTCCACAAGGTCAAGTCTGCTGGCCTCTGTGGGCCTCAGTGAAGAAGACTCAAGCTAGAGTTTCTGCTCCCCCCACCCACTAGCCTCTTCACAGATGCTATGATCATGGAGGACAATCATGAAGTACCCCTGTTTGCTCATGTCTTCAGGTCTGCATTCAGACACATTGCCTGCTAAGCTGTACCCAAGAAATCTTCTCAACTGTCATATCTTATAAAAAGAGTGGGTCCTGGAGTCGAGGAGATGGCTCAGCCAAAGCACTTTCTATTGACCAAAGCCCCTACCCATAAATGCTTGGTAGGTATGGTGAACTTCTTATAATCCCGACATATGGGAAACAGAGACAGTGCATACCTGGAGCAACCTGACTAGCTAGGTTAGCTAATTAGTGGGCCCTGGGTTCAATTGATAAACCTTGCCTTTTATCATATGCAGTAGAGAGTGACCAAGGAAAATACCAGACATCAACTAGGCCTCCACATGCAAGCACATACTCATACATACTCTCACACATATACGTATACAGACACACATGTAAATACATATAAGCATGTACACTCTTTATACATATACATGCAAAAATGGAACGGAGGAAGAAAGAAAAGAAGGAAGGAAGGGAGGGAAGGAGGGAGGGAGGAAGGAAGGAAGGAAGGAAGGGAGGGAGGGAGGAAGGAAGGAAGGAAGGAAGGAAGGAAGGAAGGAAGGAAGGAAGAAGAAGGGCTAGTCCAAATTCACAGGATCCATGTCACTCTGTGCTCTAGGCTGAGCCTTGTCCTGATACTGACCTTGTACCTCCTGTATCCTGTGTCCTGACTCAACTGTGAGTCCCCTTGTGCATGGACTATATCTACTTGCCCCATATATGCTATGATAGACAGAAGTAAATGAACCAGTTCTGATTTAACCATATCCTGTGCTTGAATCTCAAAGGCTGAATGTAGCTAGAGAAAAATCCAAGCTGGAAGCTAGCACGCTAATGGGTCTAACTTAAAACCATGAACCTCAAAGACTTCCAGTGGATCCTCGACGCTACTGGGCAATCTTCTATATTTCTCTGTACAATCAATTTTCCCGGACTCTTGGATGGCTCTCAGAAAACAACCCTGCTTATTATTCCCCAAGAAAGCTAAAGCCATAGGTAAAGAATTAGTTTTACTAAAGAACTCAGATTTTCTAAAACCACTGCATATCCACCTGATTTCTTTATAAGCTGGCACCTCTGCTCTCGCTCCTATTAAGTATATTGGTTTGTCTCCTGGATATAGAAGTTGCCTGCATTCTCAAAGCACATTGCTCTTCCAGTTATCACCCCTTGTCTCTTATATTATGAAATTATGTCTTTATATGAACCATTTCTATGGGCTTGAAAACACATATATCTTCTATCTTTAAACAATCTTTGATAGTGCATTTCATCCCAACCTCCCGCCCAGTTCCCGGGAAGAGTTATCTGTGGCTGTCATTTCCATCACCCTCTCCCATTTCTTATGCTCCTGACTCACTCACCTGGCTAACCACTAAGCAGAAGCTGTTTTTCTCAAGGTCATCAATGACCTTCCAACTATGGAGTCCCCACTTTTTCCCACATCAGCAGTATTTGACAAACGATCATGGCTCTCTCCTTCCTAGAGCGCTTCTTTCCTTAGGTCTCAGAAAAATCATGCAGGAACCTCCTTATTCATGACTTTTCTTAGGTTTTTTTTTTTTGTGTGTGTGTGTGTATTTTTATTAGATGTTTTCTTTATTTACATTTCAAATGTTATCCCCTTTCCTTGTTTTCCCTCTAACCCCCCCCTATCCCATCCCTCCTCCCCCTGCTCACTAACCCACCCACTCCTACTTCCCTGTCCTGGCATTCCCCTACACTGGGACATCAAGCCTTCATAGGACCAAGGTCCTCTCCTCTCACTGATGTCCCATAAGGCCATCCTCTGCTACATATGTGGCTGGAGCCATGGGTATTTTCACAGTTTTAATCCTAGAGTTTTCTGGAACTGGAGTATCAGATCCCTTCTTCTCTGGTGACAAACTTTGGCCAGAATCTCATGTCTATTAGCTAGAGACACATCTCTATACTCTGGACTCACAGTAAACCATTAAGCCCTAGTTTGCCCTACAGGTGCCTCGAAATAGTCCAAGTGACAACTCCATTTAGTTGACTAATATGTTTCTAGACCAAACACAGTCAAACTCAAACACTTAAAATACGAAGCCCTAAACCTAGATTGAGCCTGCACATCCTCTCGCTTTTCCTTCTCAGCCAAATGTTGTTCCTGTATGTACTGAATCCCTGATAAATGTCACTGTCTTTACAAGGCCTCTGCTGACAACCATGTATAAAATAGCTATCCCTTAATGTATATAGTAAAAATAAATGTATTCCAGCCTGTTACATAGGTGTTTGATACCAGTTTCACTCTAAGAATAAGATCTGGCTGTTTGCTTTATATCACCAGTATCTATACTTTAGGTTATATGCTATCTCCATTTGTCTAGGACTGAGGGAATCTCACATATTGATGAGTTTCAGAGTAAAACCCAGGAAAATTCTAGGCAAATTTGTCTCTTATTGTATAATTGTCCCTTATTTGTATAATTTGTCCAGTATTCCTTTGGCATATGGTAGTTACTAATGGACAGAGCAGGCACGCACCCCCCCCCCCCACACACACACATGCATACAAGTTAGCTTTGTCATGCCTTTAAAATGTCTAAACTGGCATGTTGTTTTGTTGTTGGTGTTGCTGGTGTTGTTGGTGTTGTTGGTGTTGTTGGTGTTGTTGGTGGTGGTGGTAAAAAGTCTCCATTGTGGATGCTTGAGGTGAAGAACTGAGGTCTTGGAGCTTGGAGCTTAGCACAGAGTACTCTATCCAGATTGCCATCTCCATTTCTTCCCAGGGTAATATCCTGTGTTAAAGCTTCAAGATCCAGTTTTCTCATAGACTCAGTGAAAGTCAGACTCCATCAGCTGATTTTCTGAGATGCAGCTGCTGTCTGCTTCCCTGGCTCTTGTGTCCCTGTCACTCAGTGGGAGCCTTGCACAGTATCCCTGGCAGTGCCACCGAATGCCTCCATGCCAAGAACATGGCTGGCTCCAAGTTATTAACACCCACAAATGTTTGCTGCCACAAAATTAGTACAAAAGCAGGATGAGCCATTGACCTTTAATATATCAGTGCTGGGGCTCTTAATTCATTATGAGCCTGTCATAAATGTGGCTGAAATGCAAATAAGAGTAGCTCCCCTCCCAGGAGGGGATAAATATGTTACCCACCCCAGCCACCTGGCACACCAGGACTCTTCATCCACTCCAGAGACCCTTTGTCTCCTCTACTCCTTCTCAGTTCTAGCCCTCATCTCCTTCTTTACAGATGCCTGTTCCCCTCTGCTTTGCCTGCTTTCCTGTCATACAATGACTGCAACTCCAAGACTGTACTAACACTTCATTCATATTGCTTCTTTTAGCCTTGGCAGTAGCTCTTTCAGAAAGGTTATTATTACATCCCACTCCCCATTTTACAGATAAAGAGGCAGAGGTACAGAGACATCAAGGAACTGGTGGAGGTAAAAAGTCAAGGAGCAGTCTTCAAATTCAAGATTGCTTGATGAAAAAAACCTGTATGTTCTAGCCCCTTCAAATGATGATAGATACCAAGTAGCCTGAGCTAAGTAGGGAGAATGAAGAGGAAGCACTCAGACATCAGAGAACATCATGCACAATGTACTACTAGGATTAAATGCAGTCTGGAGGGAATATAATATTTAACTGATTCTAACTTGGCAGAAGGCAAAGCATTAGAGGTTGGGGCAAAGAGAGAAAGTTAGTGGGAAAGGAGAGACCAAGGTTACAACTCAAAGAAAAAGAGGACTTGACACATAGAAGAGAATCATTGAAAATGTCCCACACTGAGATAATAGCATTTTACAAATCATGGATATCTGTGAGGGTGAAATATTCTAAGAACCATTAATGGTTTACTAAGAAGAAAAGAAATGGTAAACAATGAAGGAACATTAACCCCAGGATCCAGAGACAACAATTGTCCATAAAATGCTTAGAAGATAATTATAATAGAAGTGCAGAAACACAGGGATAATGGAAAAATGATGAGGTATCAATGCCCCTTAGACAATTAGAAGGTCACAGAATAGAGAGGTGAGTGGGTGGCTTGTCCTATATGCTGGATAGAGGCAGGCTATAAAAGCAAAAAGGGTCATATGCACATTAGAACACAACTGTTGAATAACAAACACTAAGTATGTACTTGCTCATGCGTAGTGCATACAGGTATACAAGTCAAAGTCTAAGTGTGTGCGGGTATCAGAATATACTTAAGGATACCAGGATAGGAATGAGAAAGAAATTTCCAAGGAAGGAATTGTTGGAGGACCTGAATACTTAGCTTGAAGGATGCTATTTGTTATGAGAAACTTCAAAACAAAGGAGACACAGCGCCAGGATGGGAACTCCACAGAAGGCCAGCTCACATCTAAACCAGACAGAGCAAGACAACTGCTCAGAAGTCTTAAGTTTGTTTATAAACTATGTGGGTCTTGGCAGTCAGCATCCATGATATAAGAAAACAAAGGTCTTTCCTTGTAGCAAAGCTTGGAGGAAAATACTAGCTCACGGGAGCCTGTTATCCAACAATGCAAAACCAGCTACAATTAAATATAAAGCCACAAACGGTAACCCATTCTGAATCAGTTTGCAGGAAAAGAAAAAAAAAAGAACAGTTACCTGAACAAGGATATTGAGTACAGTGGCAGAGTCAGAAAAAGAGGATGCAAGACACAGGATATGATAGGCCTCATTTGGTTTAAAGTATGGAAGAAGCCGAATATTAAAACAAATGCTCTTATAATGACTGGCTAATTCATCTCCAGTACCTTTTTTTCTGACCAGGTAGTTTCTCTCCTCACCAATAAGGTTTGGGCGCTGACCCATGTGAAGATCTAGGTGAGCTTGTTGGTAAACCTAATGCCAAGCCTTCTCAAGCCTGCATGTGAATGAATGAATGATCAAGCTTACCCAGCTCCAGCTAGGAATGATGTCCAAGCCATGGACCATTCAGTCATAGATGATGTTATGGGGAAGAAGGTTCTTGTGGGAACATTAGTAATGTCAAATGCAAGCCACACTAACCCATTAGATCTACAGGTTCCATAAGCCTCAGCCTGGCATTCTTTCCAGCCAATGACAGGAAGTGTGCCAGTGACCATCAGTAGACCACCTGAAGGGAATAAAGCACCTAGCTACAGAATTATAGAAAGCACCACAGAAAAACTGTTGGTGGGCATTTGTGGGCATCAAATCTACTCTCCCATAATGTTTCCTCTTTGTGGCAGTCTCTTAGCAATTCTGAGAGTTATCAAAAGCCTTCAGTATCAGCCCCTAACTTGTACAAGTTCACTCAGGACAGAAAGCTGAGTATGGAAACCAGTCTGGTCTGGTATCCTCTTGACAAATAGGAGGAAATTAGAGCATCATATGCCAGTTCAAATGTTCCCTTCCTGAGAGCCCAGTACCTTGCCCAGGGAGCACAGCACATCAGTGATCCAAGGGGTGCCCTGACAAGATGGTAGCACAGGATGGGCACTCAGAATGTGGGCAGTGATGACAGGTTGTGGTCAGGGATATCAATTTTCCACTTATAAACTCTGTGGCCTTGAACAAATTGTGCCTCTCCTGTGGTCTTTTTCTATATTAGTATCCTTGTTGGCAGAACATGGATATTCATGGGTTGGGTGAATCCAGGCAAAGCCATGGGAATATTCCATGAGTGTTAGCTGCTGCTGCTGTGGCGGCTGTCGGTTATCCTGAGTAGCAAATGAGAGATTGGGCTCTAGAGTGGTTATAAGTGGTCAGGGTGTATGGCAGGCTCAGAAGTCATCGACTGCCTAGGACGGTGTGTGCTTGTTTCAAATTGGCTGTTTTTAATGGCTTATGATTTCTGTGCACTTACAAGTCCAGCGCTTCCTTTGCTTGCAGACAACATTTACATTCTTTGTCTGGCCCTATGAACATTGGCAGGAGAAGCCACTGGACAAGATGATTACCAGCTCTTCCCCTGCTGTGATATTCTATCATCCTGTAGCATGCACTAGAATGAAAAAAAAATCTTATCTCATTTAGGATTCTTTCTTCCCACAAAGCAGTACCATAGACTGGTGTTTTTCTCTGAAAACTGGAATCACATTTTGTTGTCTGTGGAGACTCAGACATACCATAGGGATGATATCACAAACAGACTTTGGAACAATTAAAACTCAGCTTATCCAGACACTGGGAGCATTGCCCGTGCAGGGCACTGGCAGCGATTCTCCAGAAGAAGAGGCCTGTGAGCACCTCCCCAAGTGACAAGCAGACCATAGCCCAGCGACACTTGAGGAAGCAAAGCAAATTCACACTTCCAAAGGCATAAGCTCAGGGGGGGGTGGGTGCTGCAGACTTCCCTGACTTGGCAGCAGAATGTTCTCTCACAGTTTCATGGGATGGAAAATAAGGTACGGACAAAAACAAGTCACAGAGCTAGAGCTAAGCTAAGCCATTCTCCAACCTTCAGAGGAGTTTCCTTTCTGGTGGAAGCTGCCTGCCATTCTTCAAGGTGGATATGAGTCTCCTGGAAATCCACATAGGTCTGTGTTATTCAAAGATAGTCTTCTCTGCACTTTCCCCCCACCCCTGAAAACCACTGTCTCCTAGAAGCAAGGATTTGGAGAATTCATTCTCTTCCTTCTCTTCCAGACATTGGGCATCTATGTTAAATGGGAGAGATGCTACCTCCCATGCTTCCTGGGCTTCCCAGAAGTACCAGCGTCAGGTTGTATGTGGATCTAGACTTGTGCATCCCAAGGATTATCAGGCAAGCCTTTAATTCTGATGTTGGAGTGCATGAATAATAGATGAGCCATGGTTCTATTGTATAACCTGTTATTTCTTTCCTATAGATACTTTAGTTAAATACAAAAACAAAAACAAGGGTACTTAGAGATCACTATATAGGCATTTCGAACCATGCTTTTCTTAGATTGGATAGAATGGGTAGAGAAGAAAAGTAGGAAGAAATTCAGTGCTGTTGGCTTCAGGAAATCCCCAAGAAGAAGGGGACTCAGATAGGTTGGCTTCATGGGCAAGGTGAACACAGATACAGTAAACAACAACAGCAAAAGGTAGGGGTGAGCAGGGGCAAACAGGACCATCACATGGGAGTTGGCTTCTTTACAAGCCTGTCCACTGTATCCCATCCTTGCCTGTCTTCCTTCTACCCAGTCCACTGAGTCAATTCCATGCTGACACAGGTTCCCATGTTCCAAATACAAGCAGGCTCCCCCATGTCAGAACTTTACTCTAATCAGCATTTGGGGGGGGGGCATAAATGTGTCTGAAAGATCAGTCTGTGCCCTAATGAAGGGGATACAGTGTCCTGTTATACAGCGGAGACAAGATGTTCTGTGAACAGATTCTGACTGTGGTGCTTACTGTAAACACTTTGTGGCTCCACACTGCAGTCAGGTTGAAGTGACCCACTCATGTGTAACTTTTTTTTTTTTTTTTTTTTTTTTTTTTTTTTTTTTTTTTTTACCACACAGGACTTGTCTCACATAGTCATCCACCATTATTTTATACTTTGTCCTCTGGTCTGACTGATTTTCCTCCTAAGCTCACAGCTGTCTCCTCTGGTCTCTTCCATAAGCCAACAGGACCATATCTTCCTAAACATGCAGTCAGTTCCACATATTGTAAGATTTGGGTGCATTTCACTACCACTACCTCTATGCTTCCACTGAAGACATCCCTTCTGAGTTATGGGT